>CM057103.1:13520000-14080000 GCA_029959045.1 Taenioides sp. WSHXM2023 | reverse complement strand
GTACAATTAATTCCTACTGTATCTATTTCAGAACTCCCACAGAAATGTGCTAAAATGTGTTTTTAAGTTTTTAAGTGTTGTAAATTTAAAGGTGGACTGCGTAACATTTCTAGTGGAGGGTCCATCACCTGCTTGTCTCCATGGAAATGTTATTGCTGTGTCTAGAATGTTCCACAGTATAGATTACGAGTGAGACAAGCAGGTTACAGCACTACAGACATCTCTCCTGTAGAGGTGTCTGAGAAGGAAAGTGGGGACATCTTTACAGTCTCAGATAAGAGTGTGGTGAGCGGATATGTGTAGTTGTTTGTATTAAGTCAACATAGGGTTATATTTTGAAATAAACACATTTTTAAGGTAGAAATGGTAACCAGTGATGACCGCTAATATGCAGTCATTTTGAAACATACAGTAGCTAGTATGTTATGCACATTAATTGCACTACAACACAGACGGTCACCTATACATTATATATAAAATTAAGCTAACTATTCATTTTTTGACCATTTAAGAGACCATTTTAGCTAACTATCTGGATATACAAAATGTCATCTCCGTCATTATTACCAGTATACTGTATACTTAAGTTGGTCAGTGTAACAGAATATATGGTCCTGTTCATTGTGACTGCTCTGATCTTGGGGCAGTGAGACTGTTGTTATGGCAACACCTCCCCTTGGACATGATCTGCCTGGCTTCAGTCAGGGTTCAAGGGTCAAATGCTGCTCTTGTCCTCTTAGTGAGTCTGTGACCTCAGGCCCAGGGCAGCAGAGAGTGGTGCAATTGTTGTTTCTCCATAACATAAGCCTATATCTGTGGTGGTGCATAGGACGATGGCATGATGATGCCACATTTTCATGGCATGTTTTCCACTAAACAGTATATTGCTAACTCTTACCCAAATTCTATCTGCCTGATAACAAAAATAGTATAACCTGCCACTGCTTCCATCAAATATTATAGGCCTGTGTTGTGATGTTAGGTGAAACCCAGCAATGGAGTATAGAGCTGACCATTCAAGACTACATTTTACAACAATATATTGTAAAAAGATTGTAAAAAGATCCGAGAGCTTTAAGGCTTTGTAAATTAAAGTATTGAATTATAATTCAATTTCCTAATCAAATAGAGTTGCTCCAGTGCAGCCATCATTTTGTAAACCCCTGATATGATCAAATCTTCAAATTTTTCTATATTAATTATAACTTTTGATTTTGTTGAATTTCTCAAACTTTTTCAACGATAAAATATCCTGCTGGTTTTACAGTGATCTCCTGTTAATTGTTGACAGATGATTCCTGCGACTGTAATTCCCAGTCGCCCCGGCCCTTTCACTGTCGTGCTGATGCTGCCTCTGAATCACCACTGTCTCCGTAGACATTGACACACTCGCGCACACACACACACACACACACACACATGCACACACATACACGCGTACACACATGCGCATGCACACACACATACACACAGACTCATAGAGGAGTCCCGGAGCTGCGATGGACAGCTTCATCAGTGCAAACCCAAATTAGAGCGTCTCAAAGAGAAGATTGGCCCGTGTGGTGCCGAGAGGAAATCCTAGCACAGATAGGTGGGTGCTGCCCCCTTTTTTACTTTTAGTGAGAATAAAATTTTGTCAGATGTCTGAATGTGATACTTCTACTTAACAATGTTCTTGATTTCATTTAAAAATGCGCTAACGAACACATGGCGGTGATGGTAAGATCTAAAATTGGCTGTGTTCAAAATAGATAATTACTTCACTAGAGTCAATATTATTTGGTTAATCATTGATTGTAATGTAAATGCATTTTTTGTAACTGTGAGCATTAAATATCACAAAAAACTTGTATTATGTATTGATTTTTATATTGTATGTTCCTTGTAGACATTGGCACTCTCCCACTCATGTAGCCTCAAAGCCTCTTATGGAGAATGCTGGTATCCTATAGCATGACAGTGGTGACACATAGTGGATCTGCTATGTAAAAGTTTAACAGTGTTTTATAAAACTTTTGGCTGCATTTACTCCACTTTATCTGAGTTTGCTATAGCTGAGTGTGTGGGCAGAAGCAGTGGCTGTGAGTATTCAAATTATCTAGTTCATTTTTATTCCAGTGAAAATTGCAATGCTTGTAGTGTTTGCTTTATATTAACAGTCGCTACATTCAAACTTGCGAAAGTGGTTTATGATGTAATCCTTTCCTATATTGCAGTGGTAATGATGTAGTAATCAGACATGTACTCAAACTCAAAAGTGCAGTTTCTATTAATTTTGCAGGACCCAGATTAGGTCTGGGAATCGCAGGGTCCCTCACAAGTTGATACAACTAAACAATCTTTGTTAAACAACATTCTCTTTATGAAATATAATTAATTAATTTATAAAAATATTGAATATGCCACCTTCATTTCATAAATATTGCATTACATTATATATTGCAGTTGTGGCAGCAACAAAAGTGCTGCCACAACTGAGAAAACACTCTGTTCAATCTTGTGATCTGGTAATACAGGACATGTTCCACTGTGTTTTTAAATTCCTCACACCTTCACAAAAATCATTTGAATAATTTCAGCCCTGGAATTGCCAATCTCTACTGAACAAAAGGCAAAAGGTAGTTGTTGAAAACTACTGCTTCATGACATCACAAAGTGGAACAGAGCATTATGAGCTTTGGAGGTGTAGACAGGGTAATAATAAAGAATTGCTCAAATGTACCAAAAATGCTAATGAATAAGTAAATTAAGTATTCAATTTATCAATATACCCATATATCAGACAGTAAAAATACAGAATACCAGCCTATATCTCTATATAAAATGAATTACTACCTATATTCAATATTGCATTTATTTTCGCAAACTCAGCCCATTTTTATATCATTCAATGCCTTATGAAATCACATATGTGTTTTGCCACTTTTCCCATTGGAGCCAAACAAATTGTGACCCAGGTTTTCCATGCTGGGATTACATTTTAATCCTGAAGAGCTGGCTCACTACAGCACGGCACATGACTTCCGCACGTCTGGACTTGTGAGGCTGGTAAATATTAATACAGTCTGGGAAGGAATTGCCAAGAGCCTTTTCTTGGCTGACTGGACTGCCTGTAGTTGCCAAAGAAAGGAAAAAAAAAAAACATTTGTAAATGCTGGGATGTGAGACATAGAAATGACGCAAGCAGCTGCCCTGTATGGTTTGGGGGTTACAGTGTTGAAAAGACTATCCAGATAATTGGCTTTTGTTAGACAAGATTGGTGGGTACATCTTGTTCTTTTATAAAATGATTGACAGCTGAATCTATCTGGGTTGCATTTAGAGGCAAGATTAAAGTTGGAAATCCTAACACTCAAAGAAAGAACAACACACTGTCAGCAAACATGTATTCTGTTAAGCCTTTTCACGATGCATTATTTACAGACAGTGCATTAAACTTGCATTATAAATCAGGGAAACAATAATTTTCTCATTAGCGTCGATAACAGAGGACCAAGCTTCTGAGCCTTGCGCGTCCACAAAGAAAACCCCAATTATCAGACAGTGGAGCGGTGAAAAATACAGGGAGCGGAGAGGGGGGGACATATCACAGCAGGAGGGGTAGAGACAGACAGGCTCAAATGATGGGGAAGTACTGCACTGAGACGAGGGGCTGCAAAGAGGATTCAATTGCTGTTTTGTTTTTACTGGCGTCCGAATTGGATTTCAAGCTGCGTTATTGAATTAGGGACCACTGCTGGATAATGTTTGATTTGCTTTGCAATATTTCTGCAGTCATATGTATTTATATGGCGACCAGTACGAATCAGTGTCTTCTGTGCAGTTGGAGATGTGTCCCTTATTGATTTGTTATTACAAAGCGCTGATGCTATGAGGCCGATGGGCTCAGTGCTGGCAGAGCACAGTAGTTTGTGATTAAAACAAAACATTATTTATTTGCTCATGATCTGTACTTTGGTGGAAGGCCATTTAAGTTAATATATTAAGTTAATATGTATATTATTTAGGTCATAATGGCACAGAGATTACAATATTTTTAATGGAGAACTGATCTTCAACAACAGTTTCTCTGACTGCATGTTCTAGTGTTGGTTCCATCCAATTGTCAAGGGTCTCCAATTTAACATAAATTAATATTTAACAGCCCCCAAATCATATCACCCATAAATGGGTTTGGAGATAATCTGGGAAAATATTTGTGGACACAAAACCCCAAATAATTCCATTTCAGTGCTCCTCCAATAAATAACAACATATCCAGCTTAGAGTGAACTCTGACCACATGTTATGTCATTTAATTTCTGTTTATGAGATGTTCCTGGCTGCATTACACACAGAGTAATATCCCTACATTTACAGTAATGTGACAACACACTATTCTAAACTATTTCGTATTACCTGTGGGAGAATTCATTATATATGTTATTCTGTAATTGATTTAGTTTTGTCAAAGAATGTCTTCAGTCTCAAAGAACAAAATATTTCACGTGCTTTGTTTTGAAAGCTTGAAATTTTGAGTACCTGGTTTTTATTTTAACTTTCATATTCCACAAATTGCTATGTCTGTATAAATCTATTGTGCTCTGGCAGTTTGCTGACCAAATAATGAGTAAAAGTTCCACTCTTCATTATAAACACAGGACAGTGTTGTATAACCTTGAATATGCCTGTTGCTCCCCCTGTAGCAGAGCCCGAGGAAACTGTTCATCCTACAAGCTTTTTGCTGTTGCTAATTTGTATCTTGGCGATTAGTGTTACAGCTAAACTTAACTTTAACTCCATTTCTACATAAACGGCAATAAGTAGAAGTTGGCGGACTAAACCAGCAATGGCAGCTGCAAAGATCCTCCCTCAGCTATTCTGAAATAGCACCAAAAGCGCCCAGACCATGATGTGGATAACAATCCTAAAAATACATAAAGTTGCTGTTCGCGTTCTGAGCCAAATGAATGAGTTTAGATAAAGAGCCTTGATTATGCCTGATTTAACTGCTTTGAGCCTGCCTTTTGAGCACATAAATATTCTTTAGTAGAAATTCACACACCTCAGACGCTCAGAGGAATATTAAGCGCATTGGCAGAGGTTCACAGACAGATGCTTGTTCCCTTATCACACATAGGCACAAAGGATAATGCTTTATATACTCCTCTTATAGGCCTTGCACTGTTTCTCCAGGCGCTCACATCAGAAACACATGTTGCCACCAGTGGACAATGTACCCCTGTCTCCCACTTTGTATCACACTGACTACTGCATGCTCCAAAGTCCCAAAGAGAGAGACAGGAAGAGAGACCCAGAGAGAAAGTGAAAAGCTTTCAAGACTAAAACTGTTAGAGTACTTGAGTCAATGTTACAAGGATACTGCTGTATGATGTAATGCACAAGGCAAATGTATTATCCTGTACATAGTGGTAGGTGAAACTATGAATTAAACATATATAATTTGATTTTATACAATTAAAACACCTCAAAAAAAAAAAAAAACCCAAAACATAGATTCTAAGTGTAAGCAATGTCACCACAGAGCTCCCCTGGAACTTGGCTTGGTCGTGATATGTTAAATGCCATACTGTGGAACATTGTAGACAAAATAATAACATGTCCATGGAATCAAGCAGGTGCTCAAAAAGTTATATAATGCACCTTAAACGATATTTATTCATGCCCTCTTATTTAAAGATGACCTTATATTTTGTTAACTTCATAACATAACATAACTGGAGTTTTATCCTATAGAGGGATTATCAGACTACGTCACTTGGCGCTCTACTGCACATGCATGTCTCCTGCAGACAGAGCCGCTGTCCTGTTTGTATCATGTCAGTGTCTTGTAGGATTTCAGCAGATTTCAGGCTCTCTGGGGGTAGGCTAGTTGTATCGATCAGGTATGAATGTACATATGTACGGCTACTGAAGTTTGAGCCATTTTTTTCTCATCATTTACACACTCACCTGCATTTAACGCGTATGGGTCATTAAGTGGTATCCCACTCACTAATGTTAATTTCGAATCATAATTATTTTATTGCACGACAAACTGTTTTAATGCACTGACAACATTGCTAGCTACCGTTGCAACTTCATGTTAATCGCGCAGACAGCAGCGCTTTCTGCACTCAGGCTGCACACGCCTCCGCTGTGTTGATAAACAAATAATCCATCTACTGTACCTTAGAGAAAACACACACATCTTATTGTGTGGCAATAGTGCCATTGTGTTGGATACTGTGTAATACAGGCACATAACCATATAATACAGTTTTACTATTGCCAAACTCTGTCTTGTAACGCTATATTTATGTCTTGTAACGCTATCTGTTGTTCATTCCCATTCACTTCATGTAAAAATGTCTCCAACTCTTTTCTTGATATATACCTCTTTAGATGCTCTTTCACAACAATCATACCATTTTATACCATCACCCATGCTTTATTTCGGGATTGGTTGCATGTCTGTTTCCCTCTGTGACTGTTCTTTGGAAATCCAGTTGGAATCACTGAGAGATCACTTGTACTTACTGAACTACTTGTTTATCTATTGCACTACACACATCACAGTGATGGGCAGTTAGAAATCAAATAAAAGTAAAAGATTGTAGAATTCTAATTGATGCAGTGATATCCCTTTTAAACCATACACTTTTCAGTTAAATTCCACATTGTGAGTGCTGGAGATTGGATATGGACTCAGCATTAAAAGGCCTATATTATGGTATTTTCTTATGTCAGTTCCTCATCAAAAACATACCTGGAGTTTTATTTTGTTTCAGTCACACAGGTTTAACACACAAACCCTCCATATTTAGGCTGCATTCTTCTCTCGAACAGAACACTCCTTGTGATGTCATGCAGTAATACAGGAAGTGCTCCACTGTGTCTTTAAACTCCATACACCTTCACTAGAACTGGATGATTTCGGCCTTGAAATTGCTAATCTCTACTGAACTAAAGGTAAAAGGTAGCTGTTAATTTGAAAACTACAACTACATGACATCACAAGGTGGAACAGAACATTCTGAACTTTGGAGATGTAGACAGACTAATAATAAAGGGTTACTCAAACATGTGCGAATGAAACAAAACAGTTCCAGGTATGTTTTTGAACATTATAATATAATTTTGTGAAATACAGGACCTTTTTAATATGTGGAGTAATAATATGGCCTCAGATGATTGACTCTGCAGTTTTCATGTGTCACTATTAAAATGTTTGCTCTGGTGTTCTCTGTCAGTAGTGTTGCACATTTGTTGAATTTGGCTAATGTCGGATTTATTGACTTAGTGCTGTGTGTTTGCTCAGTGTTGTGTGGCGTGGGCCTATTTTATTGGCTACATTAATTCAATTTTCAATCTGTCCTTCACAGTATCATCAATACTGTATTCAAAAACCCAGCAGCATATTAAGTTGCACATCTCTCTACACAGGGTCGCATTTTACTTGCTTTGAGGAAATTAAGATCCAGACGCAGAGGACCAGGTCTTATGATTTTTTTATCCGGAGCCCCTAGTCGTTAATGACTCCATTTTTTATTTACACTTAATAGGAGAGACCCACACTCCCCGATGCCCTATTTGAGATCATTGTGTTCCATATATTAGCTGGCACATACCATCTGTCCTCAGCATAACACACATTTTTGCTTTTATATAGTGCTTCAACTATAGCTCTTGACTTACTTGTTTTTAAGCATGGCATAATTTCAGCCTATCTATTAGAATAAGTGCAGGTATTTTTCATATTTAGCCCAGGTGAATTTTGATACAAAGATGTCACAGTAAAAGTACATTGCTTGTCATCATAAATTCAAGTTGTACAACAAAACTGCTATGCTCTCCATAGATCTGCTGGACCCCCAGGGAGCAGGTTGAGGTTACCTGGACTATGCAAAGTAAATTTACACAAACATGGGTAGAACCACTGTGGAGGTGCAGGGAGGGAAAGAGTTTAAATTCTGTTTTTGAGGTTTTTTTGGGGAAGGACAGGTAGCTGATGATGGGATGAACTGATAGAGGAGTGGAAAACTGATCCACTGGTGATGTGGCATTAGCGGAAACCCATATGTTTGTGTCTGTGATTCAGACAATCCAGTGGTTTCATATATAAAGCCATACTGTGAAACATTCCAGACAGTGGGGAACCCTCCCCCAGAAAAGTTACATAGTGCCCCTTTAAAAGCCACACTTAGCTAATTATCTTATTTTCCTATTGGCTATATAGTAAACCAACTACAAGTGTGAAGACTGCCGAAAAGAAGGATGAGTGTACATATCTGGCGCTCCCTGTTGACTAGTTAAAGTCATGATGATACCTCACTACTCTGCGATGGCACTTTAAATACCTGCGTTTCTCCCTTCGCTGTTTCACATAAAGCAGCACTTGACCTCCATTTCTGTCAAAAAATTGGAGCATCTGGCTGCAGCCCCATTACAACTGTGCTCTCTCCCTCCCTCGTCTCTCACTCCTCTTTTCCTTTTCTCTCTCCTATCCGCTGCCTTTTACTCCCCACTGAGCTCATTTTCACTTCTTCCTTTTTACCTGCTTCTCACTTCTTCACTTTAGCTACAACAGTCCTGACAAAACGTCTCATCTGCTCCACACCTTGCCAGTTCACGAGTCAACCTGTGGCTTAATAGCTGCACTCTACTGCTATTGCTGGCGATCTATGGCTTTTCACATCCTCTTATTTATGGACTGTTGAAAGCATGTGCACAATGGGCTGGATCAATACCACTGTGGAAGGGAGAGGCTATAACCACAATCTGAAGGGTCTATACAAGTGTAAGAGCCACATTTAACTCATCTGTGAGTGTGCAAGAAATAATGCATACATACATTCTGTAACATAGATAGTGAGTCCTTCTATACCAAAACTGAGTCAACTGAGGTAAAATGGAAGATATGGAGTTAATATGATTAACTGAGATCTGGGAGCAGGACCATGCCTCAGCCTTCTCTCCAGTGAACCACAGCTCACCTGAGTCTTTACCCAGAAACCACATCCATTCATATAATCAATAAATATCTTTATCGTATGCCATTGTTGTTGTGTGATGAATAGTAAAGAATGCAACTGTATCGTTGGAAGTATTATGGTATTATAGGGACATCTTCAAACCTCTATGCAGGGAATACACCATCAGTGTCAGTATGAAGAGGCCTATTTAAAAGAACATATTTTATCTATACACAAATAAATTAATGCAAAGCTGAAATACAAAGGTAGTTTGTGTCTGAGGGTGACAGGTCAAATATAATTGAGAGTGATCATAATGTGCATTTGAAGATAATGGTTGATGCATCTTCAAAAGGCAGAGCAGTGAGCAGTGCCCACAACCGCAGAGAGTGTAATTAACTGTTATGTAATGGAATAAGAGAAGGACTCGTGAACAGTCAGGACTGGGACAAACTGAAGATGTGTACACCAGTGCAACACACAGCATTGTGTTTTATTCATGTGTGAGAGTGAGAGAAGCTGCCTCAGCACAGCTCACAGAGGACCACATGGTTTGAGTCTAATCATGGCCGACGCTCCCGGCGTCAGTTTGATAAACAGACAATCTGTGCTCATAAATAATGAAAGAAGCCGTTAGTTTCACAGTGTCACACTGCTCTGGTTCTCATATGTGCACACTTACGCACTGTTAGTGAACTGCTCGTCTCTGAACACTGAAGAAAACTGTGTCAGGGCTTTAGTCTGTGTTCTCAGTACCTGTCACTACAGCTCAGCACAGGCACTCAGGCAGAACACATAACACAAGACTGCTTCAGATCAGAAATAGGTAGGAAATAATTGTAATATACCTCAAATAGACAGATACTTTTAATTTATCCATCTTAAAGACTTAAAGAAACCTTAAGAAACTTAGAATAGGCTTTGGTTTTAAACTGGATACTCTCTGGCAACAAAGATATTTAGGAGGGACAACAGTTACTAAAATGTTTTACATGATTAACAAAACATATTACATTATGTTTAACATTGCTTTAACCAACCAACATGTCTGAGTCCAGTTTGAGAAGGTGCATTTGACCTTCCATTTTTAGGACAGTGTTCTCTGTCTGTCCCTGTTCTTAACTGCCCCAAATGCTCATCACTCAGGCACAGACATTTTACATCTAAAATTTGTATGACTTTTTTTTTTTTTTTTTTTTTTTTTACATGTTAAGTGCAAACGCGACATACAGGAGGTGTGGGTGTGAACAGTTGGGCAACACTTCTGGTAGAGCCTAACCCTAACCCATGAGACAAACCAGCAGTCCAGGTCTAGAGTTAAAGTCATAAGCATGTCTGTAGCATGATCAGAATTACAACTGTGAATACTAAAATGTTTGTTTTTAATCATTTGATGTTTGCTGAATACGGATGTGAAAAGAAATGGGCAAAAGTTAATTAAAATGATGTTTTGTTCAAAGTAATGTGGATTATTTGTGTTTAAATCAGGATCACAGCATATTTTGGTTAGATATTTAGTTTGCCCTCCGCTTGTTTGTGATCACATTTATTTTGTCCATGTTGGAGGATAAACCTTACATCAAAAGGACAAAACCAACTCATTTTTTTAAATTTACAAATTTATAGTTCCTGGTTTTATTGCTTAATATTTTTCCTTAATTCCTATCTTGACTTGTTCTCTCAGATGTGCCTGGCATTGTTTTGCTTTCTTCTCCCTCTGCAGCGCTGTCTGGGAATATGCAGTCAGTGAGATATTCTGAGCCAGCATGTCTGAGTGGATTAGTCCAGCCTTTTTTAGGGGACGAAACAGTGGAGAAATGGCTTTTGCTGCTATTTTCACTATCTCTATGGTGCAACTATGTGGAATGAAGCCACCACCATACGAATCTCTACACTGCTTGAGCTGTTTCTACTGGGTAAATGCTAGCTATGTTTCACTATATAATTATTCTTGTTAATATTATCATCAAACAAGAAAGTCCCTAATCATACCAGTTTTGTTTCTGCAATGATAATTAAAGGGCCCATATTACACTATTTTCTGTGTTATTCTGTGTTATAAATTCCAGGTATGTTTCCTCATCAGAAACATACCTTTCATTAACACGTTAAACACACAAACCATTTATATAAGCTGGGTTCTTCTCTAGAATAGAAAACACTCTGTTCCACCTTGTGATGTGGAACCAAAGGTAAAAAGGCAGCTGTTAATGTGAAAACTACCCTTTAATGACATCACAAGGTGGAACAGAGCGTTTTGAGTTTTGGAGATAGAGTAGGTAGACAGGCTAATAATAAGAGATTACTCAAACATGTGTGAATTAAAACTTCAGCTATGTTTTTTATGAACTAACAACATTCTAACATGGCGTAAAGCTCACAGGAGGTTGAATTAGTTTATGTTTTTGTTTTTTCACAACTCTAGTCTCTGCTATTTGATTTTTCCCTCTTTACTGATAATACTTATCTTCACATGTCTTTACTATAAATGTGTCTATTATTATTTCTATTCCTGCAAATTACATAAACATCGAAAGTCAAAGGAAAATTTTAGTGGGTCTGAAATTCACGTATAAATCAATACAAACTCATGCATTAGCAAAGTCGTAGGATATCTTATTAAAGTCTGTGTTCAGTTTTGACTTTTTCTTGCAGCTGTTAGGAAATTTGATGTAGTCTTTTATTTGACAAATACAATATCATCTCTGTATTGACATATTTGAGACTTTTAAAGAATTGTGTCTTGGTTTGGAGTGAGTGAAGTTGTTTAACACTGCCATGGGAGATTTTCTGACTCTATTTGTCTTTTCTGGCCTGACAAATCTCTCCTCTGTCTCACCTTCCCAGTGGGCACAAATATATCCACTCTTTGAGGACTGAAAGTGAATGGAACAAAATATGGATGGATGGCGTCATGCACTGTGGGCCCACTACAGACATGGGATCAGCTGGAGCCAGTCTTTTGCTCATGTAAGTGTATTCTCAGGCCTAATAATGAATCCTGTTTGGCAGCTTTCCTTTAACGCTGCTGCACAGAGGATTGTCAATTAAACACTTACTGGAACTATCCTCATGTCCTGATAGGATGGTCTTATTCTGGAGCTTGATCACATCTCAATCTGCCTGGAAGCAACTGATGCTATAGTGTACTATTCTCTCAACACGCTTGTTTTATGCTTTGCCTTTTGTGTAACCAACATTAGTTTACAGAGAAAAAGAGCTCCTTATGAAGTACCCAGGAAGCCTGTCACGATAATTATATTATTGTTTAATATATAAAAGTTGGAACTATATATTTTGGAGTTCAGTATTTATCGTGTGTACAATTTCTTTGCAATAGTGATGAGATTTTAGCCTTTTTTCTTTACTATGATAAGAACTGAACTGTTGAGAGTGGAATAAGTAACTTCTATTACTATAATTGGTTCTTTCTGCTAAGTATTTCTTGGAACTCATGCTTTTTAATGTCTATTAGTGTCTATTTAAAAAATGGTTTACTGGAATTATCCTGCTTTGTGTCAGCTGCATAAAGTAGTTTCAATATTATTGTCACAATATTTCTCTGTAACAGTATATCGTGCTTCAAAGTTCCCCAATGATAATACTTTTACATGCCTCAATCACTGCATTATATTGATGCAGGAGCAGACTGAAGTTACCATTTGCATCTTTAATCTTTTCAGAAAATATCTAGAACTTTAGAATTAATATTTTGCATATCATTGTCACTGAGAAATGCAGGTGGTAATTTTTGATATAACAAAAGACTTAAAATGGGAATTTAACTAAATATATAGTTTTAAACTGTATCAATATTTGCTATGTACTTGGCATCCAGATGACAGACTTACAGACTTAATGACTCCGTTGTCTTTAATTTTACATGCGTTTCCAATTGTATCAAACTGCCAAGTGACCATTGCTGTCGACATAACTAAACTTGCTGCTTAAACCCAGTCAGCCAGTTCACTCCATGAACTACTACTCCATGTGGTTCTGTCTATATGTGTGTATACTGGTGCATATATGGCAGCCCGAGCTCTGCTTTAGACCACTGATGCTGATTCGATGTGCCACATTTCATTTACACCTGTCCCTGCCAAGACGCCGTGAAAGTGATTGAGCCAAAACACTAATTTGTTCAAGGTTTCTCAAGGGAAACTAATCAACATGCCTCGAATCACACTCCATTTTTAAACCAGGAGACTACAGCTCATCATGAAGCAGGGTGTATTTTGGAAGAGACTGACATGAAAGAGCACTTAGTAATTAAAAAAGCCTTTTCCTGGATAAATATTGATTGCATCCTTTGCTCATTGATATTACAGAGAAAGATTGACACTTCATTTACCAAGTACAATGCAGTCTAAGAAAGCATTCCTCTACCCGCCTATGACTGATGTTTACTGTATAAATGCCTTATAAACAGTGTTTAGAAGTAACAGAATACATTTACTGAAAATACATATTCAGAATACAAATTTAGAGTACCTGTATTCCTGTACAGTTACTCTAGGGGGTCAAATTCTGAGCCCCTAAGACCCTGGGACTTGGAATAACAGAATAACTTTGTCCTCCCCTGTTTGGAATACAGTTTTAAATTAAGAGATGACAGTGCTTTTATCATGTAATTTTAGGTTTGTACTGCAAGAGAAAGAGAAAAAAAAAACACACTACTCTCGCAATGTGTGCTTGTGCCATTTTTTTCCCCTTCTCTAATTGAACACAAGTTAATGCATAACAAACAGTGCAACAAAAATAAAGCAGTTTGCAATACTATGTAATCTTTTTCTTACTAAAATATAATGCAGCTTGTTGTAAAAAATATTCAAAGTATTCAGAATAGAGTACTCTGATTGGTCCGTGTAATGGAATATGTGACAAATTACATTTTTATTTGAGTATTCAGTATTCTGTAACTATACAGCACTGGATATTGTTAAATCAACTCATGCATAAAAGTACTTCATTAGCGATACTGTTGCCCCTCAATAACTTTATAGTTCCCCAATGTAATTATTATGTTATTTTTTTAAATGTGCTATGCTTGATTAACTCCTGACCACAAAATGCATCTGTTGAGGTAAACTTCTGTTTAAAATACATTTTGTGTTAAGTGTGATTTTGAATGTTTTTTAATGGTTATGGTGGGTTCTGCCGGGAGCCTGGGGACGGCAGATGTATTAGCAGTACATTCCAGAGGTCAATGTGAGTCTGCCCCAGCGGGACTGTGCAGCACAGAGGGACAAAAGATGAGAATATAATGAGACTAAGTGATTTTGTAAGCAAAATGGACTGTACAGCGGTGAGGTATAATATGGCAATACATATGAGATTAACAAGGACAAATTGTGATAGCTAAACAACTGGGTCACAATCCTGATTTATAGAATGGGACACGTGTCTGGGCTGGCAATTCCTATAAATGTTTTTCTGACTGTCATTGTAATAATTTTAGTGTTTCTTTACTTTGTTCAAGTCTCAGCAGAATGTCTTGGATGCCCTTTACATTCTAAGCCATGTAAAACAGGTTCTCAAAATGCTCACATATAGGGCACAAAATGTACTTCTATGTAAAAGCCTGCATTTTTCTACACTTAACACTGCAATGATTGGTGAACCCTGCCTCCATATATTTATGTTTATTTACTCACGTCTAAGCCTCAATAAGCTGAGAGCTGAGCGGGCGCCAAGTACATGTGGGTGTAAAAGTCTAAAGTGGAGAGCACCGCCATGCTTTTGATTGACATTTAATCACCATGGCAACGAGTGGGCCGCCAGAGACTGCTCCACTGAGTGCTTTTAGTCGCCAGGCTGCAGAGAATGGCAATCTAAAAAAGGTGATGTAATGTGCAGCGCTCGGATGTCCCAGAGTGAACCCTTCAGTATATAACAAAGAGACTGGTTCCCAAAGGAGTTTAGACCTGTCGGCAGTCCTGAAGCAGCTGTTCAAAACCAAAAATATTGATGTTGAAGACTGGGAAATCGCTAAGAAGAGTGTGGAGAGACATTCAGCAACTTACTGGAGCCAGGAATTGATCTCATGATGTTGAGGCTGGCATAGAGCCTGGCATTTGTGCTGCAACTAGGCATGGATTGATATGGATGAAATATTGTGACAATTATGACCAAAATATTTGCGATTAACGATAATATCACAAGAATTATTACAATTACTGACAGTTTTACATAAAGGGATATTGTCTATCCTTTGTATCACAGTATACAACCTAGACCACCAGATTATTGTTGCTCAAAAACTGTACTTCGTCAGAACACATATGGTAGAGCAACAGGAAAAACAACACATCATCACTGGGCAGTCACTGGCTCAGTAGTAACACAAATATCTGATTGTTATTAGCTCAAAAGTTGATGATTTGATGATGCAACTAAAAATGAATTGTTAAGTGACCCAAACCCTCAATGGTGGAAGAAGTACTCAATTTTGTTATTTAAGTAAAAGTACAAATACCAGAGCAAAAAAAGAAAAAGAAAAAAAAAACAAAAAACTAAAATAAAATAACATTTAAATTAATCATTTTTTCCCTAACTGTTTTTATTTGTACATTTCTGATTCTGAACTTTGAATGTGTTAAAAATAACCCCCTCAGCCTTTTTCAGCAGATATCTAACAATAATAAAAATACTTTTACTTTTCTGTCCAGTTAAAAAATGCAGTAGTAGTAGTAGAAAGTACAGATACCGTCTGTCATATGTAGAAGTAAAAGTAAAACGTATCCACTTTAAAATGTACTTAAGTAAAGTACAGATTTTAAAGTAAGTACAGCGCTTTTCTACTTTTACTTTATGTTCCACCACTGTCCATGTGTGACTTTTAATGAAAGAATGACACCCTTTTAATATTATACACAAGGAGCCATGTTTAATCAAGCAGAAAGTATATCAAAAATGTCCCCCACATCCTGCCAGCTGTTGAGTCCCACCGTCTAGCGTCACTTCTTAATTAAATGTTCTGTGACAGTCAGCTTTCAACTGTTGTACGCCACTGTGTTTTGGGTGCTAACCTCTACCTCCCGCTGTCTTGTGTTCATTACTTTCGACAATTTCTGGCAAAATGACACAATTCTGACACTGCAGATTCCAGATGGTGTTTTTGTGAGCCCTGCGTACGGCGTTGAGTCATCTTTGTGTCTTCCTTTGCCTGTACCTGTGCCCCCCTCTGAACCGTTCTCACACACCTGTCTCACTACAGCATGTGTGCACTGAATTTTTAAAAAGTTTCTGCAAAAAGCAAATATAGGGAATCCCAGCTAAATCCCGAGATCATTCAGTGTTTGTCTTGGATATTGTCCCAGCACAGGGCTCTTTGCGTACAATTGTTCTGTATAACTCATGCAAAACTGTCCATTTCGTATTCCTAGCTGCCTTTTATCTCACAGTATCTAAGCAAAGAGGTGATACAAGATTTCTAGTTTCCATAGCATCCCCTTGTAAGTATATGCCCCCTACAGTGCACCAAATGTAGGGGCGGTCAAAGTCGTATTTTTGCAGATGGAGTCTTTTCAGCATGAGGTCCACTCTCATAAGAAACTCTTGCCAAACTTATGATGACTCCAGTGTCAGATGCTCCATCCTTGGCGTTAATAAACTATATGATTTGTCCTGTACTTAACCAACGCTTTGACTAGTACAAGTCATTTTGTGTTTTGTTTGTTTAAATTAACACAGGTGAAGCCAGTTCTTTTCTCAGTACATTTTTGAATTGTGCAAAAATCCAAGAATTCATGCCTCGTTGTACACTATAAAATGTGTAATCCATATAATTTGAAAAGTGGGGCTACTTTAGTAAAGGACTTTTAAACTAAAAAGTCAAATGCAACACAGTATATTTCTATGTCTACCAATATGCATAATTATAAAGTATATTCTACAGTTTTCTTATGCAAAGCATGTACATGATGTAATGCTAAACTTATTAAATGGCGCTGTTGTGTGTGAGAGCACACTTTTAGCAATTTAAAGTGAAGAGTCCTTTTTAATGATGCCCCCTCTCTGGATGAATGCACGGTGGATGGCAGGATATTTTAATGACCAATATAAGCCTTTTTATTCACATATTGCCATTTTAAATGTTAGGGGGATGTAGGACGACTGTGACTAGACACTTGGATTTCCGCTCTCTTACATGTCCCAATGTCTGTCAGGTGTGGATGTGGTTACAGCCAGCTCCCCAGAGAGGTGTCCAAACGCAGCTAACGTGTTACGCCTCGGGCTGCACCGCCACTGAGCTGTGCTTTCCCTGAAAATCACTCCATCACTCTCTCTCATTCTCCCTCTCTTCCCCCTTCCCTCTCTCTTTGTCTCTCCCTCTTTCTTTCTCACTCTCTCTCTCGTTCCCTCCATCTCTCTCATTTTCTCTCTTTCTCCCTCTCCCTCTCTCTCTTTTTCTCTCTCCTTCTCTCATACACACATAGAGGAGGCACAGGAAATTGACATGGGACAAAAGGAAATGGGGTTGGACGGATGATGGTGGACAGAATACGTGCACTGGCCACATGAAAGATTTAAAAGTAAACCCAGATAACATTTGATCAAGAGAACAAAACAAATAGTAGTTTGTCTTTCATTTCTACAACTGACAGACTTCTGTGATTATCAAAGGAGGATTTTGAAGGCTCTGAGCTGAGGTAACATGATTCGAAAGGAAAGTTATACTAAATGTGTTGAATGCAGGTTTGTTTAATTAGTATTAGTAGATGTGATTATGGATATATTTTTATTGATCAGTTTTAATTAATCAGTCATTTCACAACATTTTGTTTCAAATGGACTGCTTCCTTAATTCTTTTGAGCATATATGGACAAACTGGCAGTGTTTCAGCCTTATCAGCAAAAAGTGACAATCTATTCATTGTGACTTTGTTTTTATGTAGCACAGTCACACTTTTTCACTACAAGCAAATTTACAGTATTTCATATTGATCCAAAATCTCATTACCCTTCAATTAACCCAACTCTAAGAATAAAGACGAAAAGAGTGTAGAAAGCTGCATGCACAACTGAAGGACTGTGAGGATTTTGGTTCTGAACTAGGTTTAGTGTTTAGTGGAGCCAGGACACATGAGAGAAACCCTTCACGGCCATTACAGCAGCTCAAAGCTTTACTGCTGCACTCTGATCTGCACAATGCTATTACTGGCCAACATCGAGATCGTGCAGTCATTTGCACTGAAACAAATTAAGTCTAATGGAAAATGAATGGGCATTAATTGGGTGGCAGATTCCTGGCTTGGCACATAGGCATATCAGAACTGACTGCCAAGAGAAGCAAAGCCAAAGGGTCTATATACCATTTGTCTTGACTGTTTGTAAGCATTAGACAATATCATAGTTATAATAGATAAAAGTAAAAAATATATTGTGCATTTTTCATGTTATACCTCATAAGGAATAATCACATAAGTTAGGTAAGAATAGACATTAGACAATAGACAATAGACATTTGTGCTAAATAGAATAAATTGAATGAATGGAAAATAATACTACTCTGAATAGGGCCACAAAATTTTACAAAAAAAAAAACGAATTACGTTTTTTCGATAGACTGTAATGTAATGGACATAGCTATCCCGCTAGCGCCCGCGTTCTAAATAGGAAGTGAACATGGAGGCGCTTCCGGCTTGCAGTTGACTTTACATTGGAAAATCGTCACCCCTCTCTCTGTAACTGCTGCAGTGAGCTTTGTCATTTTGGTGTTGATCGCGTTAACCCGCTCTACGTGGTCCTGGTGTTTTTAGTTCACCATTTTGTACATACATAAATTCCTATTCCTAATATGGACCTGGCTCCAAATTCACTCCTATAACCGCTACCACTGAGCTTCATCCGACTGGAGCCGACTCTATGGGTGACGTCACACTCCCTTAGTCAGTGCTTTTGTCTGACAAGTATTGTGAGTGTTCAGATTGCACATTTCAAACACGCCAGGAGCTGTAATATTGAATACTGAAATACTGTATGAATTGATAAAGTAATGCAAGGATTCCATTTCAGAAGGACTAAATTGTTAGATTTTTCAGTAAAATGAATGTTGTTTACAGAGTATATTACATTACCTCAATAACGGCAACTTAGTGCCTAATGAAATTGCAGTTTTGATCTGATTACTATACTTTGTGCAGCTCTGACTCTATCATACAAGGAAACCCTATTTATTAGGCCTACATCACTGTACAAATATGATTTTTCCAGTAAGCATTTTGTTTCTGTAAATGGTGTTTAAAACAAACCAAAGCTGAAAAAACAAAGATTTGAAAATGAGACGTGGGTTAAAATCCGCTCCTCCAAGGCCATGATGAGAAGAGACTGTCTGAAGTCCTTCTCTGCAGGACCCAGTTTGATCTCCCTGTCACATGCACACGCCAGCTGATCTCTGGTGATAAATATTCACTCTTTTCATCACATCTTTTTACAGTGTCTACGGAGATCTACTTGACCCTGTTCCTGTCTCAGTTGTAGACCAAGGCTGTTACTTATTTATCTGTTCCGCTTCTGGCCGTGAACTGTTTGATAGTGGGTTCACAGGAGAGAGATAGAGAGACAGAGAGAGGAGACACTGCCTTTTTTACTCCAATGTCTGCTGCTGCTGCTGCTGCTGCTGCTGGTGCTGGTGCTGCGGTGTAGTGACACTGCAATGGTATGGCCTGGGATTTGCAACAGATTCATAAGCAGCAAAAATGTTATATTGTAACCCTATGTAAGGTTGATGTGCTAAACAAAAAAAAAAAAAAGCAGTTTTCTTTTGTCATACTGAATGTATACATATTGACTATCAATATTAATTTAATGAACATAAATTATATACTTAAGGGCCTATATATGCTATTTTCTGATCTATGTTATAATCAGAAGCATACCTGGAGTTATGTTTTGTTTCTTTGACACATGTTTAACACACAAATCCTTTAGGCTGATTTCTTCTCTCAAGTGGAAAATACTCTGTTCCACCTTATGATGTCATGTGGCAATACAGGAAGTGCTCCACTGTGTTTATAAACTCCATACACCTTCACTGGAATCATCAGCCCTGAAATTGTCAGTCTATTGAACAAAATGTAAAAGATAGCTGTTAATTGAAAACTACCACAAGATATCACAAGATGGACCAGAGCATTTTGAGCTTTGGAGTTGTAGACAGACTAATAGTAAAGGGTTATAAACACAACTCCAGGTATGTTTATGACGAGGTAACAACATTATAACATGGCTTAAAGCTTGCAAGAGGCAATTTTGTGTAATATAGGACCTTTAAAGCAAATAAACGTGGCTTTGTTTTAATTTCTAATAAAAATGTCTTTCTCCAAAGTCTCAACTCTGCTCCAAACCACATGCTTTTACTGAGAGAGGATTGGCCGTAGACCTCTCACTTAAAAAAAAAACAAAAAAACCCCAAAAACAATCATATCACTGACAATTAAAAATGTACTAATTTTATAAGTTTTATTATATCAATTTGGAATTAAGGTTATGTTATGGAGGGTTTGTGTAGTGTAGCCAATTTGATGGGAATTCACAACAAAGACTACCTGTTTACTTGCCTATTTTAAGGCTTCAAAATGGCCACAATAAGAAGAGAGTCCACACCCAGTAAATAGCTGTTGTTTTCCTCCCGCTCCAGTGGAGGCTGGAGTGTGGGTCACTGCGCGGTCTTTACAAGGTGAGCAACAGCCACTGAAGCCTCTGCTAATGCCTTATTGACCGGGTGCCACTGAGCATGCTCCATACACCCAGCTGCCGGGACTGAGAACACCGTTGTTATGCTCTCGGAAGTCATCAACGCCTCTCTGTTTTTCTCTTCATCTATTTTTTCTTTTAAGGTCCTTCATTGTGCTAAACAGATATTTTCATTGAAGACCTGCCACGATAACAAATGAACCGCAATATTTTGCCACAGAGAAATATTGCGATAAACAATAATATTGAAACAACGTTATGTCACTGACACAAAGCAGGATAATCATAAGTAACCAGTTTTTAAATAGATAGTATCATCTAAAGGTCTGAGCTGTAACAAATAAATAGCAGAATGAACCTATAATTAGCCACAGAAGTTATTTATTCTACCCTCTGCAGCTCACATCTTATCATATTACATAAAAGTGGCAGAAATCTCCCTGCTATTGCAAGGAAAATGTACACACGATAAATACTGAACCTCAAAATAAATAGTTCCAGCTTTCATTTATTGAACAATAAGTCGATATAGTAATTATTGTGACAGGCCTAGTTAACCGTTATAATGTTGTGTTCTTCTACATATAATGAAACACTTTTTGGTTTCACAAAGGGCATATGACCAGAATGGCAGCATATTTGACGTAATGACGATGATGACAACATTTAAAAGCAAATCAAATATTAGTCAATGTATGTATAGTACAAATGCAACTATGTCTAAAGGCAAAAAAATGCATATGACCTAAGTATGTTACTGTGTATATATTCTTGTTCTTCTACTGCTCAGTCTGGCCTGTTTAGAAAGTTAACTGGACCGTAACATTGGTGCCTTTCTCAAGCCCTCTCTTGTATGCTCCTTTTGGTGAAATTGTGTCAGGCAGTTGGAGTCTGCGTTTGAAGAATTTTAGAGCCGACCTGGGTCTAAACACGAATATAATCACACGCACATCGGCTAATTATCCTGTCCCAGATGTTTAGTTTTAGGATACAACCAGGGACTCTGCGTCAGGGGACATGTCAGCAAAAACAAGGGAAAACAATGTAACAAATTAAAAAGCAGAGAGGAGTAATGCGATACTTGTCTGCACTTTGGTGTTAGTTAGCTTGATAATTCAGAATTGACCTTGGAAAAAAAAAACAACAACAACATGAAACAGCACAGATTTTGAACAATTTAAACTCTCCCGCTACTGACCCTGTGGTTAGAATTTGATAACGTTAGTTATGTTATGTTATATTAGCACTTAGCTTCACAGTAAGATGGTTCCTGGTTCGATTCCCGGATTGCCCAGGCCTTAATTTGTGTGTTTCTCCCTGTACAATAAAATGTAGTTAGTTAGTTGTTTGTTTGCATTGGAGATGTTATTGCTTTGCCTAGTATAATCCACTGTACTGCACAACTAAACAGATCTTTCTTGGGTTTATTCAATTATTGCTGTTTTATTGCAACAAAAAAGACAAACCCTCAAACATTCCTCAAAGAAATTGATAATTATGTCATACTTAATTATAATCTCATTAGAAAACTTTATTGATAACCCGAAGAGGTCTTCTAAATAAAGCCAATTCCATCAGTGTTTTCAAGAATCTGACACACAACACTTGTCTGAGGCAGAGCAGATGGCTGTGTATCACACCATTGTCTGTGGACCACACTATAACAAGTCCACTGCTGTGTCTGTCTTGTCAGTGTCAATTTGGTCAGCCACCCCATCACCTTCCTTCACCTCTTTTCTCACCACTTACCTTGTGTTTTCTACAGATCTTTAAAGAATATGGTAGCCCAGGCAATTCTTTAAAGTACCATTTTAATTTGGATTAAACATGGCATACCCTTCTTATTTTGTCCAGGCTGTTTTACACCATAAGGGATTAGGACATCTCTGTTATTAATAAGGGAAACACTCCTTCACTTTCCCTTCTTCAGAGTGATGAAAAATTAGCACTGTCGCCATAGAAATTAACAATACAAAATAAAATATTACACTTTTTGCTCAGACACGCCCACCCTCTCCTCCTTTTTGACCAGCCTTCATCTTGCTTTTAGTAAATGACAGATGGATTCAGATAGCTTTAGTTACCCCTGAAAGGTACAGTAATTGAATGTAATCGTGATTGGAAATTGTGATATGACATTTTCGGCATATCACCCACCCCTATTTCAGACAAACAAACCCGTAATGTTTTTTGCTTAAGTGCTATCCTTGTCTTCTGTCCAATCTTTCCTGTTCTATTGCCTGTCTATTTTTGCATCTTAAACATATTTTGCTCTTCTTAGATGCTTGTATTGACAGCCTGTTTTTCTTCACAAAGTGCTGAGTTTTACCGAGACTGTCGCTTCCATTTCGGGTTTAATATTTCAGCAGGATGTGCTGTTGGATGCCTTTCAACAAGATTTCAGATGTTGATCATGTGATACAATATGAATCAAAACTACATTTAAAGTGCCTATGACAGATTGAACTACTAATTTAGACAAAAACACAGTCAACATCATTATATTTAAGAACAGTTTTTCCCAATTTGGCAATTTGTTAGATTTCAAATTTTAATTCCTGGTTGGAAATCATGACATCACACTTAGGGAATTCTGTAACTTTTACCTAGCAGCCATCTTGTAATGTTAAAATATTGGAAAATCTTTTGGACAAAATACTCCCTAGTGTGATGTCATCAATATGAAACTAATAATATATTCATAAAATCATAAAATATTCAACATATTTTTCAACTTTTCTTCACAAACTGCTTCTTGATTTGTATAAAAAATATAATTTATATCTTCAACAGGTATTATTCTACCACATTAAGTCAAAATTTGAGAATCATCAGAACCTGTCATACGCACTTCAAGTTAATTATCCCAGTTTCTACAAAGAATCAGTACAGCATGAGTGGAGTCCATAAATGCCTTTAAATTCTGCTACAGTGTTGTGGGGACTGAACATTTGAGGCCTCAGATGCCTTGATGTTAAAGCGTGCCTTTGGGTTTGTGTGCGCTCTCAGAGAGAGTGCTGGAGTAATAGCAGCTGCTGAATCCTGATTAGAGGCAGCGTCCTTCCAGCGCCAGGCCCACCCATCTCTGTCCTACTTTACCTCCTCTTCCTCAATCCCGCTCTTCCTCTCCTCTCTCTCACTGCCAAAGTCAAGCTCCAAACTACAGCACAAAATGTTCTCATGTTTTCTGATTTGGATGACTCTTCATGTATCCGTTGTTAAAGTATCTAAGTAAAATTTACAGTTATCAAAAAAAAAAAAAAAACCCTCAAATACAAATCAATACTAAAACTAGAATCGAAACTAAAATCGAGATGCTCATTTTAACAAGTATTGATACTGAAAAAAAAAATCACATTGACAAAATTGAACCTTTCCTGAATAGTCTGTATATATTAAAAAATATATAGACTGTATATTAGAACTATACGTTTTTTGTGGTACAGTCTTGATTATCAAGCCTTTTCCTTAGTACTGAAATCGACTGTGTTATTGTAGTTTCTTGACAATGATATCCAACAAGTAGATATGATTATTTATAAGGGACAAAGGTGGTTAAGTTCACAACCCAGAGCCAGTGCATACTGTTATTGTATCCTTGGGCAAGACACTTTACCCCTTTTACATCAGAATGTCAGAATATGTTGAAGTATGGAAAAATCCATTGTAGAAGCCATTCTTGTTTCATTTGGGTTGGGTTAATTTGAGTCATTGTTTATGAGCACAGGGTGACCTATATTTGGTTTGGCCACAAGGGGGCAGGGTGGAGTCAAGCCTATATGAATGCACAAATGCCAGGGTACTGGGTGTATGGGTGACAGGAGGTCACATGTTTTTTATCACTCTATCAGGCTGGTGGTCTAGCCTCCACTATTCAGTTTTTTCATATTGAACATCCACTCACCCCACTCCTTTCTGCCATACAGTGTAGCGGGTATTGGACTATGACCACTATTATTTCAAGTAAGCCTGAGGAAACATAGGGTATGAGGCACGACTATACAAGATGTCTTTGGTGAGTGCAGTCATCCTTCTGTTTGTTATTTCGCGGACAGAGTTTGGTGCGCCTATATGCCTCGAGCCTCTCCAAAGAGTTTAGTTAGCCTGCATGTGGCTAATGATTTGTGGTGGCTTCAAAGTGTGGAAATAAAGCAGAGATTTGTGTGAATACATTTGTGTTTTGAGCCATTTTTGGAGTGTTTTGTCTGGCATAAAGATTGAAAAAACATGATGCAGCATGCTGCTGTTCATCTACAGTTGAAAATGAATGATATGGATATTGATAAAGATGATCACACTCAAACTGAGCCCGTGGGTACACAAGGTAAAAAAAAAGAAAAAAAAGAAAATTGTCACTGAAGAGTATGGCATTAGCCACTGAAAAGGTTCAAAAGGAAAGAAGTGATCTATTTAAGTGTGTGAGCAAAGCAAAAGACAAGATAACGGAACACTGGTCATCTAAGGCGAATCTATCCCAGGTTCAGCAACAACTAAAATGTTTCAATACGTTATGCCAAAATGCATCTTCTCCTTACAACACATTATTAAAAGATTTTGATTTGCCCGAGGACGAACAACAAAAACCAGATGCTTGGTTCCAAGTTAAAAGTGCTGCCAATGACGCGTTTGTGCGTAAATTGAATGAATGGTTGAATGAAAATGGAGCGTTGGCTGGAAACACAGATGCTGACATCAATATAAATGAAAGTGAGGATGATTTTATCGAGGAATTGGATGTGGCAGCACCAGGTGTTGTGAATGAAAATGGACATAATGCAGAGGCTTGGAAAAATTACGTGGTTACTGGTTGCGTAAATCCTGAAGACAGCGCCTCCAACGTATCCAAGTGCTCAAAGCGCAGCCACACGTCTGCATCCAGCACGTCCTTTGCTTGTAGGCTAGCCATAGCCTACAAGCAGCTTTAATGACAAAGGTCGCAGCTCTAAAAATGAAACATGAGTTGGAGGAACAAGAGGAGAAGCACAGATTGGATGCCGAAAAAATAAGAAAACAAAAGGAACAAATTGAGATTGATGGTGAAATAAGCTGCCACGACAGCATGGCTGGATATGTTGGAAGGCAGCTCTACTGGAGGAAAATCTGCTATAAACGGAATGAATTCTTACGTGAGCAAGGGAGTCAAAGAGCGAAAAACATACTGAATTCAACCCTTCTGCGTTTGTACCTAAACCATTCACTGTTGCTTTGCCAAACTCTACAACGCCTCCTATACTTCTGCGCCCATGGTGAAAAGCTGAAGGAACTGTTAATATCCCAATACAATCAGGAGTTCAATGAAAAATCACTGTTGGAGGAGCATGGGATGTCAGCAGAAGACAAGATGTTCATGGAAATCATGGAAAATTCAGTGTGTGTTCAACAAGGATATTATTGTGTGGACTTACTCTTTTAATAAGGATGATATCCATATGCCCAAATAACCAGTGTATCGTGGAGCAGCGCATCCGGAGCCTCAAAAGTAAATTTGAAAGAAACAAGGATTTTAAGGAGGAAAATGTGTCATTTATTACAGAACTTATTGACAAAGGTTATGTAAAGATGGTGCCTCATGACCAACTGGAACCAAAAGATGGACCTGTGTGGTATCTGCCTCATCACAGAGTCTACTACCCGAGGAAAAGGACATTGCGAGTGCTTTTTGACTGTGGAGCAAGCTATAAAGGCACCTCATTGAATAGCCAGATTATACAGGGGCTAGATCTCACCAGTTCTCTTTGGTGTGCTGACCCGATTCCGGGAGGAGAAGGTTGCTCTGATGACATACAGGCCATGTTCCATCAGGTGAAGGTGTCAGAGAAGCAGGTGGAGTATCTTTGCTTTTTGTGTCTCCTCCCCAAGCTGTGCCAGCTATGCTGAGAAAAGCTGCTGTAAACCATGTGGACAGCTTCAGCAAACGGGTGATTGACACAATTTACTGCAATTTTTACGCGGGGGACTGTCTGAAGTCCATGGCCACAGAGCAAGAGGCAGTGCAGTTGGTGGCAGACCTTACTGACCTATGCTTAAAGGGAGGATTTCAGCTGCTGAAATGGACCAGTAACAGTTGGTTGGTGCTGGCATCCATCCCAGAAGAGAAACGCTCAAGGCCAACCAGAGAGCTTCACCTGGATTGAGACAGTTTATCTGTGGAGAAAGCCCGGGGCCTGAGTTGGTGTGCAGAGAGTGATTCATTCACCTTTCAGCTCGCCATGGAACCAAAACCTCACACCAGACGTGGCACCCCAGCCCATTTCACCTGAAGACCCAGAGGTGAAAAGGGATTTTCTGGTGAGCACCACTGACACTAAAAAAAGAAAACCCCACCTCCAGGCTGGTGCATTATTTTTCAAGCAGGACCAAGCTAAAGACCTCAGTTGCTTGGTTCCTAAAGGTCAAAGATATCCTGTTGGGCTTGAGCAGAATAAGGAAAGAATTGCCATCCTCTCTTGTCACTTCTGAGTCTTCTACAGCTTATGTCAATATAGAGGAGGAAATGAAGAAGGCCAGAGCCGCTGTATGTAAAGGTTGTATAGAAGATTTTCCATGGAAGGAGAAATGCAGCAACTGTTTGGATGCAACTTGGAAATGTTGTGTATGCGTGAAACCACCTCCCCTCCCTCACAGCTCCCTATGTAGAAATGCCTCCTCCTGACTCCTCCTTACGCTTACGCTGCTTGTTTATAGCTGGTGCGCATTCAGAATTGCTGTTGCTGCTGTAACTATACTGTACGTTTTCAAATGAAAAGCAGAAGTTACCTGTCCAGAAACAATTTAGCGACCAACGTATCAGTCTTTAGACCCTCTGCTTCAGTGCAGGCCATTGCTGGAAGGAATCTCCGAGAATCACCTTAATTTAGCTTTGCTCCTTTTCCCCTTGTCTTTTTCTTTCAAAAACGGACTTTCTTTTGCGGCTAACTAGTGGTGGATTCTTGTTCGCCATCACAACAAACTAACTGCGAGGAAGCTACAGTTGGAAAAAGCCGCTAAGAACCGCTGCGTTGGTTGAGTAAACAGCGTCTTGCATCTGTGGAATGCGTAAAAGGTATACATAAACCACATAATCCCAGTGCGCCGGCAAGTCAGTTACACTAGAAACGTCAGGAGTTTGATTGACAACCTAACAGCCTATAGATGAGGTAGCCTCGTTATCTATTTTGGACCTATTGAGGTCAGGAGAGGCAGAGTGATGGTGAAGAGATATTGGGCAATTTTTACGTGTATGACCAGCCGAGCTGTACATTTTGAGGTGGCACATTCTCTCACAACTGAATCCTTTATCAGTGCCATTAGATGCTTTATCTGACATCGAGGTCCTGTGTGTCAAATAGAGTCTGACAATGGTACAAATTTTATTGGTGCAGAGCGTGAACTGAGGGCAGTTTTGGCAGCTGTAGACCACACAACGATCCACCAGGCCCTAGTGTCAAAGGAAATTGACTGGGTTTTCAATCCACCAGTTCTTCTCAGTCTTACAACAGCAAACCCTAAACGACGAAAATCTGAATCTTATGTGAAGTGGAAGCCATCCTCAATGACCGGCCCATCACAAGAGTCTCAGAGGATGCAAATGACTTTGAGGCCCCTACCCCAAATCACATTCTGCTGTTCAAAGGGAAGCCCATTCTGCCCCCAGGTGCCTTTCAGGAAAATGACAACTACATCAAAAAATGTTGGCGACAGGTGCAGTATCTCTCAGACCTGTTCTGGAAGAGATGGACAAGAGAGTATTTACCTCAGCTGTAAGAGAGACAAAAGTGGTCAAAGCCTCGGAGGAATTTTATAGCCGGCGACATCGTCGTTATCATGGATCACACTGCTCCTCATGGCTCTTGGATTTTGGGAAAAGTCATGAGAACTTACTCAGGAAGTTTAAGCCATGCAGCTGAAAACTAAGACTGGACAGTTGGAGAGGCCCATATCTAAAATCTTCCTTCTCCAAGATGCCCTGTGAAGAAAATTAAAGCCTTGCGCATGGGACACTGCACTTAATGGCTCTTCTCTGGGTGAATTGGACGGTTACACAATTGGGGCCAGTGTGTAGAAGCCATTCTTGTTTCGTTTGGGTTGGGGTTATGTTGGGTCATTGTTTATGTCTGAGCACAGGGCAACCTATATTTGGTTTGGCCACAAGGGGGCAGGGTGGAGTCAAGCCTATATGAACGCACAGATGCCAGGGTACTGGGTGTATGGGTGACAGGAGGTCACACGTTTTTTACCGCTCTATCAGGCTGGTGGTCTAGCCTCCACTATTCAGTTTTTTCATATTATTGAACATGCACCCACCCCACTCCTTTCTGCCATATAAAGTAGCGGGTCTTGGACTATCACCATCAGCATAAATCAGAAGCCCTTTAGCGTATCACAACCTGGACTTGAATTTGTTATGCCTGGATCCTCTGCACCCAGAAACGACAAAAAGTTAGGAATAAAATTGTTGCTACACCCATTCCATTGCAACATAGAGCTAGACAGTGCAGGAAACATGTAATATATATTTTATCTATGTTATAATGTTGTTTCCTCATCAAAAACAGACCTGGAGTTGTAATTTGTTTCATTCACAAGTTTTACACACAAACCCTGCATATTTAGGCTAATTTCTTCTCTCAAACAGAAAATGCTCGGTTTCACTTTATGATGTCATGTGGTAATACAGGAAGTGTTCCACTGTATTTTTAAACTCCATACACTTTCACTAGAATCATTTGGATGAGATTGGCAATTCATGGAATTGCCAATGACATCACAAGGTGGAACAGAACATTTTGAGCTTTGGAGATGTAGACAGACTAGACTAATAATAAAGGGTTACTCAAACATGTGTGAATGAAACAAAACACAACCTCAGGTATGTTTTTGATGAGATAACATTATAACATGGTGTAATGCTCACAAGAATCCATTTTGCGTAATATGGAACCTTTAATCATAACTCCAGACTCAGCAAAAAATAGCATTTTATTCCAAACAAAATGTTTCATTATTAAAACATTATTACTATCAAACCCTCTCAGATTGGATCATTTTGAGCTCCCCATCTTTTGCTGCAATGCTCCCCCATCCCTCTTTCCCTCTTCCCCTCCTCCCCTTACCAGTTGTTGTATCACCATATTTCTGTGTCTCTCATGCTTGCCTCACACAGACTGCTTCTCTCTGCGTGCTGCTCTGTAATAAATGCTCAAGTGTGCCTGAAGTGACACTGTGGGCTGCTAAGTGAGCTACGGCTGCTTGTGCTCGACTTATTGATTTGCTAATGGCACTATTTTTATACAGGGTTGCTTTGAGGCAATTCACTGGGCCAGTCAATGGATTTAATGACCCAAAATCTCGAGATAGAAAATGGCCACACCTCACTGTACATGTAATTAAACAGATAGAAATGTGTAAAATAAATGTTCCAGGTTTCCAGTGTAAAAGTATTTGTAGAGTGCTGTTTGTCCTGACCTTCATGTGTGTAACTGGGGCATTCGGTGTGTGCGGTGCTTCAGAATGTGACGGCAATTTGGAAAGCTTTCTTCATATTACTGAAACAGAAAGAGAAATACTTCAAGGTTTGGCTCCCTTGGTTACAAATGTTCTCTGTTCATTTAGGGTTAAAAGTATTTAGGGCTTACTGGCTTATATTTTGGGCTGGGCGATATGCCAAATGTATATAAAAATCAAGCCAAGATCACAATTTGTGAGATGCAAATGGTTATATAATGTGATATTTTGTGGTTTTACTATTTTGTGTTAATTGTGTTGGCTGCTACCTTGGCCAGGGGTCTCTTGAAAAAAGATTCTGAATCAGAATGGGATCTCCTGGTTAAATAAAGGTAAAATAAATAAAATAAACTATTTTTTGATTTAGTGTTACACTGTCTTTAAGAGGTAACTACAACTGTCTGCTTCTTTGGGGAGTTCACACTTCACTGTGATTGGTTAAATACACCTGTCACTCACTCAGAGCCTTACAGAGGCTGACCAATGGGAGGAGTTTGTGTGGAGAGGTGTCTGTGCTTGGGCATACAGCTACATTAAACAGAAAAACATTGACTATATGATGATATTGCAAACAAACTAAACATTGTTGTAGGAACTGGATCACAATTCATTTTTTATCACCAAATTGACCAGCTCTCGGGTTGAGATTTTATATTTTATCAAATGAGAAATTATTTATGCATTTCTGATCTTTTAAGTTAAGAAGTTCTTGAATCATATATGCCATACATTAAATAACATAATGGTTTGAAATGTGTATTACAGATACCCTTCCTTCATTTGACGGCCAATCTATGTGTCCTTTAAAAACACACAAACACAATCAGCACAATCAATTTGAAAGTCAAAACTCAAATCCACCATAACAAAAATAAAACAAATGTAAAATAAATGCTGGATTATAAAATTCTAAATACCACAGTTGAAAACAACTGGTTCATTGATTTCTGACCCTTATTGCTGCTTATTTGTTTCATTACAATTGAAACTCTTCTCTTTTCTATCAGAGGGCTGTATTGTGTATGCCGCTCAGTCTGATGAGCTGACAGGCTGAAGTACACTCCGGTCTCAGATTTCCCCCGAGTCAGGACCACACCAGCGCTGCCTGTGGAACTGATGCTTATTGTGGAAAACATAAAACCAGTTTTTTGTATTTTGAGAGATTACGGTAACCTTAGGAAGATGAACAAATTGCCATACAAGTTCAGTTAATGCGTTCGGTTCAATAGAGTGAAATAGCAACGGATGAACCGATGATAATTTGAAAATGTTTATGAAATATGATTAACATAAATAGTTTTGGATATTAAGCTAAATAAAAACAGCTTTTTTCACACTATTCATTGCAGTATTATTTTTGCTTCTTATGTAGGCTACTAGTGCCATTAATGCTTGAACTGTAATTTCATGAATACCAATAAAATAGTAAATAGTTTTACTACTACTACAGTCATTGTGTCTATCTTCTACAATTAGAGTGGGACAAGACATAATTCCCACAAGACATAAGATTGAGGGCACCGGAACGAGGCAAGATTTTTACATAATTTATATCAGGGATTCTTTTTTAGCCAGGGACCCCTTACCGGTATGAAAATATCCCAAGGACCACCTATTGTCCTCCGCAAGTACATCACAATAAAATTTGGACATTCAAACCATGTTTTTAACCAAATTTGAATGAATTGGTGTAGTTGTTTCCATCAAAACACTGCATGTTTGTATGCTGTGAGAAATTGTAGTATTCAAGCAATACTCAGTGTTATCACAATCTGACCACTGATTTATATGGTTCCCTCACATTTTAAAAATCTATTTAATTTAATATTTTTGCTGTTATTGTGGCACTGCTTTTGGATCTACAGCTTCAAAAATAGCATTTCTCCACTGTCCAAATATTTGTGAGATCTTATGGCACAAGGTCTTGTCTCATCCTTAAAAAATATTTCCATGTCCACAGCACTAACCATAAGTTAAAGTACACTGTGTAGTATTTATGGTGATAACTGGCTGTCGTGCAGGGCTGACTGGCAGCAGGTTGTTTCCTCTCGCGTCAGACATGCTTGTGGGTTTTGTGAATGAAATGGACTCCTTGGCTCAGTGCCTGTGCTGTACATTACTGAGACAGCTCGATTTGCTCCTCCTCCCCCACTGCTCTGCCCTCGCTGCTTCCTATTCATCAGAGACTTCCAGACTGCAACATGTTGGAGTCCGGTTACCATCACTTAGCAGCTCCCTGGAGTCAGAGCCTCCCTCCCATACACTGAATTCATCACTCTCACCGCTCTCACTGTCTGTAAGCCTTTTACATAGAGAGGGAATAGGGTCATGTGTAACTGGAATGGGATAATGTTGTTTTTCATGTTTTATAATAAGCACTACAATGGAAAAATTCCCAGTTATCTTAAGGAGGGACCATGACCAAGCAACTACAACTTAATAAAGTGGTATAGTTTTTATATTAAAATACTACATTGATAAATAATGCATATTTTCTGCATATTTGAAATATAGCTGATGTAAATGCGTTCTTGTCTCAGCTGAATAATTTAAACACCATAGCAGGGGGCTGCCTGTGTTCTGGCATGTGTAAGATTAGCTCAGTGTGTGACAGAATGCATATTCTCTGTGCACTGCTGCCTGTACATCATGTCTGAGGAGTGCTTTATCAGCAAGTCTTCACCCCGAGGCCCCCGCTCTTATCATTGTTATTGATATGACATGTATTAGTGAAAAAAGCGGCGTTCTTCCTCTTATTCCTCTGTTTATCGATGGAGTCCCTGGGGCCAGCCTGCACGACCTGTACGTCTGCAGGGAGCGTGCTCATGTTAGCGCTGGTGTTTTTCATTGAATTTGTGACAGAAAGAAAGGCTTCCCAGGATCCTTGTACTGATCTGAGTCCGTCTCACAACCTTCCAGGTGTCCTCTGTATGGCCATCCCCCGGCCTATAGCACCATGGGGTTCACATTTAAAAGCAAAGACAAGTGTTTTCCTGCTATAATGTGGAGATCCCTACTGTATAAATGTAACAGTCCCAACAGCTGATAAATGGATGATACTGAAAATAAGTCTTTACAAAATACATCCCTGCACTCAAGGAGGTTGTGTTGATCCCAGAAGAGAAGCAGAGAGAAAAGTATATATTCATTTTCCAATTTTAGGGATTTCTCATTCAGGGTTGGTTAGCTTTTAAAGTCTATCAAGTTCCAGTGGCTATGTACTGCCTGCATGAGTAGCACTGGCAACACATATGCCCTTAGAGTAGTTGTAATTGCCTTTAAACAACAGTCATCTGCAGTCACTTCAGCCTAAGTCCCTTTGATATTCCACTGTCACATATACATGCGGGTCCACCACCTTCGTGTCTCTACAGTGATGTTATTATGGCATATATAATATGGCATCTTCTGGTGGGATAAGTAGGTGATGTCTTCAGGTTAAGTTACAAGTCAGGTTTGTTTAGAGGCGATCATGCTCACAAAATAATGTTTTTGAAAGTGTTTTTCACAATAAAGCACCTGTTATTGAATAAATTATATGTCATACTGTGCAATATTCTAGGGAAAGTAATAACACCACAATAAACGTTTTTTGTTTTTGTTTTTTTTAAATTTGCATTGTTTATAATTGACAAATACTTTGGGGGCTGCACTCTCATATACATTTTCATAGAGCAGTAAGTATTTGTGTGACAGCACAAAGATTTGTTCCTGCTGGAGAGGATCCAAGTGATTTTTTTTCCACAGTGGCACTAACTCCCTTTTGCTGCACCAGGCCTGTCTGCGACCTCACACCACCCCACAGTGCTGTTCTATAACAGTGCCATTATATCAGTGTCTATCTGCCTGTCTATCTAGCTGTCACGTATGGTAGCTGTCATACAAACCCCCAGGTTATAGCGGCTGTGCTCCAGGGGACTCTGCTGTAGTGACACAGTCTGAAGGTGTGAAGTCTGCTGTGGGATTGTGCACATGACAGCCGTGTTTTGCACTCAAGATGAGAGATAGGACCTGTGTAAGAGCTCGTAGAGTTAGACTAAAACCAAATAAACACAGAAATAAAGTTAAAAAACCAAAGCCACGGTTATTTGCTTTAAAGGTCCTATATTACACAAATTCAACTCTTGTGAGCTTTAAGCCATGTTATAATGCTATTATCTCAAGAACATACCAGGAGTTGTGTTTTGTTTCATTCACAAATGAAATGAATTTGAGTAATCCTTTCTTTTTAGCCTGTCTACATCTCCAAAGCTCAAAATTGCCTGCTTGACTTTGTGATGTCATGAAGTGGTAGTTTTCAAGTTTAACAGCTACCTTTTACCTTTTGTTCAGTAGAGTTTGGCAGTTCCAGGGCTGAAATTATCCAAATTATTCTTGTGATAATGTATGGAGTTTAAAAACACAGTGGAGCACTTCCTGTATTACTACATGACATCACAAAGTGTGTTTTCCATTTGAGAGAAGAACTTAGCCTAAATATGCAAGGTTTGTGTGTTTAACATGTGTGAATGAAACAAAACACAACTCCAGGAAACATCATAATATGGGCCCTTTAAATTTAGATAGATGGATAACAGTTAACAAATCATATAATTTACTATCTCCATCTCTTAGCATATTACATTCTTGAAGAAAAAAATTCAGTTTTATGTCAATGCATCAGAAATGTGTCTGTAAATATCATGGTTGAGAGTCAAGATATGCTCAAAACATGCACTATAAAATTAACAATTCAAATGCAAAAAAAATCCAAATAAGCTGAAGAAAATAATTCAACTATCAAGCATAAAAGATTCCAGATATGGTTAACATGACCCATTTACCCTTGCCATATCCACTGGCGCCATTGAACTTACGAAACCTATATTATTTAATTGCTGCTGTTCCCACTCAGTCTCTGTTAAATTGGTACCTCTTCCTGTGCTGCTTCTGTACTGTCTTTTCTCGGCGTGTTTTCCCAATAGATGGAGATTAATACATCAATGGCTGACTGGATCATCGTCAAACATACACTTGAGCTAAAGCATGTGTGCAAGAAAGAGAGAGAGGAAGAGAAAGAGAAAAAGGGAGAGCGAAAAAAAGAGAAAGAGCATCTGTGTTGTCTAAGTGGTACCGCCTCCTTTATTTGCATGTCTGCCGCGTACATCTATCATAATCATCAAGGCAGTGCAAAACAGTAAGGGAAGAAAACATGCAAGCCAGCAGACGTGGTACTCCGGAGAGAGCGCTTCAGTCTTCAATCCACTGCAATATCAAACACGAACCTAAAATGGGATCACCTTGGGGGACAAGCCATGCACTCTCCACTAGTAAAATATGAGTAATGACAACTTAAAACCATTTTGTGTGCCGGAGCCTTTGATGGCCACAGTGGTTAGATCCATTTTTGGTGAGCCAGTGGGCAGTGCTAAAAAGAGGTGAAGAAAGGGGGTGAGGGGGTGGTAGAATGGTATGGTCTGATAGATAGAGGGGCGAGAGACAGTGTGTGTGAGCGGAATAGTAAGGAGAGGTGGGAGAGGAGAGAGAAAGAGAGAGAGAGGGGAAGAGTTGGGGAGTGGAGGCAGAGATGCAGAAAATTGCATTGGTGATTAGTTTACCTCCCGGGTCTCACTCTCCCCTAGCCTCCTCCAGTGCACAGCTATAGTAGTAGTTGTAGTAGTATCCCTTGTTGTATTCTTGTTTGTGGATTTCTAACACTTCCTACATCTGGCTGTCATTTTTCTGTATTGTCTTATGTCCTCCCCTCTGTCCTGCCTGCTGACTTGGCTCTATATGTTGTCAAGAATGCAGGAAAGCATAATGCCACCGAACCACACTGGGTTATTGATAGCCCCGATATATCATGGGAGCGTGATGATTACCCCCAACTGTTTGAATCCACTCTCTTTGCTTCAGGAAGTGTTTTATCTCTACCAAAGTTTTTTTTTTTTTTTTTACATCTTTGTAGAATATTTGGAAGAGTTTGAATGACTCACCAACTTGTCAGTTCCTTGTCAAAGCCTGATCTCTAGGCAAGACACTTCACCCACATTGCCTAGTATGAATGTGGTGTGTGCGTAAGTGTTGGTCATGGTCAAAGGGGGTGATGGTGCAGATTGGCAGCCTCACTTTCGTCAGTCTGCCCCAGGACAACTGTGACTACAATAGTATCTTACGTCCACCCAGTATGGAATGAATGAATAATGAACAAAAATGTAACGCGGCTTAAGACTAATGCTTTATTATTATTATTAACTGACCATTTACTATTGGCTAACCCTTATTTACTCACTTTTTTTTTTTTTTTTAACATTTTTAGTGCTTCTTCTAATGCCGGTGGCAAGCACTCTGACCTCAAGGTTCTTGGTACAAAATGGTGGCCTTTCTGTTTATTTCTGTTTATTTTATTTTTACTTGTACATAGGGCTGTGCCAAAATTTAAAAATCGATAGATTGCGATCTTTGGTTGACCTCGATGATAAGGCATGCACTTTTTAATCGACTGGTCTACAAGCAAGAGCTGCCACGGGATCGGCTGTGGTAGCTCTTGTTTAGGAAAAAGTAGCCTGAGCCTCTGTTCCTCTGTATGTGCCTCAGCCCCGCTCCCCCCGCGCCTCCTTCCTCTCTGATCCAGCCGCAGCTCCTCACTTTTTCTCCTCTTTCTTCTCCTTTTGGCCCTATTAACACAAAATAAAAACTGTAGTGATCCTGAAACCCTGCTCTATATGACTGAAGTCCACGTGTTTTTAATTTTAATAAGATGAAAGAAGATTAAATTAAAAATCAAGATTGATCAATATGGAGAAACAAAGTGATTCTTTTTTCCCATATTGACAAGCCCTACTTGTACATATGCATGTATATAATTATGCCTTATTTGACACTAGTCTCTTGCTATTTCTGCTACTTATTTAGAATTTATTATTGCCATTGATGTTTTTTTCTCAAATATATTGTGATGTGTGAGCTACCGTGTCATAGTAATTTCCCTTGTGGATCAACAAAGTTTGTCTTAGTCTAAGTCTAAGTTTGGGCTTGGACTGTCTCTCCAGGCACAACCCATCTTATACACATTACTTATCGTGGCTCAACATCTGGCGATGGTTGTTTGAGTTTGGCATTCCAGTTGGCCACTTTTTAGGTTGTCAAGAGGCACTGTATCAAAATTGGGTCAAATGCTATGGACAAATTTCCCTATACAAGGAAAGTAAAGTCTCCAAAATAGATTTCAAATAACATTGTCTGAGTTGTGTAATTAGACGTAATTGAATATACCTCATTCTGTCACCGCATTGCAAAATCCATGTGACTGTATATCATCTTTTAATCAGCAGTAATTCAACATTAGCTCCTCACCCAGCCGAGCTAATTACCATCTTAAGTGCTCTAAGCCACTCTCCAGCACCAGTGCCAGCCTCAACATGGCTTTTTTTGGTCGTGTGCTCTCGTCAAATACAACTGGGTCAAGTCTTTTCTTCTTAATCCGCTCATAATCTGGCCTTTTCTCTTATGGCATGAAACACTGGAAAGGTTTCTCTGTGGGAGCTTGGGATGTTTGTCTATAAAAAGCAATTGGGAAGCACTAAAAGGTTACAGCATGACAAAATCATGTGATATTTGAGCATGGTAAGTGACAAAAGCAAGCAGCAGGCATCTTGTGTGTTTAAAAATTCAACAGAAGGCTGTACTGGGGATGAAGTGGAGTTAATGTTCTTACTGTTGAGGAATGTAATTAAACATAAAAAGGCACAGTTCTAAATGCTTTATTGTGTCTTGAGCTTGCAAATAAGAACGATGGTACTAGAATAATATCAGATGTTATCATACTAATGTCTAATAACAATGTAGAGCAGTATTATAATGCCAACTAATGCTGTATTAGGGTTAGGGTTAGGGTTAAATACTGTATTGATTATCATTCAATAAATGGTAGTTGAAACAATATATTTTGGGGCTCAATATTTATCGTGTGTACAATTTCTTTTTTGTAATACGATAAGATTTGAGCTGTAGAAGGTTAAATAAGTGACTTTTATAGCTAAGTAGTGGGTAATTCTGTTATTTATGTGTTGCTTCTCAGGCTTCTTAATGATACTGTATTTAAAAATGTCTTACTGGGATTAGTGATATATCATGTTTCAAAATTTGTCATCGTGACAGGTCTACTGTGACTGTCTGTAAACAGTCCTTTAATCCAAAGGTTGTTGGTAAAGTGGTCATATTCACTGGCCTACAGGTTGGGGGTTCAAAAGTTGTGTCCTCTGTCCCAGTGTCTGTGTACACCGGTGTATGATTGTGTGTGTGAATGAATGAGTGGTTCCTTAATGTTGATGTGTCTTGAAATAGGCCTGTCACAATAACATTGTTACTGTGATAAATTATAATAGTGAAACTACTTTATGCCACTGACACAAAGCAGGATAATCTCAATAAACCAGTTTTTAAATGGACAGTGTCATTAGAAAGCCTGAGCTGCTTGTCAGAATGAACCAATAATTAGCCATAGAAGTTATTTATTCTACTCTCCACAGTTCAAATCAAATTACATAGAAAATAGCAAAAAATACCCACTATTGCAAAGAAAATGCACATATGATAAATACTGAGCCTCAAAATATATTGTTCTAATTATCATATATTGAACGATAAGTCAATATTGTAATTATCATGACAGGCCTACCTTGAAAGCAGAAAATCACTATATAAATGTGAAAATTCATAAATCTGAGCCACTCAGGTACATTTCCATTTACTTGAATGACTCAAATTCTCAAGTCTTGCCAGTGCAGACACTGACGCTGCTGTTAATAGTTGTTTTCGCTGATCAATATAAGCCTGAAAGCCCTGGACCATCCCTTCTCTTTAGCCCTGATAGCATATCACCATCTCTTCTCCATCATCATCCATTATAACCAAAGGCATCTTATAATCTTAAATCTGCTGAAGACACTTATCTTCTACAAATCAACATGCTTTCACCCCCCCACCCCTCGCTCTCTCTCTCTCTCTATCTTTCTGTTTTTCTGTCTTTCCCTATCTTTCTCTCTCTCTTGGGATGTTAATGATTTGTGTCACATGACCACAGTTCAATGAGCTGGCTGGCTTACCTGAAGACGGTTGCTAATGGCGACAGATAAGAAGGCTGTGCAGTGAGGAAAAATGCCAGAAGATGATGCACATGTCAGAGGTCACTGTGTGTAAGGATGTGAAAGATCCGAGCTGTATATGGGAGATGTCAGTCAGCATGAGTAACCATGGAGAAGGCAAAGCTGGGGGACTAGCAAATATGGGCATTTATTAATCAGATAATAACAATTTCTTTGAATGAATAAGACACATGCTCTTCTTCTTGCACTGTAAAAGTATGAGCAAGAAGAAGAGCATGTGTCTTGTTTCATTCATTCTTGTTTCATTTTTTTCTCATGATGGCTTGTAACTTGAAAAATTCTAATGAAGTAACTATCAATTTTTCTTCCTTCTCTTGCCCAGGGTCACAGGAGCAGCTATAAGTGTAAAATAACGATATTTTTATTAGCTATTGTTGACTATAGCTCAGACAGTAGTTGTATGCTTTCTTTAATTATTTAAGGATTCAATACATTAAAATTGTTTCACCTTGAAATTTAAAGTTCTAATTCTTTAATCTGTTTTTGCAGGAAACATTTTTAACATCAACAACATTTGAGCCATGATGAAATAGCAGAGGCTATAATAATATAATGTGTATGCCTATAAGTTTATTTTAACTATGTGTGACTCATCTCCAGTTGGTCCATATGGCCAAGGCTTGTCTCAGCCATATGGACAAATTGCATTACTTTCTCTCAGAAATCTTGCCTAGCTCAAAATGTGCAAACTTGTCAAGGAATTTCTTGTTATTATCTGCTGAAGCTGCATGAAGCACCTGCATGTTGTATGAAAAGTTAATCCAGTGCTAATATTTAGTCAACACATCAAAGGTGGTTAACCAGCACACTGCGGGAATGACAGCGGAGACAACACCGTGTTTCTTCATCAACGCCTTCAGCTCACACAGTCTACTGCACAGGGAGCTGACAGGTCCAAGGATGGCTACACTATATAACTCACATACAGTAGACCCTGAGGTTGACGGTTCAATCCCCCAATATTGGCAGTGTATAACTCTTTATTCATGATTTGTAGCTAAAGAAAGATTATCCAGAAAAATATACATATTCTAGTATGCATTATTATTTATTTAAGCCCCTCTGTGTAACCTTTCCATTGGATGTGTGTAGAATCCCTCAGTCGTCCAGGTAGAATCCATAGCAAAAGGAGAAATTTAATTTGTCAACTGGACAGAGTTTATTTGGTCGAATACGTTTCGCAGCTCATCCAAGCTGCTTCCTCAGTGAGGATGGATGGTCTGCCACCTGCTTGTCTGTTTCTAGTGAGATGTTCTTGCTTTGCCTTGAATGTTCCACAGTATGGCATTAAACGATTTCATTGAACTGTACTATAACAAGCAAAAATACAGGTGAGACCTGTGGAGAGGAGACATTGCTTACAGTTTTAAACAGTGTGCAGTGATGAGTTAAGACACTGACATCACTGGGTAAGAGCTGTGACTCTCTTTTGGGTGATGTTCCTTTGAGCAAGACACTAAATGTGTATTACCAAATCTATTCCACTAATAACCCCTGTGCAGTCATATAAATCTAAAATTATATTAGAACAAAACTTGTCATTATATATTAAAAATGACCGTGGAAATAATAATTGCATTCTATCAATAATATCTGGAATTTTTTAACAAAAAAGAAAATACACATTTCATTTGCTTTACTATCACTCAGTGTTACAGTCACACTCCAAAATTGCAATGAATAACAATGTACTTCACAATGATAAACGTATGTATATATGTTCTAGGCTTTCCCACACAACACCTATAGACAATGATGTAGCTTAGTTAAGATGCAAAGCCAGAGGAGAGCCATAAACAAGAAGAATAATACACTATGTAAGGTGTGCTGCTGAGAGAAGGCAGGAATAGAATATTAGAGTGATGAAGGAGACAGGGCCACATTGGTAGTCACGGTGTGGCCTCTTGTAGTGATCCAGGTTATGAGTCAGTGTGGCTGGATGCACCCATTATAACCTCCGGGCTGTACCTGAGTTCTCTGTCCCGCTCTCTCACTGCTGGGCTCTGCTCCACCTGTTGTTACCATCTCTCCAATCTTGTTTTTTATGAATCAGTTTATGAGCTGATCTGAATGCAAGACTGGCCCCTAGAGCATGCCACAAGCATGACTTGGAGAACACAGACCTGTGACACAGAATTGTGGATTAATTATCTTTGTTTCTTATCAACTTTGTTTTTGTGCAGACTTTTGTTTAACCCATTAACCCGTCAAGTGTTGTATAACATCATACCAAGGGGACTAATGAGGTTATGGTAAATGGCTAAAATATGTTTCTGACAGCGCTAAGGGATTTAATATTTGTGGTTCACATTCATTACTGCTGACGTATTATTCAAAAATATGTCAATTTTACATACAAAGTATATACTTCACAGGGATTGGCGTACATTATGATCAAGGTATCAGTGAATAAAATAGTTCTATATTCAATGTAATATAGCAAACTCCCACTCATGGGTTAGTATTGTGGCGCTACTATAGGCTATATATATATATCTCCTTGATTCTCCTAGTTAGTCAAAAGGAAATGCAGCTAATAGCATTAGATAAGTAAAAACAGTGATACTTTTTAGCTACCCTGTTGACTTCTTTGCTTTTTAAGGTTTCTATTTTACAACAGTATTGGCATACATTAGCCTTATCCTCAGTTGGCCTCAAATGTGGCAGTATAGTAGCTGTACGTCTGTCCTGGGCAGAAGGCTGGCCTGAGAATACGACCCTGTTCGGGCTGTTAGACCATGTGTACGCCGCTGCTTAATGAGCCATGAGTCAAAGCTATGATCCAAGCACAAATAATTCATGAGAAGCTTAGTGTTTGGAGCTACAGAGCTAAAAGGGAAGCAAGCTTAAGTGCCATGAGGGAGGGCTGTGCTAGGAATTCCCTGTTGCCTACACACTCACGTAGTATAGTTCATACAGTAGTGTGTATGTGGTTATTTGGAGATAGTGTTACTACGGCGATGCAGGCACAGTGGGAGTGTTAGAACGGCATATCACAGCGCCGCGATGACTGTGAGACCATAGTATGTAGAAGCAGAGATGGAGATGGAGTGAGAGGAGATTGTTCTGACAGCTGAGAAGTCCCAAACTGTGGTGTGCTGTGTTTGTGCTGACCAAGACAAATGTCAATAAAAAAAACTGAGAATATAGAATGGCCCAACTTGGTCTTAAATGACATTAACTATGTAATCTGCCAATTCCATTAGACCCAGTAAATGGCATTATAACCCAGTGGTATGCTTTCAACACAATAATTTAGTTCAGAGATTAAAATTCCCCTGTACATAAGAGCTACCTGATGTTGTAAATATGTTAATATTTATTGTGATTTTATTTTTTTATTTACTTATTGTTCTGAGTGTTTGCACAATTTTTCACAACTTTTTGCACTATACTGTCCCCTGACTGTGAGCTTCTGTCACGAGTGAATTTCTCCTCTGTGAGATCAATAAAGTCTTATCTTATCTTATCTTAAATGATCTTACTGTTCAGAAGTTAACTTTTTCATAATCCCTAACATGTACAGATGATATCCTCCCATTACAAGCTGTTGAACCTATGACCCTTTTGGTGAGCAACTTCCTGCTGACATACAATGTAGCATTAACACAGATTTTTATCTATTCACCACATAATGATAAAATCAGAGTTATGTTGTAAATGTTCATGTAAATTAACACATAGCACTCAGGTACACTAGTGGGACAATATGTGTGAATAGGTGAGTGGTTCCTTGATGTAAAGTGCTTTGAGTGTTTGACGTTAGTGCTATATAAATGTGACCATTTTAATATTAAAACTGAACTTGAAACAGCAATAATACTTTATTTTTGCTGTCAATGATGATTCATTCTTTTTTTTCTAATTGAGGAAAGTGGAACCCATCTGCAGCTTTCCTTGTATAAACTATTCAACATTTCCCTTCTCTCTATCATCCTTTAGGCTGTCGCAGTGAGGAAGCCACAAAGGCCTCAGGATTACTGTTGGTGATTGAGCTCTGCGGATCACTGGGATGTATCAGTGGGACACACACACTAACGGGACAGGCCGGTGCTGACAAAGGACCCGCGCAGCTCTGTGTGGCATGTCATTAGTACAGAAGGGGTCCACTTGTTCCACGTCCAGTTCAGTTGAAAATGTCACCGAATGCCAGCTTTTACCTCTGTATACAATGGACATCCTTACAGGCCAAAAGTATGGCCATCCCACTCCCCCTGTCCCAAGAAAGGACACATAATACAGAAAAAAACAAAACAAAAAAACCCCCCGTTGGTTACAACAACTGTAAGCAGCCTTTATTGTGGTATTACGTAACTCATGCAAACTGTAACCACTAGCAACATTCATCCTCACTTATTCAATATTCAACTTTAGAACAGTAACCTTATTTGACACTCTCTTCTACTACCAATTCCTTTTATCAAAATATGACAGCCAGTGCGAAACCAGAGCATTTGAGAAGAGATGAGTGTGAGATTACACATCAAGATAAGAACCCTGCCCATCTTTGTTTTGCTACCTTTTTTCACCTTGAATCATAAAAACAAAGAATATACTTCCTTCTCTACATTTATCTATACCTGCCACTGTATATGCAACAACATTCAAATGTTGCCACTTCTGGGTAACGGTACAGCACTCATGGTCATTGTTTTCACAAGTTTTCTGTCAGATACCCCTTATGCATTTGTACTGTATGTAAAATAGGACGTTTTATGATGTGTTACCATGGCAAAAACTCAACCAAATATGATGCCGTGAGAAAGAAGACTTGAATTCGCAATTTGAATGGACACAATTAGCTATTAGTACCATAATTTCCTCTGCAAACAACAAACTATATTGTCTTTAACATGTTCAAAAATGTGGTTGTTGTGTCAGTTCATATTTCAGTCATTTTGTAAATTTTTCTGGACATGTTTACCAAAATATAAACATTGAATAGAATCATATTATTATAACCCAACTTGCAATCGCAATGCTTGTCAGATTGAAAATTGCAATTAGATGTTGTTGGGTTTTTGTTTTTTTTTCCAGAACATTCACCCCTATTTTAAACCAACATTTCCAACATTTCTATATATTTTTGCTTTTGGATCAGCTGCATTTTAAAGCTTATAGAGACGCCAAAGCTGTTGAAAAGAGTCCTTCCTAATCTGAAGTGCTGTGTTGTGATCCATGGCCTTTATAGTGTTTTTTTGGCTAGGAGAGCTGCAGTGTGTCTAGTCTATTTCTGTCTACGCTACACTATTGTCCTCGCTTGACTGCCTTCCCATCAAGCCCAGGATTTATTTGACCACTCAGCCAGCCCAACCCAGCACACAGAGACCCTGCTGCCACTGTCCAATATTCTGTAGGCAGAATTAGCAGCGCACACGTCACTACTGCTCCAGGGAATGAGGCTGTGTGGACCAAACAAGATCAACTGTAACATTTTTCTTAGTGCTTCATTGCAGGTGGAGCTTTTTGGTACACGCAAATTAGTGTTTTAGAGAAGTGATTTCTAGTGGGGATAATAGATGAAGGGTAGTAGCAGATGTAGGAGTTGTTGCTTTAGTTGTACTTGTAGTTGTTGTAGTCTCTATAGTGGTTGTGTAGACCAAACAAGATCAACTGTAACATGTTTCTTAGTGCTTCATTGCAGGTGAAGCTTTTTGGTCCAAATTAGTGTTGACTATCAGTTGTTTTAGAGAAGTAATTTCTTATGAGGGTAGCAGATGTAGGAGATGTTGCTTTAATAAATGTACTAGTGGTTGCCATAGTATTTGTAGGGACTGTTGAAGTTGTCATAAGTGCTAGATGTTGTATGTTGAGATCATTTTAGAGCTTCTGTTGCTCAGCACAGCATGTGGTGCACTCTGGATAATGTATACATTGTGTCCATTAGTTCCAATGAGGGCTAGTAAAAATATTTCATAAAGGTTTACGTTACAGTAATCACCCAATTATCTTTCTGAAAGCATCTTGAAAGTTTAGCTTCTTAGCAATGTATGTGAAAGTGGTTATAACTGGAAATAAATAAGCTATCATGCCATTTAGTGTCATAAGTAAATGAAGCTTTCTACAGTGTTTTCTCTTTTTTTCTTCTGAAATATTTTATAATTGTGTCATTACGACAATCCTCTTATTTCATGCCTTCACAGATACATCCGGACCATGTACCTGGGCATCCAGACGCACAGACAGAAGGAGAACCAGCGCCGCTTCTACCTGGCCATGATGTATGAATATGCAGATGTGAACATGCTACGGCTGCTTGAGACCTTTCTGGAAAGTGCCCCCCAACTGGTGCTGCAGCTCTGCATCATGATTCAGAGCAACCAGGCCGAGTGGCTGCAGTGTAAGCACATCCCCACCCCATACTGTACCTGGGCTTCATAAACGCATGCTGTAGAAAATATTTATAAAAACAAATAAATAAATATAGCTAACTACAGTTACAACAATTACAACTAAAGCAGATAGAAAAGGTTTTCATTGGTTTCTTTCTATAGAAAGTATGACACTTAACTTTTTTGTCTTCATGGAGACGCCACCAGGCATAGTTACAGGTCAGATCTATGGAGATGCGACCAGGCTCAGAGTAAAAATGCATCCATAAAAATACCCATAATAAAAAAAAATGCAAAATATATACACCATAACAATTTCATAAAGACAAGCATGTGGTGGATGCCATATAGTGCTATATATAGTTATAAAGTGCAACAAAAGAAAGTTTAAGTAGGACTGCCTTAGCCTTCATATGAAGAAGACCTGTGGCTCACTTAACACTTGACTTCAAATCAAGTGTACTATTCTGTTCCTTGCATTGAAGATGTTAAGAACATAAAAAACCCTTTTCTCTGTGTGTCTATAGAAATTCCATTAATACATTTTTTTGAGAGAGGCAGCACACTGCAGCTCTGCAGATAATCCACATCTCCCTCCATCATTTTTCATAGAGCAGGTTCAGGCACTGACACATTTGCTGTCTCTACTATTATACGTGTCACTGAAGTGTATTGGTGTGCAGAATACACTGGGGTTGTCTGTGGCCCATGATGATTTTAAGATTAATGCTTTGAATAGTGGTGGTGGTGGATCATTTTGGATTACATTTAGTCACTGTACAGTGAGTAGAATGGTAAAGGGGCTTATTCTTTGTTGACTCTCCCTTTTGCAGGTATGTCTATTCTGTCCTCCCTTCTATCTCTGGCCTGGGTGCTGGCCTCCTACCACAAACTCCTGCGTGATTCCCGTGATGACAAGAAGAGTATGAGTTACCGTGGTGCTCTAGTCCACCTCTTATGGCGCCTGTTCACCATCTTCTCGAGGGTGCTCTCCTTTGCCCTTTTCGCCTCAGTTTTCCACATCTACTTTGGCATTTTTGTGGTGCTCCACTGGTGCGCCATGGCTTTCTGGGTCATCCATGGTGGCACTGACTTCTGCATGTCCAAGTGGGAGGAGGTGTTGTTCAACATGGTAGTGGGCGTGGTCTATGTGTTCTGCTGGTTTAATGTGCGAGAAGGTCGGACCCGCTACCATATGGTTGCCTATTACACCGTGGTACTGTTGGAAAACACACTCCTCAGCTGTCTGTGGTATGCTTATCGGGACCCGGTCACTACAGACGCGTACGCCTCTCTCGCCCTTTGCGGCGTATTCCTGTGCTTTGCCTCAGGTGTGGCTTGCATGGTGCTCTACTACAGTGTCCTGCATCCTATGGGCCCCCGCCTAAGGGTGCTGGCCAGCTCCTGCTGCGCTGAGCTCCTGTGGGGTCTCCCACTGCCTCCAGAAGCAGAACCAATGGCCCCCACCCCGGGTCCTCGAGGGTCCCAGGCCACACCCACTCGGGGTCTGGCTGCAGACCAGGAGGAGCTGGATGAAACTGCCACGGACACTTGCCTTCCTGTGTTCCAGGTGCGTTCCACAGAACCAGTAGACGGTGCGGGACGGCCCATCAGGCCTGAAGGCCCACTCATCAAAATAGACATGCCCAGAAAGCGTTACCCCGCCTGGGATGCACACTTTGTGGATCGGCGTCTGCGCAGGACCATAAATGTTCTCCAGTTCATAAGCCCTAATGCAGTGGGCATCAGGTACAGAGATGGCCCGCTCCTGTATGAACTCCTGCAGTACGAGTCATCCCTCTGAGAGCTTCAAAAAGTACAACGTTACTTTACTTCCACTATTCTTTGACATACAGTATTTCAGTCAGTTTGCCAAAGGGAACCTTCCCTTTCCCAGTCAATTTAATGCAGAAAGAATTCTTAAAAAAAAAAAAAAGTCTGTCTGGACAGACTAAACACACCATCCCAGTTTATTTTTGGAGAAAGTATCTACATTATTGAGAGAGAATCTATACAGTTGTGCTGATGTCCCTCTAGGTGCATAGAAGGGTGCTGTATGAGTGTGTAGATAATATATGAATGTTTCATTATGAAATGTCTAATGCATTACACTGTATTGGTGAATACTTGTATAGTGTGTCCCAGTGACTTGGGACCAGCACAAAGTCTGATGGGAATGATGGAGGAAAAGCCCTTTGCACATGCCAACATTTACTGCCATTCTTTATGTGTATCAAAGAAATGTACAATAATGTCTATTGTTTACCTAGACCATGTATCCTTGAGGCTCTGACAATTGTTGTATATCACAATACTGTAGGAGAAAACTTACACAATATTAAGGTGCATGAAAGCAAATACGTAGAAGGATCTCAACTCAATCTTTTCTGAGCAAACTCTTAAATCACTATGGCATTAAAAGCATGCTAACTTTCAATGAGTTCAGTCTGTGCATTGTGCAGGGCACACTGCCCTCTACTGACCGTGGGCTGTCATTGCAAACTGCTCAGTGACTAAAAGCACAAAATTTCAGTCCTTCTACTTCTACAGAAGTGTACTGAGGAATGTAAAAATGTACTTAAATGAGCACAACTTTGTTTTAATTGGTCCTTCCTTAAGTGAAACATTCCAAAGATTTTTTTAAAGATTGTAAAAAGATGTAGGATTAGTAAATCAGTATGGAAACTTCAGTGTGTTGTCGTAGTGCAAGGACAGTCTTCAAGGTGTCCTCCACCATTCCCCTCTTAATCTTAGAAAGTATCCCTACCCATTTTTCATGTAGGCTATTTTAGGAAGATAAATACTCAGTTGGTACAACAACTTTGTTCCTTAAATATCTGAGGATATTTATATATCAATATTCTTCAACATGTGTTTATGTCCTTTCCCTGACACATCTCTGACATAATGGTGTACTCTCCCATAGTGTAGCACTTAAGAGTGCAGGGAGACTATAGAAACAAAGCCAAATACACTGTAAGGTCTTTTTAATTGATCTGCCCCTTTGAAACAGTAGACTGCAAAATATGTGCCATCTATAGACCTGCTGTGCCGCCATTACACCCAGAAAGAGCTATCCAGCCCCGCCAGCAGGGGGCCCTCCACCACAAACACCCTTGGGATGAGCACTAGCCTATATCTATTCATAAAACCAAGAAAAAAAAAGCCTTCTAAGTCAAAGAAGCTTGACAAAAAATTGTGAGGGCTATTGAACAATTTCTTACATCCATGAATGCATTTCATATGTATTTACTCAATGATCCAACTGAATATAAAGTGTTCTGTGTGTTTTTACATCGTAGTCGTTTGCTATAACTATTGACATGTAAATGCGTCCATTAATGATACCCAAAGGCTTACGCACATGATAGAGATTCCTTTTTGGCTTTCACCAGCACTTACTGCTTATTTGTGGCCACGAGTGCCTGCTAACATCGTACTGTAAAAGTAAGAGCGGTGGAGGTCCAAAAAGGCCTAGAGGGGGTTTGCCAGAGCTGAAAGAGAACAGGAGGAGGGACTATGGTAGACGACCCAGATTAGACTGTAGGAATGTGAATATTAAGAAAAATAATATTGGACATATGTAAAGCATTTGTTATGCCTAAATCTTGCATCTGGTATAACCAAATATTACATGCATCTTGTCTACAAATTTGTAACTTCACTGTTCAATTCAATTCTTGGTTGCTGCTCCACCCTCTTAGTTGTCTCTCTGGTGCTAAGCCTTGTGGGTAATTGTCCTCATAAGTACTTCTCTGATAAATGAATGAATGGGGTTGAGGCTTGAGAACATGCGATGAGGTACACTGCCACTACCCCAGACCATCAGGATCCAGGAGGACACCCTCCTGTAGTCAACATGATGTTAATCCTTGAGTAATTGAGAACTGTTGGGTCAGCTATGGGTGGGTAAAGCTAACATCCAACGAACCATAGTCAAGATTATTATGCAATTGATCCACTGTAGTTCCACACAATCCATATTCGTATCTGTTATTGTGAATTAACAGCCATGTAGTAACTATATGATTTCATGAATCTAAATATACAGCCAATACAGGGGTTCCTCAGGAGCATATTCTAGGACCACTGAACAAGCTGACTCAGGGGTGTCTCAATGCAGTTCTCATCCCTTAGCATGTCCTCAAGGGCCACCATTTTTTCAATATAGTAAATACTAGAACCCTACTCATCTGGGGTTTTAATTCTGCTAAATTATTTTTGCTTTACACTTCTCAGTTTTGTACATCAAGAGTGAGTCTAAGGCAGTTTTTGTGGTAGTTGGCTGCCTGGCACATGGTGCATCCTTTTCCAGTGACTGACATTTCAAAATCAGGTGCTATTACACTGTGATTTATTTATTATTATTATTATTTTTTAGTTAGGGTGTGTGTGAAATAGACAAATATAGCATTAAAACTATATGGGCTCAATTTTATTGGTGCTTGATGTTGTATAACGATTTCTTTGTGATTATATGTGATTAGAATAGAAAAGCAGTTTATTTAACTTGACATTTTAATTAAGGGCGGAATAATGCTAGTTTGATTAATAAAAAAAAAAAATACACGGGTGCAATGGAAGCTGTACCTATACAGTAACAGTATACTAGTATTCAGGTTGCCTCACAAAGTCATTAATCCTGCAGCCTCTCCTGTCAAACATGTTCCACATCTCTTGACAGCCACAGCACACAGCAAGAGCGTTTGAACAGCCAGCTTGTTCTCCTCAGTCCTTGTTGTGCCTTGTATTTTTTTGGGTGCTTCAATCCAGCCACGGCAGCCAGGTCCGCAAAACAACAGTGCCAGTGTATTTTATTTCACTCTTTTAATGTAACCAGCGCAATCACCAAAACAATCGCACCAAATAGTCTGACTTACTCCACCAACCAAGAATGATTAGGCACTTCATTATGGCCAGTTCTCAAATATTGGTACCTGAATGATAAATGCTAGTCAATGATTATGCAGCCTCAATTTTGTTTACCACTATTTCTTTCTTTAAACATTTGATATTGATCTCTGCAAAGTGAACACTCCACAACTATTTGGAAATGCACTCACAAACAAATAAACTAGCCATCACAATTTGGCCAAACCATTTTAACTATGTGTGCCAATTTCAAACATGCCTGATCCTTCAACTAAAGATACAAAATGTATTGTACTGGTCATAATCACAGGCCTGATGGGTATACAGTTTATTTTACAACTTACACCTCAACCTGACAGCAGTGTACAGCAAAATTAAAGTTTTTATGTGTATGAAATTGTATTTCTTTTATGCAGTCTCACCACACAACCAAAATATAGAAAAGGAAACAAGAGTCACAGAAGCCAGCAAGGATAAGATGGATGATGATTATATTGTTTGTCTTATGCGTCTCATCTTTTGTCATGCAATGATGAATGATTTGTGCCAAGATGTAACTCTATATTGTCTTGTGGGAAATATACAGTACATTCTCTAGCCAAAACAATAATGCCTGCAGTAGAAGGCAAAAGGATAACAAAATGCATAAAAGATGGTGAACTGCATTTTGTGAGTTACCCAAAATATGTACAATCAGTGATTTCCTGTTCAGCCACCATATTGTTTGACCTCCAGCATGCCCATAGAGCTCATTGTGAGATGACCATTCAGCATGGAAGTGCTCCCTCTGGTTACTACATCAAAGTGTAGCAGCAGGTCTCTGTTGGACTTGGGTTAAGTCTGTACCTTTTTCTTATGGCCACCTAAAGCAGAAACTTAAGTTACTGTATTCTCTTTATGTTCTTTTTAGACTTGTGCTAAAATCCTGGTGCTAAACCAACATTACACAAGGTGCTATTACTTCTTGACCTGATTTGCTTAAGAAGTAGCACCTCAGAACTACAGTTTACAGCGATATACAAGTCTCACTGGTGCCATTTTCATTTTTATAGTCTGCGCACAAAAACTGCTTTCACACAAAATGTGAAATTATTTTTATTTTCCATTATTCAAACTGCACTTGGGTTTTCTTTTAAGAGATGAACCTGCCAGATGACAAGATGACTCCAAGCATTGGAGCACAACTTGTGCTTATGAACTCAAGAGGGACAATAAGTAGAATGTGGATGCTGTGTTGTAAATTCAGTCATTTTTATGTCATTACAATGTGTATTATTTGGTTGTTATTGTTGAACAATTGGCTGTAAGGTTTTCTTTTTAGATTTGATACTGTACTGAAAAAAACTATATAAATTGCTGCTGATTTACAAAACTGTTATCAAAGATGTTGGGAAAGCTTTGTTTTATTAACTTGAGTTTATAGATTGTGTATGCTTGTTGGTATGTGTCACAGATCTATCAGGCTTTTTGAGTAAGCAGTATAGCCTAAGAGTTGGCTCAATATCAGTGAAATCTGGTCTGTAGCACAGAGGGAAGAATCTTTTTGTTGTAATTTAATATGAAATGTGAGTAAATTGTTAAATGGGTTCCCATTCTTAAAAAAAAAAAAGCAAAAAAAAAAAGCAACACTGATGTCCAGTATTGTACTACGCCCTTTTGGGAACAATATATGACTATTAATAACATATGGTGCTAAAGTTATTTTGTATGTTTTGTTTAGAGATAAAAATACAAATATTATGTTGAAAGTGTAATGTTAAGCCTTACTGTAGATTCATATATCAGACTGTTCATCCCAGAAGAGAAAAATAAATATAGTATTTCAAAGTGCAATATACTAACTAATGTTTGTATGTCTTATTTTTTCTATTATATAGGCCACATAACAATCAAATTATAGGCACTAATTGGCAGTTGACGGGGGATCCAGAGTGTTAGGGACCCAGAATTTGACCCTCTTCCTATTAATTTATATTAGAGGGGGCGCATGTGAGGCTTCTTGCTCAGGCCGGGCCCCCAAATTACTACAACGACTATTACAACCAACGATGACAGACGACAATCCATGAACGATGACCGACTCCCGATGACGATGGACAACGGCCGATGATGACCTACGACGACCTATGACGACTACTGCGACCAACGACGGCTACTACGACTAATACGCTTGACGACGACGCCCGACTACAACTGACAACGACCTGGCCGCTCCCCCAAATTTCTGTCGATGGGCCTGTATAGAGGCCAGGCCTGGGTTTTCAGGGGTGAAATAAAAATAAAAATGTTGTGTTTGCATCCCTTTGAAACTCAGATGCATCCTCAGTCAATTTGGTCTGGACCCTGGCCTGATAGAAGTGGGCCTAGTAGCCTTTGTGTACCACTGATGGTACAAGATCCTCTGCAAATCTAGTAGCTTTTTTTAAAAAAAAAAAACAAAAAAAAAAAAAAACCTGCTTGGAATTGCCCTGCTGTAGACCATCTGGTGGTGGTGCTCAGAAGGCAAGTTAGACTTAGTTTTTTTGAGTGGAAACCTACTTGGTTTGCTTTACATAGCTAAAACAATATTTATTTCTCATCACTTTGCTACATAAATAAATACAATAAATGAATATAACACTCATTCATATCCATAATGTGTATTAATTAATAATTTGTCTACTCCATGGGTAGATCCATGGTCTACTCTCAATACTAATTTCACAGACTTTTTGTATTATTATTCATATGACTGTGTGTTTTGTGCATAGACTGTATGGTTTTGTGTGGTTGTGTGCTTTTGTTGTTGTGGCGACAAAGCGCAATGCATTCTGGGCACGGCTCTACGCCCAAAATGGCGGCACGATTGAAAAGTTTGGAGTCTCACTTTTTATCACGGATTTATTTACGTGTAGTTTTTAGTAGTTTTGACCGGGGTATGTTTTAATCGGCGTCGCGTAGGCGTTTCTATGAAATAGGAGGAGAGGAAATGTTTATCTTCTCCGGCGCGACAAGTTTTTTTCGGATCTACAGTAAGGTATGCTAAGCTAACTCTCAGGCTAGCATTTCTAGACGAGATTGAGATTGATTTGACCACAAAAGTGTATGAAGTGTGGTCAAAGCGGGTTGTCCGAGCTGAAACAAATATGTATAAGTGGACTGCGGCGTAGAAATGGATGATGATGTGAAGAAAGTGAAAAAGGTACGTGCAGTTTAACATTGTTATGTTAACTTTCTCTAAACTACTACTAAATCCTGTGTAAAGTGTGTTGACAGTCAGTGCGATGTTAGTGCTAATGTCAATCTCCCAACCTATTCACATAATATTAACTAGGAAATAATCTTTGGGTAAACAAACATACCGCTCTGGGGTAAGTAGTTTTGAGTTAATGCTTTTAGCCACGTTGTTGACAAACAAATCGCTTGTTTATGAGCTTCGTATTTCAGGTTTTGCTTTTGTATGTAATTTGCTAGTTTAACTATTATTATAAAAAAAATAGTTTATCGCTTGAGCCACTTGGCGGCGATGTGGGACAACTTTCGTGCTTAAAGAAACAGCTGGCAAAGGGCTTCATTAAAAATTAAGCCCTTTCATGAAAATGATTACTACATGCCAGGCTCTTCTATTCATATAGCACACATCACTATTCTGAAATAAATCCCAGTGCATTACATAGGCCTAAAACTACTTTTAAATGACCTGTATGAGTTGCTTGATAGCATGAATGCACCTCTTTCCTCTTATCCATGAGTCTGACCAGTTTTGCACTGAAAGTAAAATTACATTTCATCACACAGGAACTTGTGGCTGTCTCTTTCCTGTTATGATCAAGTTTAAAGATTCCTCTTTCTCTCTGCGTCTCGCCTCACACCCACACACACAGCTCAAGGCACTGCCTCTCATTTAGCAGCTGTCAGTCACTGTCCCAGTGTAGCAGGTGGATAGTTACTGCAGTACACAGAGGAGAAGCACAGCGGCTTTTCTGTATAACTAAATGTGTGAGTTCATGGACTACGAGGTAGGAGTTTAAAAGAAATTCATCTAAACTTACATTTAAAACTGTTTATTCTGATTTCATTGTTTAGGTGTCACTGTTGATGTAAGTTCTCTTGACTTCTTAAGAGACTCTCATCAATAGGATTTACGATATTTCATTGAGTGTTTAAGTTGTTTTTGCAAAGTGCAGCTTCCTTTTCCATTTGCTGTTGACACATGATCGAGACATATTGGGTAACGGTGTATTGTGTTATAGTTTGGTCTCGTTGCTCTGCAAGTCCATTTGACAACAACAACCAACAAGATCAAAATATTTATACCTAAATGCAATATATGTATGCATTATAATAGACATGGGAAATGTATTTATTTCTTTTCCACCCCTGTTTGGTTCTAGCCAGGTCTAGTGTCTCCATTCAAGCGTGTCTTCCTGAAAGGAGAGAAGGGGCGGGACAAAAAGGCTCAGGAGAAAGCCACTGAGCGCAGGGCCCTCCACACCTTCTCACTGTCACAACCAGACCACCGCATTGACCCTGACATCCTGCTCAATGACTACATAGAAAAGGAAGTCAAAGTATGTTGATGTGATACCAGAATTATAAAAAAAAAATTAGCACATGAGCTCAATAATTCAGTTTTTGTTCATCCTTCACAGTACCTGGGCCAGCTGACATCAGTACCAGGATACTTGAACCCTTCAAGCCGAACAGAGGTTCTGCAGCTCATTGATAATGCAAGGGTCAGTGTGCTAACTATTAATTGCACAATTTATCTATATGAATTTAAAGCTTTACCACCACTCTTTAAGTCATCTCTTGTCTTCTTATGTTTGTGTGTGTGTTTGTGTCCTGCAGTAAATTTTTTCCCTTCAGGCCTATAGTTTATATTAATCTGTGGCAATCGGCATAAAAGGATAAACTATGTGTTGCAGAGGTCCCATCAGTTGGCAGGCCAGCTGACATGTGAACAGGACGCAGTGGTGAGTTTGTCGGCATATAACATAAAGCTTGTGTGGCGTGATGGAGAAGACATCATCCTCCGAGTGCCTATTCACGACATCGCTGCTGTGTCCTACATTAGAGATGACTCACTGCACCTGGTTGTGCTTAAAACTGGTACAATCACTGCTGGTTTAAATAGTAGTTGTTTTTCTTTGAGTAATTAAAGGTGTCTCTGTGTTGCAGCACAAGAGTCAGGCGGTTCTCCCTGCCCCAGTTCATGTCCTGATCTAAACAAGTCCCAGACGCTCAGTTCTTTATCAGAGAGCGGAGGGGTGCTGGTAGAAGTGTGCTGCCTGCTGGTGCTTGCAGTTGATAACAAGGTAGATGAAGTTTTTAGTTATGCTCTACCTTTAAAATATGAATGTTTGCTTAATATGTTTGTTATAACTTACATATTTTTACGTAATAGGCAGCAGCAGAAGAGTTGTGCCTTTTGCTAAGCCAAGTCTTTCAGATTGTGTACACCGAATCAACTATTGATTTCTTGGACAGAGCAATTTTTGATGGGGCAACTACTCCAATCAGACATCTTTCTCTATGTAGTGGTAAGGAGAAGATTGACCTAATACAGTTTACTCTATATTAAGTGATTAAGCAAAGGTAATTATTAAGAAGATCTTAATATATAGGAACATGTAACATCGAGGATTGTGGTTGTGGTCATTTTATTTTTTTTGTGATCCATCATTTTGAATTTTATTTTATATAATGTTGTATTTTGCTTTCTAATTCCATATTGTGCCATTATTTAATATCACTGCTTGTTTTTGTAGATGATTCTTCAAGTAAAGTGGACATCAAGGAGCCCTTTGAAGCTGATATTAATTCATTGTAAGTAAACATACAGTCAGTGGGTCTGTGTATAATATCATAGAATATCATAGACTGTATGGACGTAGCTAACCTGCTAGCCGTCACACCAAGGAAGTGAGTATGGGCGTGCTTCTGGCTCCATTTACTCTGGGGCCAATTCACTTTCTGTTGAAAGAAACACTGCTCCCTCTCTGTAATTGAGTTCAATACGGTTGATATTTGTGTTTGTGTGTCAGTCCCTTTCAGGACTCTGTGGAGGCAGAAGGAAACTCACCCTTAGCTTCAACCCCCACATCGCCCCAGACAAAACCGGCCAGTGAAGGAGAGCTCAGTACAACAGCTGCTGAGCTGCTGCAGGACTACATGACCACTGTAATCCCCCCAAATGTGCAGTTAAATGTTTGTAGCTTGGTCTAGACTCATGCCTTTTTTCTTCACTTTATTCTTATAGTTACGGACAAAATTGTCATCTCAGGAAATTCAACAGTTTGCCACTCTGCTCCGCGAATATCGTAATGGAGCTTCTATTCACGAGTTTTGTATTAACTTGCGTCAACTTTATGGGGACAGCAGGAAGTTTCTTCTACTTGGTGAGGCTCTTTTCTTCTACCAGATGTACTTATATTTATACAATTTAGTTTTATATAATGATAAACATTGTACGTTGTCAGGTTTGCGAGCCTTCATTCCCGAGAAGGACAGTCAGCACTTTGAGAACTTTTTGGAGACCATTGGAGTAAAGGACGGCCGAGGCATCATCACAGACAGCTTTGGTCGCTACAGGCGCACAGCCAGCTCTGCTTCAGATTCAACAACCAATGGGAACGGGGCAGCAGGAGGTAGCGGGGACAGTGCAGCATCTGATGAGGGCCAGGAGACCTCCGAGGGGGACGAGTGGGACCGTATGATTACAGACATCAGCAATGATATCGAGGCTCTGGGCTGCAGCATGGACCAGGAGGCAGTCACCCCATAGACACATGAAGGTAGTCCATCGTACTGACATGTCCTCTCTGAAACTCAGTAAAGCCAAATCATGAAGCCACCAATGCACTTATCCATACCATCAGTATGTACAGTTTGCAATGCATCATATTTTAAATTTCTTGATGATTTTTGTTCTTGTGTATTGGCAGTATCTGCCACTGTTGTTAAAAAAGTAGCAGCTTTCCAGAGCATGTATTTAAACTGTGGTTCTGGAGGAAGACTGTGTGTGTGAAAGTGGAAGCTTTTGTGCGATTTTTATGTCAGTCAGAGGTCTGTGATTGTTTGAAGTATTTTGTGTGTTGCTCACTGAGAGTGTAACAGTAATATGGCATTTTTACATTTTATGCATTATGTTTTGTTTATCAGTGTTTACTCATTTTATATATTAGCTTATTTCAAACTGACCAAAATACTGTGCTGTACAACAAGTATGGTATGTTGTAGCATTTTTATTTCAAATTTCCACAAACATGGCCTATCTGTGTCCCCAGACACAAGGTAGACATGTTCAAATCAAATATTGCTTTTGCAGACAATAATTGTAATGGTGCATGGCCTGTCCAAATACAGAGAATGAGAAAAACTTGTATGTGTCCTCTATCTGCAGGTTAAGGCACTGGCAACCCAGATTCAGTTGTGATTGTACTTCCTTTTTTAAACCAGCAAACATGCTACATACTGTACTTTCAGACAATTTAGAGAAGTAGACAAAGCCACAAGCCACTGGCTGATGTAACTGAACAGTTGATACTCTTGTCAATCATTCATATTATAACTGTGTATCCTTGTGCCTTTACTAAAGCAGCTGTATGTGCTGTTTACAGACTTATGCTGAGAAAATGCTGGTTATTAAATAACAAGTTATTTTACTCTGGTTGTCTAACTGTTCATTTTACATTTCAACCTCGAAACTGCTCAAAAGGTCAGAGGGTTTAATTTCTGATCATCTGCTTGAATGCCTTAAGCGCCTGTGGAACTTCAGCCTGAATACATCAAAGCACTATTTATTTTACAGCATTTACAAAAATGAAATTCTTGTTTATTTGATTCGGTATGAAATGAAGGTTATGCTTTAAAACATAAAGCCAATGAGAAGCCTGAAAGGATAAATGATCCGAGCACTGAAACAACACACCTGTGCTTAGGTTACAGCTTGCATCTCTGCAGTAACAGAACACTGAGGCGTCACAGGGCCCACACTGACACTGTGTTTTGATTCTAAAATGGCATATCACAGAGAGTTTCTGAATGTGCATTTTGTGAAAAATTCTCCAACCGTTGAACCTGAATCTAAAGAAGTGGCAACAGTTCATTATCAGATATTGTCATAATTCTGTTTGCTTGTCACTTTTTGCCATGTTGTATACAGTTTAAATGCATGAAATTTATTATGGTCACAGGTGCGTAGGTGTTCTCTTGTAGATTGGGAGTCCATAACTGCTTATTACAAAATGTATAGAAAAGTGCCCATTTTGACAGGGTTTCCAGTAGAGCTACTATGACTACTGCAAAACATCATGCATAAAAACTACAGCCTCAGCGTCATTCATAACAAGCCATTTAAGATCCATTCCCAGAAGGCCAGGGATTCGGACATTCTCACATGCAAGCCCCTAAGCACCCCCCACAGAATTCAAACTATGGGAGCCAGAGCTGTCCCCAAGTCCTTATGTAACACTGGATAACCATGATGGAAAACAAGAAATACAGACAGATTGGCCATGTCATCTGGCAAACAGATGACTCATATTTACCCAGCATGGATTTAATCGTATAGTCACACCTCACTGAACACTTGATATAATCTCTTGACTGTTACAAGATGATTGACAGTTCCTTCTTTTGCACTATACAGTCTCAGCTCCTTGTTGAAATATTACATAGCATGAAAAAATACTTTTACATTAGGAACACAATTTGTATCTTGCCACGTGTCATTATTGCGAACGAACATTGTAAATTGAAATGGAGTGATTGCTGTTTACCTATCAAAATGTAAGATTTTTCCATATAAAAATTATACATTAATACATTAACACAGTAACTTTGGATTTTAGCCTGCCCTTTTTAAGATATCCAGTCTAATGCACAATTTTGAAAAAAAAAAAAAAAAGAAAATAGAACTGCAGGACATTTGGTTCTTTGCAGAGTTTATTTATCATCTAAATACTTTGAGATTTGATAATTGCAGCAATTCAAATTGCAACATCAATTATATTTGATTGTGATATATTGTGCAGCCCTACACCCTAGTAAGAATCTGGGATTACTTGAAGAGTCTGTAATTCAGTGCCTCTAGCAGAGTGAGAAGCGCCGTGAGTTAATGTTCATCTTGGTGACCCCAATGAGGCGCAGGGGGGCAGACAGTGCCAGTCCCGGAGTCACTGGGCACTCGCACAGAAGGTCCGACAGCTCATCTCTCTCCACCAGGCTGTAGGTGGCGTCGTTCAGCATCCGCTGGTGAAGGTGGCAGGCTTGCTCAATCTTCAGCTTGTTGATGTCTCCTCGGAGCTTCATGAGCTGCCTGGCCAGCTGCTGATCCTGCACACGCATGTCCATCTGCAAAAGAGAAACACTGCTATTAGATGATGACAATATGTATGCTTTCAATACACATATATAAAATGGTCAAAGACTTTCTAAATGTTTTTAAATGGCATGATTAAATGAGTGGCGTAAGTAACGGAGCAGCATAAAAACAATTACACTAAAACAAACTACAGATGCAGTTTCTTAAATCTTAATCAATTTCGCTCAATAGGATTATCATGTCTCCTAATTGGACATAGCAGCAATTCAATCCTATTTAGCAGAACATTATATGCAATGATAGAGACTAGTGTGGTCACAATACTAAAAATGAAAACTTGATTTTAAAAAAGGATAATGCTCGATACTCAGTGATACCACAATGATAAAAATAAATAAATAAATAAATAAATAAATAAAAAAAACAGATAGAACAATAGAAGTGTTCAATAAAAATAATACATTTAATAATCTGATTTCTTAAATATTGCGATGTGGTCTTGTACTAGATCAGACATGGATCAAGACAATTATAAAACTATTCAGAAAAGGCCAAATTTGTCCTGTTTATAGGTTTCTTTGTTCCTATCCAGTATCAATACTTGAAATTAGTTTATAGTTTTGATATATTTTCATAGCCTACTGATTAATCTCTTGTTACAGATTTTTATGACAACCCTTACAGGCGTCTGCAATCTAAAACTCCATATAAACTGACCTTCAGTATTCACATATATGGCCTTACCAGTTCTCTCCTGAGGTAATCTAGGGCCTCATCGATGTTGTTGTATCCCTGCAGTACATCCGAAGACAGCGAGCTCTCCTTCTGCGCCAAACCATTATCCACTGGGAATTGCTTATATCCTGTTCTTAATTCCCCAATGGGATCTTTTGCATCCAGTCTTTCTTTCCATTCCAGGTAAGAAGGTCTCCTAGTCTGTAGGTTCAGTTTCTGTGTCAGTGCCTTTAAGTTGTCAAGATGGTCGTCTGAGTCAAAATCCTCTATGCTTTCTTCTTCTTTTTCCAGGGCATCGGCTGAGTCCACTGTGATCTGGGGAACTGAAGGGGCATCCATGACTTTTCAAACTGAAATCATGGATTTATTGGCTACTTTCTGTGAAAAGATAAAGTCAATGTGATAAAAGTACAAAAGGTGCAGCTGTCTATAAGGGTGACAAGCCAGAGTTTTAAGTGAAGCAAAGTGGAGAGGATTGGCACGTAGATCTTAACAAAGGCTATGCACAAATATGTACTGGTTGGCCCATAACAAAAATATTAATTTGAAAATAAATGTATTCCAAGCAACATCTCGGATATTTTTTTTTCACTCTGAGCAATAATTTGCATACTGATTTAAATTTTTTATGCAGATCCTTTTGGCTGTTTTAAAATTCACCTCACCGCTGCTGGCTTGTCACCTTAACTAAAATAACGGACAAATGCAGACTATGTAAATATAAAAGAAAACCTTAGTAATTAACCTTCATCCAATTTTGAGGTGACGTGACTAACCACAATAGCTACTCCACATCGTACAGTAATGAGAGAAACTTGACTGTGCACAACAGGGAATGGATCTCCATATTCTCTAAAGGAATCCAGTTTGTCTCCAGGGGCCACATTGTCACAGACGAGCAGTGACTGAGCAGGAAAATCTATGCTCCATGCATTTTTAAACGCTTTGTACACGCCATTATGTTGACTCAGGATGTGGATATTTGATAATGAATTCAATAAAAAACATTTTGTTGGATTTCAGAAAAGCAAACTGCACAGCACAAAGGAAAAGACATATTGAGTTATATTTGGCAACTGAGTAAGAAATGTTAAACCTATAATGACTAGACTAGTGCTGGTTTGTTTGGGTTTTGTCCTGCTTGTTCCTGTTACACAACAAAAATGCACGCCTTTCTGATAGAATTTCTGGGTAGTGTTTCAAAACCGCCGAGAGTAACACTAGAAACAGAAGTAAAGGAACATAGAAAGGCGGAAAAATGGTCATTCAAGACAGAGGTGTAGTTCTCCAGTTGACAAATTGAATTTCTCCTTTTGCCACAGAGGTGTAGTGTTGTTGGAGCACGGATAAACCTGGGCTACTCAACACTGATAGATTATTTGACTGTAACATTTTGGGGCCAATGCCATGCAAAATTATCAAGCACCACATAGGCTTAATTTTAACATAACTATCTTATTATAAATCATTGGACATACTTTAAAGTAAACCTTTACAATATAACTTGTTTACAGTTTTTGTTCTACACATGAGGGTATAATGTATTTGGGTCTATTGCATTTAGTTCTTGTTCCAGTCTAAATTTACCGCTATTACTGTGCATGGGACATGTTTAAAAATATAAGCAACTCATTTCAATTAGCATGACTATAAACAAGAACCAAAGCGTTAACTGATCATTGCAAAGACAACCGATCTTTATTCGGTTAAAGTAGCTCTTCTTTTGCCTTTTATGGATTCATTTAATTCTGCCATATAAACCACACAAATACCTGAGCTGAGCAAATTTATCCAATTGCGTAAATATGAAAAAAAAAACAAAAAAAAACACAAAACGTGAAACGAGTATATTGTATACCTATGTAGTTGTTTACGCACCTTGCTGGCCAGTTTGAAGATGTCCAACTGTTTCCGCCCTCGCGCACGCTCGTCTCGTGGCCCTCGGCTCTCGCCACCTCGTGCGTAAAAAAGGGTCCGGCTAAAGGAGGAGTGGCGTGGGGAGCGTGCGTCAGGTTTAGGTTGCTTGGAAACGTACCAGAGATGTGTGACACTTCCTCATACAAAATCAACATACATCAAGCAAGAAGGTTTTTTTTTTGTTTTGTTTTGTTTTTTTTGTTTGTTTATTGTCACGTAGAAACACACGGCCACAATAGCTAAATATTATTCATACAAAAAATACTATAGAGTATTGTGAAAAAATTGTTACAGCAAAGAACACAATAAAATAATAGGGTCTGAGAAATCTGTAGTGCTTTTAGTATACATTTGAAACTATTTAATACACACAAACATGTTGTCTTTGGTGACTGTCTAATCTAAAGCAACATTGAAAAACACAATGGTGAATGGTCCAGACTAATTGAAAATATTGGTGAATTTTGGCAGATCATCAGCAACTGTAAAGTGATGTTTTTATAAGGCTTTATCCAGTCCACAAAATAAAATTAATTGAAAATAGAGACAATAAATTAAAGTAAGAGCTCTGCAGTGACATAAAAACTACTTGTTTGGCAATTAACTAAAATAACACACACATAACTGCTGATACATAATAATTAGGTCCCTGAATGTGCAGATTTGCTAGTATGGAGTCTTACAGTGTAAGTTCTTCGATATCATCATCAAACGAGGTAATGGCGCAGATGGCTGGTTTTGTCTCTGCGATTTGGATTGTACTTTTGGATGGTGTTGGGGGAGTGTGCGTCCCTGAGTGCAAACCGTGCATCACTTCCCTTCTGGATCTGACGACATTTGAGCTGGGAGGACTACTGAGAAGGTCTGTATTGTTGTTCTTCACACTGTCAGTTGTGGCTATGTTACCAAAGAGCTGCTGCATAAGGCTGGACTTTCTATCTTTCTCCATTTTGTTCACAATATCCTTCTCTTTGTCTGTGCCTGTTTTCTTGATGCTAAAAACCCCTATAGCCTCGAGTGCAGATCCCTTATCCTGTTTGGGTGGAGTCGGAGGTAAGTTAGAAATTCCCCGAGAGGTTGTGTGTCCAAATGAGGGCGCATAGTTTCCAAAAGCCAAGTCGTCAGTTGATGTTTGAGTTCGGAATGCTCTTCTGCCCAAACCAGTTGTAACACCTCCGCTCTCTCGCTCTGCTCTCCTCTTCACCCCTTCTCTACTTTCACGACCAGTATTAGGCAGATTGTCTGTCTGCGTAAGGCTAAAAATTGAAGTGCTTGGACCTCTCTGCTCAGAAATATTTGTCAATTTTGGTTCATTAAAAACATGGTTATTTGTGGGTTGATTTTGTTGGTCTATTTCACGCATCTTGGCCAGGAGATGCTCTTTCTTGCGATATGCTTCCTCTGCTGCTTGCTGATTGGTCAGAGTCTCCTGGTTCAACCTCTGAACTTCCTCCTGTACATGACCAGGTCTAGGACTTTTCTCCTCCATCTTCTGGTCAATGGGACTTGTTACATCCCCATTCAGTTCCTTTTTCCACTCTGGAAATACATTGGTATAGTATGTTATGTAATAGTTAGTGTTACATCATTTAAATAATAGTTTGTCTTACCTTCTTTTAATGTCTTTTGGGTCTCATCATTCAGATGATTAGACTCATGACTCAACTGCTGTTTGTAATTTGCCTCTTGATCTTGGGCCTTTTCCTGTACTTGTACTTCTGCCTGGCCCTGGTTTGATTGTTTTTGCTGGATTTGTAGATCTTTGTTAAGCTCCTATGAAACAATATCAAAATAAGATAAATCAGAAGACATACAAAATAAATTATTGATCAGAATTCAGTACCTTGAGTGACAAATATTCATCATATTCATTAGCATCAGTGATAGCAGGGGGAGGCGTGGGGAAACCCAGACTAGACAACTCTTGTCTATCTTCAGTCTGCACTGCCACTGTGCTCATTCTACTCAAGACTACATTTAGGAAAACACAAGCAACTTTAAAAAACAAATCTAAACCATGGAGAAACTAAATGCACAGATAGCTGACTTACATTTCCGTTTGGTGCCACTCTCCATATCTTTCCTTTGTGACAGCTTTAACATGCGATTAGCATAAATGTTCTTAGCATCAAGTTCTCTATCTTTTTCCTTACAATAAAGAACAATTATTGATTGTTAGAAAATGTAATTGTTAAATTAGGCGAAAATACAATCACATATCGCAATGTCAATTATATGTCACCTTGAGTTTGTTGGTCAGTCGTTCCAACTCTTCTTGAAGAGTCCTGATTTCTTCCTGAGCAATGACAGCCTTCTTTTTCTCTGACATGAGCTGTCTCTGGAAGCTGCCAGCACTCAGCTCAACACTTCGCTCCAGCTCCTTTAAGTACGGAGACAGACAATGATTTACCAAAAGGTAAAATTTATTAGAACAATCTATATATCTATGAGAAAGTCTGTAAAAAAACAATACTTTTATTTTGCGTTCAGCTTCCTGTCTTAGTCCTTTTTCCTCATCAAGTTTGCGAGTGAGCTCGTCTCTCTGTCCCAAATCTCGCTGGTTGACCAGTTTCTTTAGTCGTGCCACAGTGGCCTGACTCCTCAGGAGCTGCTCCTCACTGTCCTTCAAACGCCGCTCCACTGTGCGCTCCCGCTCCTGAGTGCGTCTGAGCCGCTCACGAAGCACATGCACCTCGTTGGAGTGTCGGGAAATCAGCTGTGAAATCTCACTCTCTGTGTCATCATAACGGTGTAAAGCCTTCTCTTGACGTAGCTGGAGCTATAATGTAAGAAATGAAGGAATCTCCAATTAAAACATAATATAAATGACAGTACACTAGAAATGTGAAATTAATTTGGTTTATGTGCACCTGTCTGAGTACTCGGTTTTCTTTTTGCAGTTCTTTGGTGTGTTGTTGAAGCTCAGCAAGTGCATTACGTAGTTCATTAATCTTTAGAAGACGGGCTGAGAGCATTCGTTTTGTGACAAGGTCCAGGTCTTTGGATGGAGACGCCTCTTTGCTTTGTGAATGTGCTCCTCTGTGAAGCTGCTGAGACGCATACTGCCTACCAGTTCGCTGAGGCCGTGGGGCTCCTTTGCGCCCCACACCACCTGAGAAACATAGACTTTTATATAACGATTACTTTAATATGAATTATACTAGTGTATTAAACTATGCCTAAACAGAAAATACCCAGTAATACTCTTTTATATGCTATATTTTTTGTATCCACAGAACTTATACTAAGAAGATGCCAAATAATAAGTTAGCACATAAAGGGCAATAAATTATAAATTACAATTTAATCATTTGAAATACCTGTCTTATAGGGAGGGCTACTCAACACCCTTTTGGCTGGTTTTCTTTGTGGGGTTGGGGATGGAGAGCGGGACCGTGAGTATGGTGAGAGAGATCGCTCTGACGGAGAATCATAATTGTCCGAGTAATACGACTTCTTACTTCTTCTGCTGTCTTCATCTGATATTTGGTCGCGGTCTGGGTCTGAATGGTAAATCCGTGTTTTTGAACGGCTGTCAAGTTCTTGTTTTTCTTCTTCATTCCTGAGCTTGTAGTTTTTGATAGAATGTGAGTCTTTCCTTGTACTATGTATAGAGTGGCGACTCACTGCCCTGTTGTCTTCATATGGATCAGGCAAGTTTTCAGACTCCATGTTATTACTGGACATTCTATGTAGAAAACAAAAGAGTTAATAATTCATAACTGTTAAAACAAATTACTGAAATCACACAAAAATGTCCAAAATAAAAGTAGACAAACTAACTTTTTCTAATCCTTAATAAACACTAGAGGTCATTTGTTTTTGTTTTTATTATTTTACGGTCACTACGCAACAGAATACATTAGATACAATTTTCCATAAGACTCAAGACTCTAATTATATAATTCATTATTACACACCTCCTTGTCTCTAGACAGACCTCTGTCCCCAAGTGTTCTAGTCATAGAAGAGCAAACCACTACTAGACAATGTTTACATAATTTCAAAAGGTACATTTTATATACTTTTCTACTAATGCTGCTGCACTCTCTTCTCTTGCTAGTTATATAGTTATACCCAAGTAAAAGTATTCGCTGTCAAATTACATAAACAACTTTAAGTAAGGCAAGCATCATCTGGCATCTAACAGCTCTTGAGCTGCGGCGTGACAGATAGGATTAAAGAAGGCCATCTGTATTTGCCAGGTCTAATTTCCTGTTCGCTTTGGAGAAAGCAATAAAAAGCATACTTAAACGCACAGCGCTTCCAAAAACAACCTTTAGCTAACGTTAATTGATTGATAGCCATGACAATGCCAAGTAATTAGATTTTATGTAAATAGTAGATGCAAGGTTAGCCTAATATGCTGACTAGCTTCACAATCAACAGGTGTTAAGGTTGACGTGTTTCAGAAGAGTCAAAACTCTCACATTTCACCGCAAAGATTGTTAATGAAGGTCTAACTTTAAACATCAACATTGATTACCCAACGTTAGATAAATAAATAACAACAATAGTTTATCGACTGAAAGCTAAGCTGCAGCTAGCGGTTAGCATTGTAGAATGAATAGCTTCGTAGCTACCTTATGAAAGGGTGTCATCATCATTGTAAACAGGAACAATATCTTTATTAATAAGCTCTTTAGCAGTAAAAGCAGTCCTTGGCCGCATGAATCGACCAGCTTTCTGATGTTGTGGTGATTTTAATCTCACGCCTTCAGTCGAGTCACTGACGCTCTGGCTGTACCATGGCAACAGCAGCCCGTTGGACGATACCATCTTCCAAACGCACTGGCAAAACTGCACACTGCAACGAAATAAAACTTTTAATTATTCGAGTACATTTTTAAACGTTCATTGTTTTGGACTTTTAACTAAGAATATGAATAAATCCAAATCCAATCCTTGTCTTTTCTTTGCTTTACTCTCCTATCTATCTATCTATCTATCTATCTATCTATCTATCTATCTATCTATCTATCTATCTATCTATCTATCTATCTATCTCTTACTTAATAAAGTAAGTCATAAAGCTTCTTATTATAATTGTATATGCATTATTCACTAAAAAAAAAAAAAAGATGGTGTAAAAAGCTATCAAGTTGACTAAAATAATAGCAACTCTTTCCTAAACACAATAAAATATTGTATGTCGTGGTAAACATTTAACAGATGACCTCATACTGTTAGAAATTACTTTGAACTGTTTAATGTTTTAAAATTTTGACGATGACGGACATAATTCAGTTGATTGAACCGTTTTATTAAGAAATGACACAACCGGAAGTTGGGCGTTTTGCATCTGTGCTGAGTTCATCAAGATTTGCGTTTAAATATTCGAGATGCGTCTGTTGAAAGAAGGCAGAGGATAACGCGCAAAATTATTTGTACGAAAAGACACCAAAATACTGGGGCACTCTGACACTTTGGGGTAAAATGGTAGTAAAGGTTTACGTCGCATCTTCAACTGGCTCTGTTGCGGTAAGTGGCAAACTCTGAAATGTATTAGTTTGAGAGCTTGACATTTGTGCAGAAGTGGCTTTGAGGGGAGGCAACACAGAAAAGTACTGAGCGTCTGTCAGGTTCAAATATTAGTTTAAAAATAATCTGAAGTACACTTTTCACTCTGGTTCGGCTGTAACTGTTACTTAAACAGGTCAGTGTTACAGCAACAATTTTAGTAATATTCACGACATGCTCTGTTTATGCTTTTTGGGTTTTTTTTTTAAAACGCCTAGTTTACAGTGTAAGAACTCGATCTCTGTATGCATTAGGCTGCAGTAGATGCACTCGGATGAAAAAGTGTGTGCAAAAATGGTTATCAGAACTCCTTAGCAAATGCCTAAAGTCTTAGGTAATGGCTGGAATGAGTCATTTAAAATGTTATTTCTGTTATTGTTGGAGTCTGCACAATTGTTATTATTCACAAGTTATTTTTAGTCTCATGACAAGCTGACCATTTGGGTGAGATTTGAAGCCTGTGTGTTATCTGGCTCATGTGAATGTAATTGAATTGCCTTAGCCTACAATTGGGTTACAAGTGATTGAATAAAGAGGTGACAGAATAGGGTTTCATAGAAGACATGTCTGTTCATGGGAAATACAGTGAACAATTGACTATGTAGTCCTGAAATGGGCAGCTCAAAACAAAAGCTTAGTGGAGCAGAATAACAGGACCAAATGAGAAAAGGTTTATCCTCCTCATTATCTGTGTCATTCATGAGTGTTACATACATTTAGCTACCAATATCACATTTTCTTTTAGGAACTAGAATTTGTCTCATTTGGTGTTTGTCATGTGTATTAATAAAAAAAAAAATAGACATATTATATATTTATATATATATATATATATATATATATATATATATATATATATATATATATATATATATATTTAGACTGTTTGTGTGTGTGTGTGTGTGTGTGTGCGTGTGTGTTGGTGAATTGAGTCTATATAATCCACTGTATCCATGCCTTGATGCACAGTAGTGTCGCTCTCACTCTCAGTGGGGGCCACCTCTTTCATAATTTACACCATCGCTTCTTCTCTTTCATTTGGTTGCACCCAAATAATACTCTATGAGCAAATGGGTTTATGATATTGACATAGTTCATACTTCATTATTTTATTTCCTGTATCTGTGTACAATTTAAACCATCTATCTACAACTCTGCATTGTTGATGATATAACAGGGCCATTGTGCTACCCAATCCCCATCATAATTACACTACATACTGACACTTTAATTATGTTTAGGTGTTTTAAACAAGCAACACTTTGGAAACTGGGAGAAGGACTCACTCAAACCATTCTATATTAATTTCAGACAGAATTATTCAAATAGAAGGACTTACGTTTACAAATAGCAAATGTACTATATTGACTGTGTTACAAATATGCTGTATTTTCCCATTATAGCTTGTCCATGGGAGTTTTGGCTTCTATAAATAACATTCACAATCACACTGTCCGAGAGGATCCCACAGGGAGCTGCAGTAACCGAGCACTAATCTGGGAATACTCACTTTGTTCTTTCAAAGACAGGATTTCCTCCTTTATCCATGATTAATGTACCAGTGATAGATGATAAAATGTTAATTCATGTTGAGGCCAGGTTGACATGAAGAACCAAACTTGTTTTCTGGTCTTTTTTTCTGCCACCGGAAATTAGGGGAAAAAGTCTTCTTAAATGTTAATGCTACTGGCCATGTTTAAAATAAGAAACTTGTTAGCAATATAACAATTATGTATCCTTCAAAATGTACTCTGCATGTTGATTTTGAACATTTATAGTAACATACAAATAACAAGCAAGATCTAGTGGACAGCAGTGTCACGGAAATTAGTCATATACCCCGGGCCCGAATAATAGTGATATGTAATATGTCTGTCTAAGTCTATGTCCTTGTGTCTTCAGATAAAAAAGCATCAGCAGGACGTGGTAGGTTTTCTCGAGGCCAATCGGATCGACTTTCAGGAGGTAGACATCACAATGTTGGAAAAAGAGAGATTGTGGATGTACAACAACATTCCCAAAGACAGGCATCCAGAAAATGGAAGACCTGTGCCTCCACAGATCTTCAGTGAGAATCGATACTGTGGGGTGAGGGTTTTTCTATTCTAGGATTGTATTGTCTTTATATAAACAAAAAACTTTTATATGCACTATCCTCAAATGACCTAGTGGAACACCTCCCTCTGCAATACAACACAATGCCAGCAGATGGCTATCATATAAACAAACCAACTGCAGACATCTTTTATGCTTTGTATGTACTTGTATGACGCAAAATATAGCACATATGTACATGTTGTTCGGTCAGGCACAAATTCACACTTCTCCTTCTGGATCCCAAGTAACAAGTTATAGGTCATAGCAAAACAAAATATACCATCATTGCCATTGCACAGATGAATAGCCGAATAATAGCTGAATAAAATACTGGGGTAAAATGTTCTGATGAGCCTTAGTTATGCCTCACTCAGATTGCATGCTTCACTGTAATCCTGATGTAATCCAGTTTCATGAACATACAGATAATCTGCTTTGCCAGTTGTCACTCTCACTGACCAAGGTAAATCAGTGTCACTGCTAGTACATAAAACATGGCAGCACAATCACTAGGGCCATGTACTAAAAGTGAACATGCTGTATTATGCAAAAGTAACGTCCTTGTTTTGCAGGACTATGAAGACTTCTTCCAGTCCAAGGAAAACAACACAGTGTTTGCATTTTTGGGGCTCAAGTCAAAACCCTCCATAAAAGTAAGGAGTAATTTTATCTGATGGAATCATGTTGATGATTGCAACATGATTCCATCAGATAAAAATGACAAGTTTTGACTCTCGTCCAAAACTTGTCATTTCTTTTTGTATCATATAAATACCAGCCTTTCTATGCTATATAATGCATATGTATTTTTTTTCCAGGATTCTGAGTCCTGAAACACGTGGATGATTTATACAAATAATCTTAAGAAGCTATGGACTCTCCCTGTGTTGCATTATCATATCAAAATATTTTGCGCACAAATTGCCAAACACCAAAAGTCTGTGTGATCCTGCTCTTCATCTTCTGCCCAGAGAGCCATGGATTTACACTTTTGTGTTTTTAATTGCACCAACTGCTCCACAGCTGTTCCAGTCAGCAGTCTCAGTGACTAAGAGTCAATTTCTGGATACTGTATCTTTATATTAAAAGTAATATTTTTATGCTTGGTTGTAAGCAGAACTACAGTTGCAAATTGCTATGAAATTCACGCTTGGTTAGATTTATTTTGGATCTAGTCTTTATCATATGATTTAGATAGATAGAAAGAAAGATACAAAAGAAAGATGGACGTTTTTTACACTTTGCTATCTACTAATTGTACACTTTGAGAATAAAGCCTTAGATTCCAACATTATTTACGTTATTTCCAGCAGTGAATGAAAATAGCAATTGTTACTCAATGAATTTTAGTTTTCAAGTAATAAAAATGGCTATATTTTGTTAGTTTAACGTTAATTTAGTTTTTTTCTTCTGTTCGTCCCAACACCTAACTGGTCTTCTGTTCCTGTATATGCCCTAATGTCATTCAGATTGAAAAGTAAAACATTATCCATTAGTTTAGGCTACAGTTCTTCTGACGTGCTGTCGACATACCCATCTGTCCTGATTTGGACTGAAGTGGGAGGCAAAAAATCAATGCAGTTGTTTACCAGGCCAGTATACTGTTTTAATGATACAGTATTTTACTGTTAAGATTTGCCATTTATAGTAAAATTAAATGGGTCAAATGTTCTACAGACAGGGGACAGTTAAGTTTGTTCTTGTGAAATTTGGACTTTTAAGTCTCAAACCATTGGATCTGTTTGTGACTGCGTAAGAATAAGCTTTCTTCTGTTGTTTTAATGATTGATCACAGAGTCAACAAGTGTCCCGTTTGCAGTCCATTTCCCGGCACTCTTTTTCTCTTGAACATGTCTGCTCTGCTCATAAGTATTCTATAGTATCTGAATGAATTCAGTTTGAGCATTATTATTTTAAGTCATGAGATGGTTGTTGTATTGCTGTTTTTTTTAAACCAACAACCTTTAAAAAGCTGATATTGATGGTTGTAAGCTTCAACATGATTTTCGCTTCGTCTGAAAAGAGAGTGTTTTATTGGTTTATTGGTGAGTTTTTATTTTCATGCTCTTAAAGAAATGCTACAAGCCAACAAATATTTTACATAGAAAGTAGTACCTTTGGTGTTTAGTTGAAATTATTTCAAATGTTTGTGACAGATGTATTGCTTTCATCTGGCAGTGTTCTTCTAAATTTTGATTTGGTTATATGTACAGTCTATGAATTGAGTTGGTGTGAAATTAATGTTTTGTGTTCTTTTAGGTTTTCTAAGTCTGCCACTAGTTGCAGGTCAGTAGTGCTAAAAATGTTTAAGCTTTTTGTATGGACTTTATTGAGTTAATTGGGTTCTTGTATTTAGAGTGTGACAAAATCCGGCTGGTGGGTCCTTCAAGGTGCTCTGGCAGAGTAGAGATCTTCCATCATGATAGCTGGGGTACCGTGTGTGATGACAACTGGGGCATGTCCAATGCAGAGGTGGTGTGTCGCGAGTTGAGCTGTGGAACGGTGCTGGAAGCCAAGAACGTGGCCTTCTTTGGGCAGGGGAAAGACCAGATCTGGTTGGACGATGTGCATTGTACTGGACATGAGTTTTCTCTCATCAAGTGTCGACACAGACCTTTTGGGGAAAACAACTGTGGCCATGGAGAGGATGCAGGAGTCATATGTTCAGGTACTTTCAACAAATAAGTAAAATAACTCAAAGTCAAGTTATTAAATTAAATTATCAATTTAACCATCAATTTAATCCTCACCCACACCAAGTGGCGCAAGCCACTTTTAGCACCAGCTACTCTAGGGGTTTATTAATGGACACATGGATAAAAAAAAAAAAAATTCAGCATCAATGGCTTCTCTGGCCACAACCAATCAGTGTCTTGCCCAAGGACACACATTAAGGATTTGAATCACATAAAGTAAAATTCTAGTCAGTCTATCAGCATCACTGAATACACTGAATACATAATGATGTGTAACGTTAATGTGTGCAATAAAGGATGCACTACTAATGCCCAGTGTCCATCATCTAACCTTCTGCTAAATGCTTGCAGAATATTTACGACTGCTGAATGGCAGTGACCGTTGTAGTGGCCGAGTGGAAATCTTCCGTAATGGACATTGGAAGAGAGTGTGCTCAACAGAGTGGGGGGAGAAGGAGGTGAGTATCATCTGCCAGGAGCTGCACTGTGGTCCTCCTGATCTTTCTCAAATTGGAAAGCTCCTCTTTGGAGCTGCAGCCAGAGAGGGCGGACTCAAAACAAGCTGTGGAGGAAACGAGACCTCCTTCTCTAAGTGTGGTCATCAAGAACTACAGGAAATCTGTGTGGATGCTACTGTTGTCTGCTCAAGTAAGTTATTTATATTACAGTGGAGGAAATAAGTATTTGATCCCTTGCTGATTTTGTAGATTTGTCCACTGACAAAGAAATGAACAGTCTATAATTTTAATGGTAGGTTTATTTTAACATTGAGGGATAGAATATCAAAAAGAAAATCCAAAAAATCACATTATAGAAAATATATTAATTGATTTGCATTTCACTGTGTGAACCAACCTACCAACCATTAAGAGTTCTGGCTCCCACAGACCAATTAGACACTCCTAATCAACTTGTCACCTGTATCAAAGACCCCTGTCCACAGAATCAGTCAGTCAGACTCCAAACTCTCCAACATGGGAAAGACCAAAGAGCTGTCAAAGGATGTCAGGGACAAGATTATAGACCTGCACAAGGCTGGAATGGGCTACAAAACCATAACCATGAAGCTGGGTGTTAAGGAGACAACTGTTGGTGCAACTGTTAGAAAATTTAAGAAATACAAAATGACCATCAATCGACCTCAGTCTGGGGCTCCACACAAGAGCTCACCTCTTGGGGTTTCAATGATGATGAGAACAGTGAGAAATCAGCCTAGAATTACACGGGAGGAGCTGGTCAATGATCTCAAGGCAGCTGGGACAACAGTCACTGAAAAAAGTATTGGTAACACTTTACACTAGCAATGGATTAAAATCCTGCAGTGCTCGCAAGGTCCCCCTGTTTAAGAAGGCACATGTGCAGGCCTGAAAACACCTTAATGATTTAGAGAGTGACTGGGAGAAGGTGCTGTGGTCAGATGAGACCAGAATCAAGCTCTTTGGCATTAACTCAACTCGCCATGCTTGGAGGAAGAGAAATGCTGCCTATGACCCCAAGAACACCATCCCCACCATCAAACATGGAGGTGGAAACATTACGCTTTGGGAGTATTTTTCTGCCATGGGAACAGGACAACTTCACCACATCAATGGGAGGATGAACGGAGCCATGTACCTTAAAATTCGGAGTTGATAACCTCCTTCCCTCTGCCAGGAAACTGAAAACTGGTCTTGGATGAGTCTTCCAACACGACAATGACCAAAAACATACAGCCAAGGCAACAAAGGAGTGGCTCAAGAAGCACATTAAGGTCATGGAGTGGCCCAGCCAGTCTCCGGACCTTAAACCTATAGAAAACCTATGGAGGGAGCTGAAGCTCTGAGTTGCCAAGCGACAGCCACGAAACCTTAATGATTTAGAGATGATCTGTAAAGAAGAGTGGACCAAAATTCCTTCTGATATGTGCAAAAACCTGGTCATCAGCTAAAGAAACGTCTGACCTCTGTGCTGCAAACAAGGGCTTTGCCACCAAGTACGAAGTCTTTTTTGGCTAGAGGGTTCAAATACTTATTTCACTCAATGAAATGCAGTTTATATATTTTCTTTAAGTTATTTTTTGGATTTTGTTTTTGATTTTCTATCTCTCAATGTTAAAATAAAACTACCATTACAATTATAGACTGATAATTTCTTTGTCTGTATACAAACTTACAAAATCAGCAAGGGCTCAAATATGTATTTCCTCCACTGTATATACAGTGATACACATTAACTTAAGTACTTTCTGTGTGCAATACCTTTTAATGTTCTTTTCTTAAATGTCAGACAATAAACCAATCCGAGTGGTCAATGGAACCAGCAGGTGCTCGGGCCGTGTGGAGATCTACCATGCTGGACAGTGGGGCACCATTTGTGATGACCATTGGGGCATGCACGAGGCCAATGTAGCCTGCCGCGAGTTAAACTGTGGAAATGCAGTAGAAGTAAAATATAAAGCGTTTTATGGCATGGGCACTGACCAGGTTTGGATGGACGATATTGACTGCACTGGGAGGGAGAATGCTCTGGCTGAGTGTCCACACAGAGGCTTTGGGGACAGTGACTGTGACCACAATGAAGATGCAGGTCTAGTATGCTCAGGTGTGTGTCTTTAGGCTTTGTACTAAATATGAGCCGTTGTAAATGTATGAAAATGTAACATCTTTACTGTCTACCTATATTACATCAGCATACAACAACATAGTGATAGCTGGTTCTAATATCTCATTTGTGCTTTTCTCTTCTAGAGTCAGTCAGACTGATCAACGGCACTGACCGCTGTTCTGGCAGATTGGAGGTTTTTCATAATGGCCAATGGAGCAAGATCTGCAACAGTAACTGGGACATGGATAAAGCTAAGATAGTGTGCAGGGAAATTGAATGTGGAGCCCCTCAACAGCTTCATGAAACTCTGAATTTTGGAGACAGCGGAGCACAAAGAGGTTACACAGCCAGCTGCACTGGAAGTGTAGACTCAATCTCTCAGTGCAGAATACAGGAGAACAGAGCACCATGTGATGGAGTTTTTCTGTCATGTACAGGCAAGTGTGAAAGTGAAAGTGTGTATTGTTTAGGTTTTCTCTGAAAATGTATAGCACAATGGCTTCTTTCTTGTTAAGTGCATGTGTGACTGTAATATGCCCATATTAGGAGGAATGGGTGTCGTAAGCATGAAGCTAAATACTTTAATAAAGAATGTAGAAAGACCTAATTCATAATGAACATAAATTCATTAAAATGATTCAGGCTTAGTCAGTCAGGCTTAATTAATACCCTAACCCTTACTCCTAACCCTTTTATTAAGTAGGCATAGTTGCAAAACCTTATGAAACTGTTATGAAATCTGATCGTTATGGATTAAGTCTTTGCTCTTGCTTTATTAAGGTTAATTAAGTTGTTGTTATACTAAAGTATACCCTCATAATGTGTACTAGGCTGTGATCATCACAATTGTTTTTATGAAGGTGTCCAGCCCCTGAGGCTGGTCAATGGCACTGACCGCTGCTCTGGTCGAGTGGAGATGCATCATGATGGTCAGTGGGGGACTGTGTGTGACGACATGTGGGATATCCGTGAGGCCGAGGTGGTGTGCCGAGCCATGAACTGTGGCTCTGCTCAGATGGTCAAATCCGGAGCTTTCTTCGGCCAGGGCAACGGGAACATCTGGCTCGATGACCTGAACTGTTTGGGGAATGAGTCTTCTCTTGTGCACTGTCAGCACCCTTCTTTTGGAGAAAACAACTGTGGCCACGGGGAAGACGCTGGCGTAATCTGCTCAGGTAGGATGATTGTTTGGGCATTAAAAAAAATCATCCTGTCTACCTACTTAATTAATTAGCGACTTTCATGGCAAGATTGACAAACTAATTAATGATGCGTAAAGTTAAACTGCAGCATTCTCAACAGCCTCCACCCCACCCGCCATATGAAAACATTTCTAAGGATCAATACAAGCAAGTTTTTTTTATAAAAGTTAAGATGAGGCTACTTATTTACTTTACTTATTTTAAAAATAAACTCAAATTTTGAATTTTGTCAGAACTGCAAAAAAAAGTCCACTATCTTAGCCAGTAATATTGCTAGTCTACTCCATCTGGTGGTTGATTTGCTGTTATAACATTTGTTTTTGTCTTTCTAGCAAATATCCGACTGACCAATGGGACAGACCAGTGCTCTGGCCGAGTGGAGATCTATCATAATGAGATGTGGTCCGCTGCTGTGAATGTAAACTGGGGAATGAACGAGGCTACAGTGATTTGTAGAGAGATGAGCTGTGGAGACGCTTTGTCTGTGTCGGAGTCTGGGTCTCACATTGGGCTGCTAGGAGGTGTCAAAGTCAGCTGCAGTGGCAGAGAGAGTGCTATCACTCAGTGCACACTCCAACAGTACACCAGGACTGGCAGCGGCCATCTTGGACAGGCCTCTGTAGTTTGTTCAGGTAAGTTTATTCTCCATAGAGCATCATGTAATAGTGAAGGTGTAGTAGGGCCATTCCACATATATAACATAAAATGTACTTCTAACTGTGCCTTTAGAAAATGGTCTGACCAGTCTGTTTGTCTAAGTCTGACTGTAATTGATGTATAGTTGATACCGACCATCAAAGCCTCTCTTAAATTCAATTATTTGTCTCATATATGATGTTTTGTCAGATATAAGAACAATGTATTGCTATAGTGTAGTGAGTATATGCGCTATAGTGATACTCATATTCTGTATAACTTTCAGGTAATGTAAAATTAGTGGATGGGCCCAATCGCTGCGCTGGCAGAGTGGAGGTGTACAACAAAGGCCAGTGGGGTAGTGTGTGCGGAGAGTCGTGGGACCTGAATGACGCCTCAGTGGTGTGCCAGCAGCTGAAGTGTGGGAGAGAGCACAAGATCAGCACCACTTCAGACTATGGGCCTGGGTCAGGGCGGGTCTGGGTGGATCAGATCGAGTGCAACGGACGAGAGACGGCCATATCACAATGTTCACAAAATCCATTTGTAGACAAGACCTGCAACATCACCTTACTGGCTGGAGTTGTTTGTTCTGGTATGTCTGAACTATATCTGACATTATTTAAAAAATACTTGGCTTAGCTTTATTATTATGAAAAAAAAACAACTTTTCTGATGTGAGGTCTGTCACCTGCCTATATTCATATACAATAGTTTTTGCTTTGCCGGGGAGTATGGCATGACCAAGTTACAGGTCAGATCTGTAGAGAGGCAGCCCTGCTCACAATACCAGAATGCATGTTTTTATGTATTTAGAACTATTAAATTACCTGTTACTGAATAAAATTAAGATAGAAGTTTAATACCAAATTCTTGGAATCTCCATGGGGACAAGCACCACTAAAAAGTCCCATAGGGTGCCTTTAAAGTTCTTATTTAGTTTTAACTACATATGCATTAGATTACACACTGGGACTTATCTGGCTCAAACATGTCTCATGTTAAGAACATTTTTAACATGGAATTTTCTTGATTCTACAGACAGTTTGAATGTTCGTTTGGCTGAAGGAAGCGACTCTTGCTCTGGGAGGGTGGAGGTATTGTCTGGTGCAGTTTGGGCCACTGTTTGTGATGCAGATTGGACGCTTGAGAAAGCAGAGGTGGTGTGTGAGATCATAGAGTGTGGACACGCCATTAGCGCATCCGGTGGAGCAGTCTTTAACCCAGGAACAGGGCTGGTAATAGACAGCAGCAACACATGTTTTACCAACAGGACCACTCTGCAGCATTGTGTTAAAAACGGCTTCAAAACATCTACGTGTGCACATGAGAGAGATGCTGGAGTTGTTTGTGCAGGTATAGGAAGTTCATTGATTTATTAATTTTTATTACAATAATACAATACAAGCCATATTAAGTCATATGTAGAGAAGTATTGTCATACTGACATAAATACAATATGAAAAAATAAAATGTATAAATTAAACATAAAATACAAAGTTGCACTTTTTCGGCAGATGGATAACATGTAATTATTCAGGTTTTTTTTTTATATTAATTGTATATTCTAAAATAATGTTCACCATACACTGCATCAAAGGTTTTGATCAGAACTGCCTTAATTTCTTCTGCAGCTTCAATTCGACTCATGGGTGGCTCAAACTCCTGCTCTGGGCGAGTGGAGATCTTACACAAAGGCCAGTGGGGAACAGTGTGTGATGATGACTGGTCATTATTCAACGCTAAAGTTGTGTGCCAACAGTTGGGCTGTGGCCAGGAACTGTCTGCTCCCACCAGTGCCCACTTTGGGAGAGGTGAGGGTCCAATATGGCTGGACAATGTGGAATGCACCGGAGAAGAGTTAGCTCTGTCACAGTGTAAACATCCAAATTATGGAATAAACAACTGCGGCCACAGCGAAGATGCAGGTGTCATCTGTTTAGGTAAGACCCAATCTTGATTCACTGACAGGCTCAAAAACAGTTTTCATTTGTAGATTCAGGTTCAGGTATATTTTCTAAAGTTTTTGTGGTTGTAGAGCTTGGGTATTTACTTTTTTGGATGTATAATAAAAAGAGACAGACTAAGTGCCTATTATTAGTCTACTCTATTACACATTGTCCTGTCAACAATAATGGTATAAGTTTTATGTTTAGTCAATTCAGTTAGTCCTATATTTTATTTTCACATTTTGTTATTTGGTATTTTAGTTTGTCTACAAATACATTTATATATGTAATCAGTTGTGATGATAATTTTGTAGTTGTATCATATTTTGTGTGTGTTTTTTTTTCTACAGTATTTTTTGTTGAATTTAACGACTTAGCAATATATTGTCTAATTTGTCTTCTGTTGAAAGTATTGAACACATTTTCTTCTAGGTGCTCTCAGTAAACCACAGTTAACCCTGAGCCCCAGTCCGGAGGTGAACTGGGGCGAGCGAGTGGAGCTCACCTGCACTGTGGTCACAGAACAGCTGGGCGGGACGTTTGTGTTGAGCAACAGCCAAGGATCTCTGAAAATGGAAAGGTTTTCTGAAGGAGATGCTGTAACCTTTGTCTTTCCTAAGGTCAACTTCACTCAAAAAGGCTCCTACTTCTGTGAATTTAAGAAGAAAGTGCAAAGTCAAGTCATCAGTTTCCCTCAGTCAAATGTTGTTGATTTGTCCGTTAAAAGTAAATAACTTGGTATTGATAGATTCATTATGTAATATGTAACACTACAAGTAAAATAACAACTATTTTTGTCCTAACAGTGAAATTGGAAAAACCCAGTATCACCCTGACCTCCCCTCACGCCATGTTGATCTACAGCCCCGACAAGTTAACGGTCAAAAAGGGGGACAGCTTTTTTATCACTTGCTCTGTTCATTCTACCTATTCTGGAGGCTACTTCTATCTCACCAAGTCTAACACCAGCAGAAGTGAACCCAAAGCAGCGTTTGGCCACTCTATATTTTACATGGCCAGTTTTGAATTCCCATCAATACGGTATGAGCACCAAGGACTGTATAGCTGCATGTATGCCATGAACATCTCGTCACAATCTTTCTGTTCGGATCCATCCAAAACTATTCAAGTCACTGTGGTTGGTGAGTGCCTAATATTGAATTTTATATAGCCTACTATTTCTGTTTCTGCATATTTAATAGTTATTATACTAATCTTTTTTGACAGATGGGTCCTCGTCCTCCACTGTCTCTGGTATTATTGCGGGTGTAGTGGTATTGTTGATAGTACTGGTCATCGGTTACATGCTCTGGAGGAGGAAGAGATGGGGTGCCGGTAGGTGAAAAAATAGTTTCTTTTGATATCATGTGTAGACTGTTGTAAAAAAGATGTGAATGATTAAGGTCAATGCTTCCCAAACTGGTACTAGCTCCACTGGTTGTATTAATAGTTCATTGTGCAATGTTCCTGGTAGACAGTTTGTCTCCATGGAGATGTCATTGCATTGTCTGGGATGTTCCACCATATGGCATTTAACTTATCTATCTTGCATTTATTCAATTTCAAGTGATTTTCTTGCTAATCAGTACCTTCAAAACACACATTCTCACCTGTAATTTGGTCTGGTGGCATTTCCATAAAGACGTTTATTACCATACAGTATAACAATCAGCTTCCAGGAAAAGTTATAATATCTCCATGGAGACAAACAGGTTCCACTAGAAAAGCAACATAGTGCACTTTTTAAATGTGTGTTGCAATTAATTTCTCAGAAAAAATCACTTGGAGGTTGTTTCTGTTAAGACCTGATCTTAAGAACTTAAAGCTTCCCTCATGTTTCAAGTGCAAGTATGCATACTCTTTGTGCCTGCCCCTAGCCTAGATAAATGGCAACTTCATTTTTTATACCAGTTTTTAAAACAATCTGTGTGTTCAGGTACCACGGTGACCTTTAGTAACAGGTTGGATGGAGCAATACAACAAAGTATGGACGAGAAAAGGAACAAACCTTTAGACGACAGGTATATTTTCACTAATGTTGTGAAATAAGAAATATTGTTATATTATTAATGTATTGTAATGGTTACAGCAGAGACCAAGGTGCCCAGACTCGCCGTGAATTGGAAGATAAAAGTGCAGATGTGGACTTGGATAACACTGTTGAGGGCGTCCATGAGAATTTAGCTGGTAGAGTCTGCTATGAGCTCGAACCACTTGTTACACAATAAGTCTTCATTGGGAAAAAGCCACTACATTAAGATTTAGTTTAAAAAAGCTACAGCTAAATTTTCATGTGTAGTAATGACACGTGTTGCTGAATTGTTCCAGAAATTATTAATAAAAATATCTATTGAGCTGAAATCGGCTGTATCATAGGCTAATAATTATTTGAGCAGCAATTTTAATGACTCTTTTAATCGATACTTGCATATGAAGAAAACTTGTCAAGAGGACACTATGCTGTTATGCAAGCTTTGTTTTGTTTTTTTATACAAAAAATATGTTACTATTATAATATTAATATACTACAATATTAATATTATACTTGCTTTTAATTTACATTGGTTTAAACACGTGCAGTAAATGTAATATGGATGGACCTACTTTATGTAAACCTCAGTAATTACAGTTTTACTTTATTAATGAAACATAATCATTATAAAATGAATAAAGTTTATTAATACCAGTCTTCAAACTCGCTGTGATTTTGCAGTTGTTTGTGTATATGTGCATGTGCAGAGAAACAAGCTCCAACTGGAACCTCTGTTATTGGAGGGGTGTGGCTGCTTCCCAGACAGGCAGAAAACCATGTCCAAACCTGCTCACCTGGTCTGACACTGACACATTCCTCCTTCACTATTAGACCTAAAACAACAGTCACTTGAGTCATTCTCCTCTTTCCCACTGTGGATTTGTGTTAATTTTATTTCATAAGTAGATTAATATGGCCCTTGTGTTGTATTACTCCAGTGTCAGTGGAAATAAAGAGGTAAGTGTAATGTGTTTTTATGGTTTGAGTCTTCTTACTTTTTTAGCCTCCACTCTCTCTATACTTATAACAATACAGCTCTGAATGATAATGCACTTTTTCCAGATGAAGAAAAGACAAGAGAAGATCATGATGGTCCTTACCGGTAAAAAAATACCTTTTAAGGCTGTGGATATTTCTCAGAATTCTGATGATAAAGAGTTAATGAGAAAGCTTGCGGGCGATTCTAAAGCTCTGCCACCTCAAATCTGCAGAGGTGACTCCTATTGTGGGGTAAGTATCAGGCTTTAAATGTATATTACTAATGAATATTCTTGGTTTTGAAACAAAGAAACAAAACAATCAAATGGTTTTATGTATCTCCATTTGCTGTCTATAAATTTGTCTGTTTATCTGTTGCAAGTTACACAAGACATATTTAGACCTCTTCAGCTGGTGAAATTGAGGAAATAGCTGGTGACATTGCATAAATATCAAAATCATTACTGCACATGTTATATATCATTATATTTTGTGGCTTTCAACTGGATTATAATGGGCATAAAATCCTTACTAGTTCTGTGAAGTGTTTTCTTGGAGTCTACTGATGATGGTAATAGTCCTATATAGTCCACTACTGTAAATATTTTACTGATGCAAGCAAATGCATCTTTATAATCAGTAAGCAGCCTATACATTAGACATTTAAAACTGGTACTCAAATCAAACTAACTTGGCCTGTCCTCTACATATGCTACACAAATAACCTATATTTCTTTGGTAATTTTCAGTAATCTTATGGCCCATTTATTTTTTCTCTTCTAGGACTACACAGCATTTGAGAATGCAATTGAAGAAGAACGTTTAGAAGCCTTTCTAAAAATGTGAAATGCATTGTACTTTGTCTTCCAAAGACACCAGTTACTGGAACATGGTGTTTTGGAGCATCTTGGGCATATAAACACACAACACATCAAAAATAAAATCTAATATGTAGGCTCATGTGTGTTGTATTTTATATATTTCACTGTCCATGTTCTGTGATTGGAATAAAGCACAGAGTAGGGTGACCTGATTTCACCTTTGAGGGCGAAAAAAATTGGCGATGTTTGTACTTTGTAACCGGTTCTGTTGGTGTTTGAATTAAATGTTTAAATTATTAAATTATTTAATATAAAATGTACATGACTGAAGTCCCCAGGGGAATTTTGGACAAACTATACAATCTACTGTATTTCATTGCATTTTAGAGGTCTACTAAGCCATAGCGCAATAATATAAGACTATATTTATTTTTTCATGAGTTTAAACTGTATGTATATCTTATCTCCTATATTTTATCCTTAAACAGTCTATGGATAGACCCCTGCTCCTGTGCACTTCTCAGACATGAGGCTTCAGTCTATGCTTCAGACAGAGCACAAACACTACAGGCTTTAGACTTTATCAGGACGTCTGAACACACCTTTTATGCTGTATTTACCATGAATTACTGCTGCTGAGGGAGAATAAAATAGAAATAACGGGCAAAAACATAATTAAGGCTTCTCATATAAACTGCATCAGTCAATAAAAGAAAGTCATTTAACTGCATTAAAATAATCTGCATAATTAAAATCATCTGAAGGGCTTCACAAAACAAAAAAACAAAACAAAAACAACCAAAAAACAAAACAAAACAAAACAAAAACAAAAAACCCGTTGAGTCCAAGGTGCTTTTAGTTCATTTGCAATTGTGAATGTAGAATATTCCGAGGGTAATGTTGTTTACTAAGCATGTTTTTGTCGGCCATTTGTGCAGCCAAATATGATGTCCAGAGTCTGTCCAGTGGAGTCACGTCTGGGAGTTTGTTGGAGAGCCATTTATAAATATTGTCCTGAAGAGTATTTACAGGTTTACAGTAAAATAAAAGGTTTATATATAAAACAAGAACTTGTAACAATCTTAAATCTGTGGTGAACAAAATCATTGGATGGATATATAGACTAAAATGTAAATCAATGATTAAAAATAGGCTAAATATGTCCCGTTAGGATTACAGGCAAACACACGGGCACCTATCATGAGTACGTGGGTCCTTTCACGCAAATAAAGCAATGTCGCGCACGTTTGACGTCCTCTTTACCCGCTGACCGAGTGGAGGAACGGGTGTGTTTTCAGTTTTACTTGTACAATCTGTGGATTTAAACAACCATCACGCCTTCAAAATGTCTATAAAACTGACATATAAGAGCAATATTAACCCCTCACATTTATTTCTTGTGTATTGCAGAACTTTAAGTCCTACATCCATCCTTAATCTACAATGGCCGAGGAAGGGTAAGTGTCTTTCTACCTCGTTCTTAAATCGTCAATTTTGCACATAGATGAGTAGATTTGGTCTGAAATTATATCACATTTACAATATTTTCATTAGAATTTATATTGTGCAAAGCTCGAGTCTATGGAGATTCTTTTTAGCCGGAAATAGAACTAGTAGTTTGTACATCTTAGCTTAGCCATGTTTATATGTGTCGTACAAACCACAAGCTTTTTAACCCTGTATTTGTGCAGAAATGTCTTATCTTTAGTGAGAGATGCAGATAGGCTTGCATTCCATGTACAAAATGCAAATTGGGTAGCTATAATGTTAATGTTGTAAATGTCCACATGCAGGAGTTTACTTAGCGTTTCTGGCGTCAGTGATGATTTGAGTTCTTTTGTCGGATACCCCCACACTCTTCTTATGAGTGAGACACATTTTCTGACTCGCTGGAAACGAAACTATTGTAGAACTAAACCAGGTTTTACATTGTTTAAGTAATGCACTGCAATATGTTGTTGTCTGTAGCATTGCTGCTGGAGGTGTGATGGATGTCAACACGGCTCTGCCTGAAGTGCTCAAGACCGCACTCATCCACGATGGTCTGGCTCGTGGGATCCGTGAGGCTGCCAAGGCCTTGGATAAGTATGTGGCCTGAGGTTTTATTTTTGCTAAAAGATTATAAACTTGTCGCTGATGATAATTTGGCTCCCTCTACTGAATTCCATGAGGAAATCTGCCATTGTTACCCAAATTCAGTCTGAGATTTGGACTTTGGTTTATGGTTGAATATGACAGTACAGCTCATTTTTCTTAAGTGTGACATATCTCTTGTAGACGCCAGGCTCATCTGTGTGTCCTTGCCGCCAACTGTGATGAGCCCATGTATGTGAAGTTGGTGGAGGCCCTCTGTGCCGAGCATCAGATCAACCTGATCAAGGTACAAACACAAAGCAACAGGCGTCCTCACTCTTAAATGGGCTATAAAAGGCTATAGACTGGTGAAATTGATTTCAAACTTGGTCTTTAAAGTTGGATGATTGTAGTGAACGTTTTCTATAGCTTTCTTGCTGCTGTATCTGTGATGATGATTTGGCTCCCTCTACTGAATATTGTGAGGAGTTTGCCTTTGTTACCCAATTTCTGTCTGAGATGCAGCCTATGCTTATTTAAATGAAGATCAGTGGTGTTGCCATAATGTGTAACTTGAAATGCAAATGTCTAAATGCCTGTTTTTATTTCAGGTTGATGATAACAAGAAGCTTGGTGAGTGGGTTGGTCTTTGCAAGATTGACCGTGAGGGCAAACCCCGCAAAGTGGTGGGCTGCAGCTGTGTGGTTGTGAAGGTAATGATTATACATTTTTGGTTGAGGGATTAGATGCCAGTCAAGTGCAGCTGCTTTGCTCTGTAGAAGCAACTGTTGTAATAACTGGCTACATCACTGCCAAGGTACGAGCCCTGTCGTCTGCCTGTGGTGTCTAGGGTCCCTAAGAATGGCTACAGTGTCTTTCTATAGAGCTTAATTTTGGAGGAAGTGTATCACCTTGTATATACCTTGTATATTTCAAAAATAAAACTACAGAATCTGACCAGGTGTTTTCCTTACAGGACTATGGCAAAGAGTCTCAAGCCAAGGATGTCATCGAGGAATACTTCAAATCCAAGAAGTAAATTGGCAATAAAGTGTTGAAACTGATTTTGTCATAATTTAATTTCCACATATTTAAAGTGTTTAAGATGACTGGTACAAAGTTGCTATTACCAACAGAATAAAATCTCCATGTAGTGTGAAGGGGGGGGGGGGGGAAGATGAGGTGAGCATTTGTTGCCTCGTAATATTCTGGTTTAAGACAACATGGACAGCTTAGTTGGTGAGTTTGCAGAAAAAAGGTGGCTCACTGCCTCACGAGCATAGATACCCCTCAACTATATATTGTAAAACTTGCTTTATCCAGTGTGGGAGGTTAACAAAAAATTAACCTGGTAATGGAGCCTGTTTTCCAAATTGGCTGTTTAAAACAAGTCTTTGGTCACGAATGGAGAAGGTTGTAGGAGTATACTACACTTTGTTCTTTTTAAAATAGCTATAACATATTTTCTAAGTTGCATGGCTCAAAGTCAAGTCCGAGTCACTGGCAATCAGTTGCTCCCAAGTCTTTATCCATTTTTAGTCGGTGTTGAAAAGGTTTTAGCTGTGGTCATTTTGAATTCTTTCAGCTCATCTTGAAGCCGTTCCAACTTGATGGTACTGGCTTGAAGCACTAGACTCCAGCTCTCAAGTCATCAAAATGGTGAAAGAAAGAAAACAGACATTTAAAACAGTTAATCCTTTATATCCTACATACATTTCTGAAAGAAGACATCCAAATAATTAAGGCACAACACATCATGACTCATTCTCAACTTTCAAAAAAAAAATCCTTACAAAAATCATAAAATTAAAGACCCCAAAGTTAGACTCTTAAAATGAAAAACACCCAATTGCTGCCCTTAAGTTTATTGTAAATAATTTACACCAGGTTTCCCGTATTGCATTTATGTGATTATCATATGACCAGAGAAACACTTCAAAGTAAACGCAGCTGCAGTTTCTGTGCACATCCAGACACCTTATTCCGACTGTCCGCATCTTGGAGAAGGCTCACAAAGAAACATTTTGGGTTTTGTCCATTCTGGCTTGCTGTAGTTCCCTCTCACTACTGCAAGCTGCTCCTGTTTCTTCTTTTCCCATATACATCTTAAGACCATTCAGTTTGTAAATCCAGATGTTCAAAAAAAAAAAAAAAAATCACAAAAACATTTGCAGTGTATTTGTTCTTAAATAGTTATACAAAAGAAGGGGCTGCCTGGCTGACCATGTCCATAGTATTTTAAGTCCATATTGCAGTATTAGTTACAGGTACTCGAACTCCAGTGCTTGGTGTAATGCCAGCAGGTCAGAGTGACTGGATATCCTCCAGAAAGGCATGTTGTGCTGTAGAGAGGAGACACACATTAGTAAACCTTACATACTACGTAGGGTCATCCGGGGAAATCTTATTTACACCATCATCTCAGGTCATGCAAGCTACACTAATGTAGCTTGTAACTTGCCTTTCTAAAACACTGCAAACATAGTCCATGCATTTTATTTTTTAAATTCCCAGCACCATGAATGAATGAACCCAAAGAGAAGAGAAGCACACATATTCAAATATGAAATATGTCACATCGCTGAATGCTCTATGGAAAAATGTTAATTAAAACAGAATGCACTGGTTTACAATTTTTGCAAGATTTTTAAACCATAATAAAGCATCAAGTGTTCCAAATCTGAGAAAACACATAGTAAATGGCAATACATACAGGATTAATAAACTATATATCTATCTATAATCATTTATTTGTTTTATTTATGTTTTAAGTGGCAGGCCATTGCGTTCTGTTTTTATGGTAAATATTGCCCCAACTTTAATTTGTCACCTTTGTAAGCATAGAGGACCAACCAAACCCAAACAACAAGCAACCTGCTTTGAACAACAAAGCAGAATTCTGCACTGACATTATTGTCGACCATGACAATAATTACGTCTGTGGTGAAAACAAGCATTTCAAGAATAAGCTGAAAATTCTCAGCTTTTAATAACTTTGCAAGTAAAAGTCTGAAAATCCACAATAGCAGAACAGAAAGACTCAAACAACCAGGGCAAAACATCTACTAGAGCACACCAAGGCAGGCCTCGTCCAGTCAGAGCTCACGCTGCTCAGGGTAGGCGGGGTCACGATGAGGTTACCTTTTTGGCCGCCTGCTCCTCTTCCACACCGTCCCCAATTACAACATACACTACTTTCCTGCCAAACCTTTGCATTATGCGCTCAAAGCAACTCTCTTTTCCTGCAACAAAAATAAACAGGAGGGGGACAGGTCAGAGGGGTTGAGAGTGATTGTTTACCTGGCTGGCGGCATGCTCTTCATCCTTCCCATCGCCAATCACAACATATGTAATGTTAGTGCCAAAGCGGGAGACTATACGCTCAAAACAGCTCTCTTTGCCTAGAGACAAACACATGGCTTTCACAGCTTTTTTATTTGATTAGATACAATTTATGCTCATATATAGAGTGCTTTACTGTACAACCCAGATTTATTTTATTTTATTTAGTTAGTTTTAAAGAAAGGTACATTTCTTCATAGTCATAGTCTGCATTGGACAAGGCAATTCATAGTAGTGATAGTAGTGGCAGTGATGGTAGTAGCAGTAGTTGTATTAGCAAAAGTAGTAATAATTCTAGTGGTGCCGCCGGCAAATGTTGACAATTTTGACTTACTGTTAGAAATTCTTTTGTTGAGTTCTATTGGTGTAATGATATTTAGATTAGCCTCTAGCTCCACACAATGATTATGTGTCAAAATGCCAAGATATTTCATGCACTATTTACTCCTTGTTGTGCAAGTCCTCAAGTCCAAGTCAAGCCTTAAGTCAAATCTTGCTTTTTTTTTTTTTTTTTTTGCAGTTTACATGCTTAAATTCTGTTTAAACTAAACAGAGCTGTAGATATGCTGCTTTTTTTTTTTTTTTTTTAAATGCCTTGACATTTTGTTAATACATAGAATTAAGATTGAAAGGTGCTTAATAACAGCTATGTCTAATCTGCACTGAAATGGGGCAAGAAAAAAAAAATCATGGTCTAAGTAGTTCCATCAGTATTTAATTTGTTGCTGCAACAAAACAAAGCACTTGAGCATAGGAGCTTGTAATCCAATTCATTGTGACAGCCCTCAAAATGATTGTGAGACAAAACGACAAAACAATTTCACAGTATTGTTATTGTTCTGATATTATTAGTGGGAAGGGACAGTTTGCAGTTTGTTCCTGTAAAATGAAGCACCAAGAGTATCAACTGTACAAAGAAATTATATTATTATTTTATTTTTTTGTATTATTGTTATTATTTTTTAGGAAAAGCATCAAGTCATCTCAAGTCACAGGGTTCAAGTCCAAGCAGAGTCTCAAGTCATCAAAATAGTGACTTATAGGTACAGTATGTAAGTCATGACCTTCAAGTCTCCACTTCTGGTATTTACTGAAGCGGCTGTTGTGTATGTTTTTCTTACCTATTTTTGTTGCACTGTATATGTTTTCAATAGGAAACACAGAGCCAAGACTATATAACAGGACTTTAGCCAAAGCTGGGATGAGCTGCGTCGTCGTCACCAACACATTTACACAATTACTCCTACAGGATCAAATAAAAGAGTGATTATTTTAACCTAAGAAAATGAAATAATATATATATAATATATAAATAATATATATAATATTATAATAATATATAATATGAATCATAATGTGTGTGTTACCTGGAGCTGATGATGGACAGAGACTTGAGTGCGTGTGTGAGCCAGGAGTCGGTCAGAGCCTCCACCTCTGCCCTGAGCTGCAGCCAGGCATCTCTCTTCGCTGGACCCAAAAGGCCTACAACATGCAACAGCAGTGATTAAACCTGACAATGTGAAACACACGACATGTCCTACATTTCAGATCAATAAATGTCATGATATGGTCAAGTGAAAATATTTAGGTTTTTTAAACCATTTTATACCTAAAGTTGTATACTGTAGGGCTGTATACTGTGAAAAAGATTAATTATGATTTCATTATGAGAATACAACCTCACTTTTATCTACTAGAGAATTTCTCCATGACATTCAGTTTATTAAAGAGGTTGTTTGCCCAGTGAAATGACATTGCTTCAGTCACACGTGTAGCAGACCCATGATGAGCAGTGCCTTACCCCCCACATTGTTTTTGTATGTGCTATACAGCTCTTTGACGCGGCGGTAGCGGAAGGCCAGTTTCCTCATCCAGTCGACACCACCGCGCACGCCCGTAGCCAGGCACAGGTTGGCGCTGGTTGCAGCTGCATGGAAGCCATCAGTTGCAAAACTGTAAGTACTGTCAATAATAATGATATGTTTTATTTGAAAAATCTGCTCTGGTTATACATTACAATATTTGTAGATTCATATTTATCTACTTTATATCTACAATGTACAGTTCATGTTAATTGAAATAACATTTAAATGCAGTGGTTATAATGCAACTAATAATAAGTGCATTCGTTTACCCAACAACCACATTTTCACAAAAAATATTCTCACCTCAAATCTTGACCATTGTCATCAGATGATACATCATCAATATGAACCTGATCACACTCCTGAATAAGACACAAAAACAGAAATATCAGACCATCCCAGAGGTGTAGTACAGCTTTCATTACCACTAGAGGGCAGTGGTAGCATGTCAGGTGTTGACAGCTCTATGAAACTAAGTTCAAGTACAAACTTGAAGACTGTACAAAGTGTTTATTTTCTGATGAATAAGGCCTACCTCTAAGTCGTTGAAGAATAGGTGAGTGTCTGCCAGGTTGAAGATCATTTCCTCCATCCTGAGGCCCAAAGTCACAGCCATGGGAGGGTCCTAAAAAGACAATAATCAGGTCAGTGACACAGCCTACATCCACATATCTCATACAGTCATCTTATTAACTAAATTTAGTTTAAACTACTGGATGTTTTTTTTTTTTTACTATGGCCTGATTCCTCTAACCCAGCCCCCGCCATCCTGGCATGTCACATTTCTCCACACAGATGTTGACAGGGAGGTTACACTTGCTCTGTCCCATCATCTTTCCTCGGGCCTGTACTGTACGTGCCGTGGGACACTGTCTTTACATAAACAAGGTAAAGCCTATGTGGCATGTGAATAGTTTAAGGGGAGCACACTGCACTGCCAGTCCCAGCTCAGCTGCAAAAAACATCATCTGTGATAGGTCAGCGAGGGTCGACAGCTCATTGCGCGATTCGCTGACGCTGTCAGACGACCAGAATAGACCGCAGCTACAGGAAGGACTGAGGAGAGAGGGAGTGTTGGAAAGGGGGTGTGGAGAAAGAGGGGGAAAGTATGGGAGAAGGGGGTGAGGAGAGAGCGGGGGAGAGTGTGGGAGAGGAGGGTGAGGAGAAAGAGGGGGAGAGGGGAGAGAGGGCAAAGAGTATGGAAGAGCGAGAGAGTGTGGGAGAGGAGGAGAAAGAGGGTGAGTGAGGGGAGTGAAGGGAAACAGTGCGAAAGTGAAAAGAGAGCACGTCTGACACTGTCAGCAGATGTAAACTCATTCACTTTTATTGTTTTGAGACAAGAGGCGTTTGAGTTTGTCTTTCGAGTAATTATTAAGTTGGCCCAAAGCCATTACAGAGCTAGAGTTGTCAAAACAGTCAAAACTGAAAATGATCATTTCCCTTGAGCAGCAGAATCTGGCTGCACTCCAGCTCACAGAAAGCATTTTATTTATCTGGTAAATTAAATCAACCACAACACCTCAGTCACATTGAGTGAGCTCCGGTTTTCATTCTCCATATGTCTGCTGCTTCTGGAAAATAATGCCATAGACTAAAAATGAATAACTAGTTCTAATTTGTGCATATAGCAGTACAGCAAGAGTCCAAATGCAAACCAAAATTGTACCTAAATGCTTTATATATGAGGATATCAGCCTGGTGGTTGCTATGTCAACCGTGAAAACATTATTCTGAGCGAGGTGTGAACAGACACAGCTGCCACTATATGTCTTGAGGTCAGTAGCAAATGAGAGGAAAAACACTTTTACAATGATTAATGAATATTCTTCAAAGTTATGACAAAGATCTTATCACTATTCAATAGTAATTTGTCATGTCATTAATCATGCATTAGTCAAATCTGCACTTTTTCAATCAGTGACCTCATCTGTGGGCTTTGGTACATTAACTGCAGCGTAAACTCAGCCAGCCTCAGAGGTGCAGCTTGTCTCACACTCAAACACACATTTACAGCTCTCCCGGGCCTAACCCATTAAAATCTACTTCCGAAACTTAAATGAAGCAACGTGTCCTATTTTCATTCTCAGCCATACAGCTTATACCATTATATATGTGAGCTAAATCTATTTCTCTTTGCCTTTGTCAAATGAGATATCTGTGGACTTTCGTGGACACCAAAAGACACCAAGTTCAAACCAACCTGTGGCTTCAGGAAACAACGTCACCCAATAAAATTATGACCACATAGGGTGAGCCAGATCAGAGTCAAGAGCTGTAAAAATGAAGGCAACTATAAACAGTGGAGCTATATTAGAGAAGACGAGAAACCACCAAATAAGCTGAGTGTATGGCTGAAATTGAATTATGAAAGAAATAACGATTACATGATACTGTACTAACACCAAAGACACCTACATTATATTTATATTAGCTTCAAAAACATCCAGTTACATTTGTATAGTATGCAATATATTCTTTAAAAGATTTCTGGATGCAATTTTTGGAGTTGAAGATTTGACGTGACAGAAATATTGTATGAGTCCCATTTTCTTTCATGCAGCAATTTGGCATATATTTTATATTGCAATTTCCACAATTTATCTGAACAAAAAGACACATTGTTTTAAACTTGGTGTGAGTGGATTTACTCACATCCCACAATGTAAATTACAATATAAAATGATCATAAACTAGCTACAAATGAGCAATCAGAAAGCATACAGATGTTGCAGCTTACCTTCCCATATTTTTGTGCATAAGATCCTGTGAGTAATGAGTGGAAGACAATAATCGTCTCATCCAAGTCCCACACAAAAACTCGCTGTTGAAAAAATAAAGTTTTAAATATAAGGTAGAAATGAAACTGGATGGTGTATGTGTATCTTTATGATTGTTGGCAGTATCCCATGTTTTGCACTGTTACCTCCAGATCACTATCAGGGGGAGGGGAGGGGTTATTTTTGCGACCTCGGCCCCGCGACTTGGACCCCCCACTCCGGCACGCTCGATCGTCCAGCTCTTTGATGGGTGTGGAGGGGCTCTGCACTGTGTCAAAATCCCCTAGGATAGCACACAATCAGAAAACCAAACATTTTCAAAATTTACAAATGATCAAATATCAGCCTTGAAAAGTATAGCTATTCACAAACTGTAGCATATTTACAACATTGGGGCAACAGTAACAGTAATGATGTGGCCTGCACGTATCCCACAGGTGCTGCGGCCTTGTATCCACTTAGAGAAAAGTCATAAGTCAAAGTTGAGCAGCTATAGCCATGTTGTCAGGTTTAATAACTCAAAGTAATTGGCAAGACAGATCATGTTCAAATCCCCCACCTCACCTATAACATGAAGATTTAAGGCCATGGCTGGGAGTGCTATAAATAAGACTAGTAGAAAATGTAATTCAAAACTATCCTTAAAATTATTTACAATATTCACGATTGTGTCCATTTCGTAGTATCCCAGTCAATGCTACATACTTCTACTGCTACTTCATAACTAGAACCAGACCCAAAGTGCTTCGCCTCCCATTTTGTTACATCTCAATTAGAGAGAGACGGACGAGACGAGCAAGGGGGTGGATGAAGAGAAAAACGAGCAGAGGTGGGCAAGTCAAAATGGGGTGACAGAGAGAGTGAGAAAGTGCAAATAAAATTATAAGGTCCAATTATCAAGCTATAAGTTGAGAACTAAAATGAATGCTTTAAAGACAGATGTAGACTACCAGTCAAAAGTTTGGACACACCCTCTTCATTTTTTTTTTCTCTATGTTTACTACTTTCTAAATTTATATACACGTTGAAGACATAAGATATATGAATCAAGATATATGAAATTGTGTAGCAAAGAAAAAAATGTATATAACTAAAATAAATATTAACAAAATATATATATATTTAATATTTTATCCCCACAGTGCAAAGAGGATGGCCATTTTATTTATTTATTTTAAATCTAAAACAAGTTACTTTTTGTTTGCTACATTACATATATTTTCATTTATATTTTTGATGCCTTCAATGAGAATCAATGTAATCATGGGAAAAAAAGAAGAAAAATAAAATTAAAAAGTGTATCCAAACTTTTGACTGGTATATGAAAGTAATGCATGCCCAATGATATGTTAATGCAACTATTATGGAGGATTACATTTGGCACCAATATGTTTATCCATGATTATTTCTATTTAAACCTATTTTAAAGCCAGGTTAATTTTGTTACTATGGCTGTATTTTTAAATATACTTTTGTATTTTTATTTTTCCTCAAAGTGGTTTAAAATTATTGCATTAGTATTATGACATGTAAATGTCTCTACAGACCTGGATGGAGTTCAGCTGCTTGTCCCGTCATGGCAGGGGAGGGGTCCTGTAGTTGGTAGGCTGTGGTTGACCCTGTCCCATCCACGCTGTTGGAGGGTATGTATCCGTAAGTGGAGGGGGAATAATACTGGGCATATTGGTTTTGGCCAAACGCTGTATATGAGGGATAGTCCTGGAGAGACCAAGCAACAGAACACAAAATATTATGCATTAAAAAAAAAAATGGAAAAAAGTGAGAGATTTGCTTTGGTTTTCCCTTTTGACCTTTTTATCTCTTATTCCCTCTTTTCTCAAGGACAATTAAATCCTTGTGTTGCTAGTTTTACTGGCCCACTGGAGATAGACACTTTTATGAGTTGGATCTTTAAACCTGTCATTATGTTCTACTATAAGCCCTTATAAAATAGCAATACCATGAATGCAGACTTTGTAATATATAACATGCACTGACAAAGGATTTACTAAAATGTCACTTTTAATTCTTTCATTTCAAATTATATTCCACAATGGCCCAATTTTACAGTCAATGTTGAAAACACCAATCAGAACACTAAAATCCAACATTCACCATAAACCTATTTGTTCCTAGTTATTCCTGTGCAGCTTGTGTAACTGTACCTGCTGTGTGGCAGTGTAGTTGGCGGGGTTGGAGTTATTAGTTGTGTAGAGGCCTGAGGACGGAGTAAAACTGGAACCTGAGGGAAACAAAAAAGTACATTTTATAAAGTACAACTATAAGTACAACAAATATACATTTTATAAAGTACAATTTTATATATTGTACTGTATTGTACTATTATTGTACTAATATATATATATAGTTGTACCCACTGACATATTTACAACTTTTCAAGTTCAAAACAGAAGACTATATAGTTATAGTATACACATATCATGCCACATACCACCAAGTGCCATTTTAATTTAGTAAGTTGCATAAAACTATGTCAGACAGTAAGATCAGATGTATTTAGAGGTTTAAACATTGCCATATGCTATGACTAAAAATGGTGAGTGTTGAGGATAAAGTAAGAATGCTTCAGCTTATTATAGGAGGTCTATAGAGTGAATAAATAAATACATTTTAGACTAGCATTAAAAAACAAATAAGGTAGAGTCCATTAAAGCTGCATACATTTTCCATAGTGGATAATAAGTAAAATCAGTTTAGTTTAGTTTCTTAGCAAATATTCATAGCAAACATAAAGTCCCAAAGGGATAGTTTATAGGTTCAGACAGTAAACAGAAATGGGTTGTTTGGAATTACAAATTCTCCTCTGGATGTTGCCAAAAAGTGATTTGGGGAAGGGGCCTCATACTATAAAAGGTGGCTCCCATCACCACAGAGGCAGTGTGTGTTAAGGGGAAGAGCTGTGTGCAATGCAGGAACCAGCTCCAGAGCTATTCAAGGGCTGCACAGTGTTTTTGCTTTTTGCTGCTCTTACAGACTGTAAATATAAAATATATATCTATTTTTAATTTTTTCACTATTTTGTGCATTTATGGGAATAAAATAACCAACACTATTTTTGACTGCCGTATCATTTATTTTTCATCAATAAGAATCCACGACACACAAATGATTACAGACCTGGCATCTGATAGGGGGAGTAGGCAGTCTGTCCCGGCTGAGGTGTGGTGAACCCAGGGCTGTAGCTGAGGCCTGTCTGGAGGGGCGACTGGCTCTGGGACAGGCCACTCTCTGTCTTTATACCCGGCAACATCAGATCTGAACAGGTTTTGTAGGACATTTAGACTAAAGCATTGAAGAGTGTCTTTACATTGGCATGGGGCCTTACCGTATGTGGACAGACCATATGGCTGTCCTGTCTGAGGGTAGGTTGTGTAGACAGTGGATTGCTGCATGTTGCTGAACTGGGGTTGGCCCGGGTAGGACGGCATTGGAGGAGCCGTGGGGGTAGAGAGGATGTGAGGGTATGGTCTGCAATGAAGAGAACAAGATGAGCTTCCATGTTAGTATGCAAGACTTCTAACAGATAACATAGCAAGACACATTTGCTCACAGTTGGTTTACTGATGTGTGCTCCTTTTGGTTCAAATAAATGTTTAATACTTGCATACATTTTGCCACAAAAAATCTCTATGATTCAAATTAATAGATAACCCTATGTCAATCACTGTTTAATCTTTGCACTTTCTCCCTACAACCTCTTGAATATGGCCCCGATATGTTTACGTTTTCTGTATTTTTATTTTTCTTGTACATACACAATAATTATGCCTTATTTGACACCAGTCCTTTGCTAATTTTGCTACTTATTTTGAATTTATTATTACCATTTATATTTTTGCTTTTTGTTATTATATTTATTGTGACGTGGGTGGCACAGTGTGTGGAGTTTGCATGTTCTTCCCGTGTCTGGGTGGGTTTCCTCCAGGCACTCCGGTTTCCCCCATCGACCCAAAAAACATGCTCCATAAGTAAAAAATCCTCAAACTGAGGTCCTGACCAAGCCTAGCAATAAGATCATGAAGTTGGGCCCCCGGGCGCCCCATGTGCTGCCCACTGCTCCTGAAAGGAGGGGTGAAATGCAGAGGGCAATTTCCTACAGGGATAATAAAAAGTACTACAAAAAACAAACAAACAAACAAACAAACAAACAAACAAACAAACAAACGTGTGTTTGTACGAGTTCTAATAATTTCCCTTGTGGATCCATAAAGTTTGTCTAAGTCTCTATCCCTACACTATGTCCCAAGTAGCAAAACATTTTTATATTGTTACAAAGAAGAAACTTACTTGGAGGGATAGAGAGGTGGAGAGTACTGGTGGCTTGATCGAGGGCTGTAGCCGCTGCTGGTGATGACTGCAAACACAAACTTTGGTCAGAGACAAATTCTTCAGATTTCATAAAAAAGTCTTAAATAGTGAAATTTATGGCGATATGGTGGTAACCAAATATATAGTTCCTTTGTAATAAACAGCCATACTTGTGTAGTGAGTGGGTCCCTGCAGAGGTATTGTGTTGGTATGTGGTCATTGAGACGTCAAATGCAGAAATGACATCCTCCCTGCTGCGTTTAAACCCTGTGTGCCATCAGGCATAGGTCAGGGTAATACTTTATAAAGACACCCATAAACAAGGCTATGTTCTGTGATGAGGCCACTTCAGGACAGGCCATTTTTCATGGGCTTAGAGCTCTCAGCAGCCGCTCTCACATCAGAAAGGTGATGTAGTGTTCAGTGTGTTTAGTGTGAAGCACCTGAGTATGTGTCCAGAACTGTGTCTCCTGACGTGGTCACTGTGTCACTGTTGTTCATCGGCTCAGTTTTGACTGAAACAAGAATTAAACAACACATTTAGGCACAATATACTGACAATACAAGACATCTTATAACAAAAAAAAAATATTGACAATTCAAAAATGAAACATGCAGATCCAACGGGATTCTATTTTCAGAGCAAGTTGTAAGGATTATATAAGATTCAACCATTTACAGTATCAGAAATATTCTGGAAAAATATTCATATATTTGCACTTCATGGGGTTTATAAAAATACTTATTATCCAATTAATTATATATAATTAATGTATGCATTACCACTGCTTTTACCATGAGATAGTGAGACTTTTATATATCTCATATAACCCCTCAAAATAAAGAAAAATGTTTAACCTGCAAATAACAACTTGCATTATAAATGAAATGATTTCACAACCAAACATCACTGCATAACAAACAAAAAGCACAACATTTCCAAAACAAACAAGAGCAGCTATGGCGAGCCTTGGGGACAGAAACCACTCTTTTGAGTTCATTCACACACATGCACCTTCTGTACCATAGTCCTTGGAGCCTGAGGCGGGGGGCGGGCTGCTGCAGCCCAACAGCCAATCAGCCGTGTTTAACACTGTCATGTTTTCACCTAGAGGGCGGAAGACGATCAGGACATCACTCACTGAGAGCCACAGGCCAAAGTCACTGTTGAATGGTTAGGATGTTATAGTGCTTTGGCTTCACTTTACAGGTTGTGTTTCTTGATTTTGCATGATTATCCACATCTTTAAACCAATAGATTAAATGTTATCACCAGACCATCTGAGAATTACATTTACAACTTAATCCCCACAGGGGGCTACGCAGACCCTCAAACATGTGATGAGGACAGATGAGTTGCCATGGCACTGGCTGATGTCACGTGACGAGAATGCTGGGTATGCAGTTTGTTTTGGCTGCAGAATGTAGCCCCTACTACACTCCGCATAAGCCATTAACCATGAGCTCATCAGAGATGATTACATGTGGTCTGATATGGTCTGAACACAGCGGCCGCAGCATGTCACATCAAACTTTCCAAAAGGACTAATAAAAGTGTTTTTAATGGCAAGTTAAAAGACCGATAGATCAAAGCATTGCTCTGAACTTACACACTTAAAGTGAATGGTATTACATCAAGCTGTCTTGTCAAAAAGTATTGGAGTGAAAAGGACTAAAAGAGAAAAAGGCAGAGTCAGAGGTGAATAAAAAGAAAACGAGAGAGAGAGAGAGGAGGGAGGGCGTGAGGGGGTGGGGGTTCAGTGTTGCTGACATGTAAGAGACAAGAGCATTGATGCTTTAATGCTCTTGTCGAGGAAATAGTTTCCAGTGGGACTTTGGGCTTGTGCTCAAATAAATACTCTACTACACAGCACAGACTGCCAGAGAGGCCTTCAGTCTGTTTACACACAGTCTGATGTGGTGGAGTTAATGTCTGTGCATGCATTGGTCTGTGCCCTTCTGCGTTTGTCTCATAAGCTCTTTATTTAGATGTATATATATATTTGATATGAAACACATTTTGTGGAGTTTTTGGGAAATTCTGGAACTGGAAGTTTAGTTGAGATTTAGATTTGTGTTATAGTATTTCACTGTGGCATCTGCACTCACCCCCTGTGCCATTGGTGGTGATAGAGGGGCTGCCCAGACTGTCCTTGTCCAGCTTTGAGCCTGTTGAGTCCCCAACTCCTAAACAGTTGTGAGGACGTGCTAGCTCCTGCATTTCCATAGACCTGCAAAAACACATAGTGTGTTTAGAAACTTAAGACTAGATGAACCTGGAGGTGAGCACATTTCTGACACTATCACCTCACAGTCGTCATAAACCCACATGTCCCAGCAGCCTTAGCCCACTCCAGCATGTGTGCAGGACATAGTCAGCGGGCCACAGGCTCTTTATAGAGTGAGGGGGTGTGTATGGGCTCCAACACAAACCCACAGCCGTCCAGCGCGTTTTACTTTTACAATGTGTTCCACATGCAAGTGGACCAGGCCGCACATGAGGTGGGAATGTAGTCCGTGTGAGAGGAAGTTCATAAAGACTCAGCTACATTTAGAGCATGTTAGGAGCAGGAGATGTAGTCTTCAGTGTGTTTTCTCCATTTGGCTGAATATATTTACACATAACATATTCTATCACTTTTGTGACTGAAGTGATAGTATTAATGGCAATGGTAAATGGCATAATTTACATTTACCCTGGTCTCACCTCCCTAATTCTCTAGTCTTACATTTTAATTTATTTTTATATTAACATTATATTTCCTTATCCTGCTATATTCCCTCTGATGGGTCACACTTGTGCTCTCATGTGCTGCTTCTAAGCTCACAATGAGATGCAGTGACAGCTAACCAAATGTGGGCTGCTGTTCTCCCTCTATTTACTCTATGTACTTGTACATCTGTGTCGCGGTCTGGACCTGAGCCACACCAGCGCTACGGGCTGCTAGCATCACACATGACTGGAACCCACAGGCAGACTGACAGGTAGAAACATATGGCTTTCAACTGGATAAAGTGCCTGAGCAAGAGCAAGCCAAAAGATAAATAGTCAGCATCAACAGCCTCTGTCAAAACCATTCTCTATTTACAGCTAAACATGAATTATGTTTCCCTTTACTATTCAGAGTAACAACAGTAATGTCTTTTTTATCAAACTGTGCCAAACATTAGCGAGGTGTGACAAATCATTTTAAGTTAAACTTTTTATGTTTGGGTCATTATTCTTTAAAGTTTATCATAGCAAGATGGGATCAGTGTAGTTGCAGACATGATATTTTGGGTGCTCTTTGGACATTTTTTACTACTGTGACTTTCTGCATAGTACTGTTTTATGATGTAGTTACTGTACCAAGTCAAACAACCTTAAAATAATTTTTTACCAAAATGAATATGCAATGCTGCTGAATCCTACACGTATCATGAGTAAGAAAATAAAAATGGAGAACAAAGTACAGAGCAGTGGGTGTGTGCCGGTGGCGGTGAAACAAGGGTTGATTGGAAATACGGCGACTTGGAAATAAGCGATTAAAAATTGCTCAAATGTACAAATACAATGCAAATACAACTCAAATACAACGACAAAGACGATAAATAAGAAGGAAAAACCACTGCTTTAAGTGCACTGTACAATATTTTCCTCTTGTTCCAGCTCTCCTCATTTGTCCTTCCCTTTTGTCTTTCAGCACCAGGAAATGATTCTGTCTTCTATAAGTCCATTTCTTGCTTGGTGTTTCATAAACTCCTTTCCCTGTTTTTTACATTATCGCTGGCTGCTCATAAATATGCTGCATCCTATTAAAAGGCACAGCTGAGGAAGACTAACATTGCTGTTTTCTATTTTCCTATCATTTTTTTACTCTAAGGTGCAAGTGCCTAAAAGACCATTGTAAAAAATGTAATTGATCATTTTCAATTTTAATTGCCTTGTTTAATTTTAGGTTTTGATTAAAATGGTCAAATGGTCAAAAAAGCCTTCACGACACTCTTTCTTTCAAACTATGACCACACAACATCCTCCCTAAACCATATGAGAGGAGTTTTAGTAAAACTGATATCATTGTAACAGTGCTGTAATGTCCCATATTGTTTTCAGTAAATGATAAAGTGCTTATTATTGGTACCTAGTCAATGGTGAACAGCAACAAGTTTTTTAAACCCAAATCTCACGCCATAAGAAACAATTTTTTAGATGATCACAATTGATACTATAATGGGTTCACTGCAACTTTGGTGCTGCTAATATTAGTTTAGGTGATTTCAGAAATGAATGGGCAGTTAGTTATTTCAATGTTAAAAGCTTTTAATTAAACTATATTATTTTCTGTTATATGTGTCAATTCTCAGACCAAAGAGTAAAATGAGAATTTACACTGTTACTCACCTGGAGCTGGAGGGGTCTGGAACATGAGAGTCACTGTGGGATTTCTTTACCTGCAGCACATGAAACAAAACGTGTTCATTGTCTAAATCCATCTGTAGCAAATAATAACACAAGCATTAAAACATTAGCTGAGAAGGTAAGATCTGTGTACCCAGCAGAAACATGTATGCAAAAGTGTATGCACAGCCAACAGAAGTGTGTATGTGCGTGTTTTTAAAGGTCCCATATAAACAGTCATAAGGCCACGCTGAGAGTAGCTGCAGCCACCGCTGTAACAGAAGCGCTAACTGCAGCTAAGTGACACATATTAACTTTCTCTCGTTCACCCTTGACCCTGCTCCATCCTGAGCTCTGCTCCCCTCCCACCAGCCGCAAAGAGTTCAAAGGTCACCATGGGGTCATGTAAGGTCATGGCCCTCCCTCTTCACCTTTTAACGGGGCACTGTTGGCACTAAACCCAGCCAAAACTATTGGTGGGTGAGTGGGGCATTTGGTTGTGTCAATCACTGGCAACTGGAACTTTTCCTTCATCGCTAAAACAGAAGAACCATAATAAAAACACAATCCTTCCATGGCGGGATGTCCTGGGTGCGCTGAGGTTTGGGGGCTCTGTGTGTGAGCTGCAGACAGCACATCAGTGGTTCTCTATTAAAATTCCTGCCTCTTATTTGGGACAGGAACTAATTAGAACAGTAACTGTGGGGCAAAGTACGAGCCAATGTGGACCAGCTGCCCTGTAATCACTGTGTCAACACTGAGGAGGTGTAGGGCACGCGTAAGGTGCCAAATACACACACCCACATGGAAAAGACCGAGATGGGACGCCAAATCTGCACAACCAAATCCAGCTATTTTCAAGTCATGGGTTTTGAGGGCTGAGTGCAATAATTATGTTGATTATTGCAATATGGTTGACATTGTTTGACCCAATATTAGGTAGATAAATGTTCCATCAAATTTTATCAGGAGTTGTAGTCATAATATGCAACTGGGCTAAAATGTTACCCTTAGCTAGTCTAATCAAAATTGGTTCGAAACAGGCACTAAATCAGAAACTAACCCTGGACTAAATCAGAGCTGGCCCAAACCAAGTCCACATCAGCACATAAATGGGCTAAATTAGGACTAAATAGAAAAAAAAGACTTAAAGAGTAAGAAGAAAGCATTGATATGAAACTAGGTCCTACACAGATCTTAAGTGGATTCAACCAGGACTAAATAAGGATAAACCAGATATAAAACAGGACTAATTCACAATAAAAACTTAACACGCGTATAAAGCTTGCCTGAACCACAAGTAAATCAGTGATTAATTTATTTAACCACCACTCAAAATAACACATTTGCAATATAATGTCCAGTTCATCCCAATTTGAAAGTAGGACAGCAGTTAAGTGTGTGCATAAAGACATGGACATACTGTAGGTCTGTGTGTATGGCTCTGATTAGGGGATCCAGCCAAGAGCCAATAAGGAGCAGCACTTAGATGTTTCAGGCTTTTGAGGTTAGTCGGTCCCCTCGCCTGGATCACTTTACACGCACACGCACACACACACACACGCACACACACACGCACACACACACACACACACACACTTTCATGTCACGTTTCATGCTTTGCTGAAATTTAACAAGACTGTCAGTCACGAAATCAACAGCACAGCCATGGGAAACGCCGTTCCACAAATAACACACACACACATACGGTTTAAGGAGGAAAACTCATAATGGAGATTGGCTCTTCTTGTCACACTTGGTGAAAATACAAGCACTTTGATCCAAGGTTTTATCACAGTTTACAGCCAAGCACATCCTGACTGTTAGCCAATGATTCAACGGACATATTTCCTCCACTGCAAATGTTTTTCATATTTTCTTTACATGAAATATAATGAATTGTGGATTTTTAGAAATTATCTTTGTATGATGGCATTTCTACTCTATTAAAATAAATAACACAAAAACAAAATAAAACAAAACTGTACTTGTAGTCATTCAAACCCATATTAACTTATAGTAAAATTAGTATCCAAAACTAGAAACTTGAACTTGAAAAAGTACTGATACTGAAAAAACACACAAAGAGGACAACTATAGTATACAACAACATGATAATACTATAGCTACCATTATATAGAGTTAAAAATTATATTCTAATCTATCATCTAAAAACGTGCTGTGATATTGAAATTGCTACACTTAAGTTTCTATAATAAAATACACAAGTTTTATCTCCCAAAAGAATTTCCCAAGCTTTGCAGTAAACTGAGATGACAAACTTTAGGAAGCCCCAATATCAACCAAAACTTTGCAGACTTTGAACCCCGACGGTATTTTGCGAACACTCGTGGATCACCAACTTGTAGTCCGTACAGTAAAACACTTGCTTTAATTAAATAGGAAAACCCCATCGCCCAGTCTCCCTCATGGCAACAATGACCAAAAAGAAACCATTTGTGTCACTTGAGCCACGCACATCGGTGACCTTTGACCCCGTTGGCCCGGCTGACCGCTCTCAAACACAAGCTGGCGTCCCCGGCTGCTCCAGAGGGACACACGCGGATACCCAGGCTAATTAGCACTAATAACAATGGTTTATTTAAGGCAATGACACAGTACCATGTTTGTGCTGTTAGCTGCTAATAATATTAATCAGTTAATGGCAGTGATGACAGAGCAAGGGCCTAGTTTGACCCTTAAAGTAAAACAGTAATAAGAAACAGCACAGATGAGTCATTGGAAAACAGGCATGTGTGGTCTAAGCTGAAGAGATTTTCCTATACATTCAAATGTAAATTCTTTGTATTTTTTACTAGTAGAATTGGCCATCTAATTAATACTGAGTGTACATACTCTTATTTGTATTCTTGTTCACCAACACTTTTTTTACAACTTTTTTCAAATACTTTTTGTTTTTAATTAGTTTTTTATTTAAGGCATTTGGACTTTGTGTTTTATACAAATGTAACATGAGTAAATATATTTGGGACACTATATGACTTGATATTTCAATCTTTACTGTATTGTATGTCATGTCACTTTGTTGCATTACTTGCTATTTTTTCTGCTTTCCAATTTGTGGCTACTACTTAATTAATGTTTTGAGTTCACAATATATTTTAAAAATCACAAAATCAAATACTGATTTAAAATTTGTTTAAAATAGCAGATTTTTGACAGTTCTGAACATATCAGATGACCTTACCTTATCTTATATTCAGGTTACTCGGCTGTCCTATTAGTCCCAAAAATCATCACAAACTTATACAATCCACCAGTGTCTGTTGAGTTGAATGATAGCGCCAAAGCCCTCCACTCTGACAGTTCACTTCCAGTTGCTTTTTAAAATTCTCCCAAAATAAAGAAAAAACTAAAACATGTTACGTTTGTTCATTCAACACGATAGCTTCAAAACGGTCCAGAATTGCATTATAGACACAGATCTCTCTCTCCTAAACGCCTAGGCCAGTCCACAGTCCACTACGGATCGCACTGCTGCTCCACACTACAGGAGAACACTTCTCTCGTCTCGTCCCCTCCTCTGCCTCCTCCCTCCTTCTCTTTCTCCTCCTCCCTCAGCTGTCACTCATTACCAGCACACCCGCATGTACCACCACACAACTTTAGTGGCCAGATATGGGCTTGGGATGAAGTTGGGAATGATACAAGAGGTAACAATATTAAGGTAGTTATATAAATCTTATGTAAATCACAGTTTTGTAATCATCTTACATTGATCTTGTATAATAAACATTACACAACAAGCATGAATCTACATGTGTCTTTATGGTGTGCTACTAGAGTTCTGAAAACAATATAGAATTTCATGAAAATGCATAACTAAAGGAGGATATATAGTTTCTGTTGCTCTTTGTTGGTTAATCTTATTTTTACAATTACGAGATAGGGTCAGTTCCCTCAGCTACATTTTTTTTCTCATATTGATTGATGGAGATTTTGATTCTACTTGGTTTAGTCTTATTAAATGCTAGATTATTAACAATTTCATGAACACAAACAGACTTTTAATCATTGCCATTTAGCATAAAATATAGTTGCATTAATTTCCCCAAAGTCTGAAGTCACATATTCAAAAAGACATCCAAGCATAAAACTGATGGTTATAGGACTGACTGACTCACAGCCCTCATTCTAGCATGTAACCTGTAATGTTATACAATGACACACAAAACTAGTATTGTAGTACTGTAATGTAAACTGTACATATATTTCTAGTTTTATTGCTTCACTCGATTCAATTAAATACACTGCAAAAACAATGTGGTTTAAATACGAATTCCAAGTGTCCTATTGTTCAGTTTTAACTTTTTTGTATGAGGCTGATATGTACATAGCATATTGAAATAGCACTAACCATACTATTCCAAAATTAAACATTTTTCAAGGCATTATTCCCTACATGTCACAATATAATAAATAAATTCTACTGCCAACTGTCTACATTGCCAGTTAAGTGGAGGTATACTGTCTTGCTGTGCAGTAACACACAGACCAGACTATAAAGTTCACACCATGCGTTTGACCTCACATCCACACACACTCCACACACACTCCACGCACACTCCACACACATTCAGGATAATAGGAACCAGACAGGCCCTATGTGCTCCACAGAGACCTGGACCTGAGCTCTAGCTCAGACTGAAGACTGGAGGAACAAGGAGAATCCAGGGCTGCCTCATGTCTGAAGATGGCACTATTTCACTGTCATTATTTATTACCATGTATAGAGACAGTAAGGTCGTCTCCGTTAAGTTTTCTCATTTTTCGGAAAAGTGGAAGTGGGTTCAGGACTACGGCTGGGCTTTATAACTCAAAAATAGTAGATATGTCGTAAATATATAAATATGTTGAAAAGAGTAAGTGCTTTAATTGCAGTTCTGTTGAAGTAGGACTCCTGGCGTACACTGACCCAGGGACCACTTTGGACCACGGCCACTATCTCCACCCAAGCAGCCGCCATCTTTAGACTAGTCTCCATGGCGACAGCACCTATCGTCCAATAAAGACTCTGATTGATTGACTGTCTGTGCAGCTTTGTGCAGCTCAGTGTGTGTGCATGTGCACAAGGCAGGAGCGTGCATGTGGGGGTAGCTGTCAGAACAGATTAGGGTGTTGCAGGAACGCTTGACAACTCAAGCACTTTATTATTAGCCACTCTGGACCCCAGCGGGAGGGGTCGTCCAAAAACATCACCAATGAAATATTTTCACAGGAAAAGGAGAAGGGAGTGCAGCTAGGCGTCCCCAAACACACCTGATGAGAAGTGATCTACAAAAGAACAAACACACATGTGTCCACCACATCAGAGGCCCAGTCCCACAGAGGACAGTGTCAGAGACACGGGACACGCTCAGAGCTCTTGTTTACATTAGCAGTGTTTTAAGTGTGAGGAGATGGGGCGGCCTGTCTCTTTAAGAGGCCCTCGAGAGCGTCTTTGGTCTTCAAGTGGAACAACAGTAGTTTGTCTCAGTCCTGTCAGATAAGTGAGCCGCAGAGTAGTCACCCCTGAAGTTGGGTTTGCTTTAGACACATGCAAGTTTTCACTGTTCATTTGTAATCACTTTATAACTACACACAGATATTTCATATTCATTTTCCAATTGAAATGTCATTCTCTGTCAAAGTGTCTCTGCAGAGAGACATTTTAGATAATACAATGCCTGCTTATCAAATCAGTACAATTATTATAAACATTAGTCAATTATGCTATTCTACAGTTCAGTGCATTATTACTCCTCATTGGCCACAACTGAGGACTTTAAAGGTGGGTGATTTGTCTTGCCCAAAGACACATCAATATGCAAAGCAAGCAAGGTTCCAGTTAGTTTTGTTTTACTCAACAATAGCATAGTTGTGAGAATTGAGATTGTGATGCTGCATCCTTGTTAGGCCTCACCTGTGATGGTCCTCTGACTGCACTGCTGCTGCTGTGCACCACTACCATCGGCCCTGGCCTCACAGCTGCCTCAGAGCCACTGTCAGCTGCTGCTCTTGGCTTAAGTGCTGGGTAGCTTTCTACCTTTTCTGATACCAGTACCTAAACAATATCTGGTTTACAGTAGGTACCTGAACACGTGTTTTTAGTTAAAAAAAAAATTATATATATATATATATGTGTGTGTGTGTGTGTGTGTGTGTGTGTGTGTATATATATCTATTTTTCTTTTATAAAGAAGCATTTTATGGAGCTAAATTATTCCCTGATTGTGTGAAAGATGGACTTGAGTGGGTAGTGTTGTGTTTTAGTTTTAGTTTTTCCTCGAGTGATGCAGAAAAGAGGGAGCCACTGTCTGTGTGAATGTTCATTTATGTTAATTTGACAATGCCTAATAAGTTTCTAAAATGCTCTGCTCTCCCAGGACGCACCAATTTTGTTCAAAAGAAAAAATCTAATTAAATATTTTTTCAGTACCAACATATTTCATTATTTTATTCAGAATAACATTCTCTTTTTTATACCTGTCTATGCCCCTGTGCTCTTGCCTCTGCTCCTGTCTCCTACCTCTCCAGCACTGACCATTTGTGTGAGTGCTTATCGCCGCGGTAACCCTATCCTCTTCCTTTCATGTAAAATACATTGTACTGGGGCTCCTGGGCCGCTCCTGCCCCCACCGCTCCTAAGCCTGGGGAGGTGTAAAACTATCCGTCTCTTTATGCCTCCAAAAATGCCCCTTTTTCAGGCGGACTAGGAAGCCATGAAAGAGAAAAGGAGGTGAGTGAGTGAAAGGGGCGAGTTAGTGGAACAGGTAGAGACGCAGGGGAGGGGCCGCTCTCTGCTTCCTTTAAACCCAAATAAAAGGTACAAGTACACACCAGTTTGTGTGCCTCTAGCTATAAAGTCTGACATTTGTCTTCAAAATGGGACAAGGAAAGAAAAAGACAGAAACCACAAAGCTAAAATTAGACACATTGTCTACTGATCAATAAAGTTTTAGGATAGTAAGAATGTTTTTTTTTTTTTAAATGGAAAAATAATCTCATCTACTCCATCCAGTTTTGTGTACTGACAATGACGACATGTCTCTGCAGGGTTACTGTAGGTGAGGTAAGCAGGTACATGAGAAGTACAATGAAAAAATGTGCTGAAATAAAACAAATGGCACTCCCAAGCTAATTTCATATGAAAATGATATTATTTGAAGTCTCACTGCCAATCTCCAACCAGCATCAATCCCTCAGGCCAGGTGCATGAAGTGTCTTGCCAAGGGACACAACAGTAGTGTGCTTTGCCTGTGCAGAAATCAAACCACTAACCAACCTTTGCAATAATGTCTCTATCATCTGAAACACTGCCGCTGGTATTAGTTGATTTAGGTCTTGAGAGAGTCAGTAGGCAGGCACGTTCAAAATATACAATGCTTATTTAGAAAGTGGAGCAGTGAAGGGGAACGGTGCCCTCTGCTCCCTGGCCTGGTGGTCCCCTGTCTGTCTGTCCAAGTGGCTCCTGGCTGTCTCTGCACAGATCACACACAAGATTTACTCATAGGACACAAATGAAAAGTCACTGATGGATACATGCATGTGAGCATGTGTGTGTATGGCAATGGTTCTGCACTGTTAATTGTAAAGCGCTTGGCCTCGACTGCCCCTGCTCTGCTAATCTGACGAGAGTGATTAAAAAAACAACTGAAGAAAACCTACACCAACGCGCCACCAACCAGACACACGGACATTACTCAAGTCAATGTTAAAGAAACACTCAGAAGACAGCAGCAAAAATGGATGAAATAGCAAGGGCAGGCAGTAAGTTTCAAGAATCAAATTGTCAATAAATGCAATGAGTTTTGAGTTAATCTGAAATTAACAAAAGACCCAGCAATTTACCAACTCACAAGTGCATGTCTTTAGAATTGTGAGAATTGGGCCCACAGCCTTCATGTTGAGGAATGAAGGTTGTGGGTTGTTAGTCCATAGAACAAACTATGGCATTATACTTCTATCTATCCGGCATTCATTGTAATCCTCAAAAACTCAAAAAATGGCCCACAGATCTGATCTGTAATTGGCTTATTGGTGCCTCCAGGACAGATACATTATGGAACATTCCAGGCATCTCCATGGGCTGGAAAAGCTACATATTGCAGCTTTAACTATTCATACAAAACACACTTTGCGTAGCGTGCCTTAAATTGTTTCCCCGAACAATATTTTAACAAGCAACATGAAAAGTACTTGTTATCTGCCTCACACGTCTTCACCGTGCCATTCAATTAGTGACCAATTAGTTAATTGAAAAATGCTGCAGCTCTGAATAATTCACTTGTGACTCTCAGCCTGATGATAAATGGTGTGAGTGAGTCACTGGCCCAGTCACCGACCAGAAACTATGACACTACGCCATATACTATTACACATATACAGTATTAAAGGCCCGCAGACTCACATCTTCAGGCATTATGTGATTCAGTTCCCAGATATGCTGTAAAATAAATAGCAATCTCCTTTCAGATGTTTTTGGTAAACTCATAATGGTCCCCAAAATCCATCCTCTTTGAGACATCGTTCAATGTCATGCAGGGACCAATCTCCAGATTTTGAGCTAGGCCTGTCAGAACTACCATAGCAGGAGGATGTTACCTGTTGTGCTTTTTGGGGTTGTTGAGGGAAACCGAAGTGCCCCAAAGGAGAAAACTCATACACAGTACATAAAAGTTAAATGTGGCCAGCATTAAGACACCAATAAAAAGTATTGATGTGTAATGCTTCAGTCATCCAGGTAGGAGCCATAGCAAAAGAAAATCTATTTTGTCAACTGGATATTTTTCAACTTTTGTCCAGTTGAATTTTTATTTTACTAATAAAAAGTATGATGGACATAATGTTACAAAGATTACATTTTTGGACACTAAAAGCATTCCTGCTGCCTGTCCATAACTGCAGTCTGTGCTGTGTGTGTGTGTTGTGTCTACATATGTGTCTATATGTGTGTGTGGCAGCAGCAGCATCAATAATTAAAGCTAATCTCATTAGGCGTGCGCTCTTTTTCAGACCCTTTTAATTAAATGATGAATGGCCTCCAGCTGCCTGTTAAATAATGCTGCTCTGACATCACTCAGGCATAAGGTAGATATCCTGAAAAAGCCCATAGATGCACACAGCATCTGTTCTTCCATTCAGCGTTATGAGAAGTCAGACCTGGTCTCTGACACACTGACATTAAGGCCTGTAAAGTGATGTATGCACACTCGCACCTTGCTCTGATACAACTGATATTATCTTCCAAATAAAGTCCCACTCAAACCAGATGTGAGCAGGCCAGAGGAACAAGTGCAATGTCCAAACTATGTATTACTAAGATAAGATTAAGGTAAGATTAAACATTTCCTGTATTTGTTATCACTATAAAACTATAGACCTGTCACAATAATTACTAAATCAACTTAAAGTTCAATATATGAAAGCTGGAACAATATTTTTGGTGTCAATATTTATCATGTGTACTTTTTCTTTGCACTATTCAGAAAGTTTTGGTTATTTTTTGTTATATGATAAGATTTCTGCAGTAAAAGATTGAATTCATAACTTGTAAGACTCATTACAGATGCAAACTAAGTACTAAAGTGTTTCATTCTGCGACTTATTTATTGTACCTCACGATTTTTTTATCAGTATTGTAGATAGAATAGTTTTTGTGGTATAAATCTGCTCTTGGGTTGTCATGTCAGTGGCATAAATTACTTTCAATATTATTGTCTATTGCTTCAAAAAAATTTTTATTGTGACAGGCCTGTGAACTGTTTCTTTGAAGGTACTATAACTTCTTTTCACTTAAATTAGTTTAATTTGTCACCTCTTGACAAGAAAAGCAAAGGTTCACACCACCAAGAACATTTACTGCATAACCTATACGCAGGGTTGCCAAAAGTATTGATACCCAGACACTAATGAATACTTACTGATACTGAAAGGATAACATAAATAGTCTGGAATCTGGAGCATATGATGATATTCAATATTTATTATCATTGAGATTGGTATTGAGTTTGGAGCCTTTTCCTTAGTATTGTGTATCGAGACAACACTAAATCTAAGTTCACTTTTCCATGTATTGTATCAAAGTTTACCTAATCAAACTTCAGTAGTCCATGTTCAGACACACTGACACATTACAAAGCTGCTATTAGATGTAGATAAAGATTACAAAGAGGAAAAACACCAGAGCATTGAAACCAAAGGAGCACCAGGTAAAGCTGAGGACATAGGCAGGAGAGACATGCTTTGGGGCAGGAGACAGTGGACTGCCTCACTGTCCTCCCTCCTTCACCAGCCCCATCGCCCCGCTCCGTCGCCCTGCTCCAGGACGCTCGGGATCAGGTTGCTGCCTGACAATAGGCCCTGAATCATCACTCTGTCCCAAAGAGAGACACAGGCGAGGAGGTGGGACACACACACATACAGACACACGCACGCACACACACACGCACACACACACACACACCCACACACACACACACACACACACACACACACACACACACACACACACACACACACACACACACAAAGGATCATAGAGACAAGACGTCCAAACAGTGAGCAAAAGTATCATAGCTTCTGATGGGATTTACTTCCTTGGAACAATGTCAAGAGGCAGTTTTTTAGACCACACATATTGTCCACATTAAAATATATATTGTTATTTTATAAGTATATATTAAATTATATATATTATTATTATTAAACACCCCTCTCTCTGTGGTGAGCCTTGTCATTTTGGTCTTAAAATGTTCATTCTACATGATCCTGGTGTTTTTATTTAGTAATTTTGTCTGTAAAAAAAAAAAACCTATAATATGGAACTTGGCTCTTTGTCCGACTTGTCCTCCAACTCAACATTAAACTATAAGGATTCAAGAATGTGGTGATGTCACATGAACAAAACCTATTTTCTTGTGATGTTCATAAGTTGATATGACACATGCTCAGCCATTAACCAAAATATTGTAGAATACTGTAGGTCAAATGTTGATATTTATACTGTAATATATATTTATGTATATGTAGTAGGTACAGAAGGTGTGTAACTCTGAGAGAAACTCGAGCAGAACAGCAGAGGAAGTAACTGCAGGCCGTTCCTCTGAAACCAAAGCACCACTGTCGAAATTCCATTTCCTCAAATACAACATAGTCCTATACAACAGAGACATACTTATTTGTACATTTGTTATTGTTATTTACAATGTACAGAAACAGACAAAGCTGATATTCTGGACATGCTTACTATACCAAACATGTTAGTTAAAAGTTCCACCAGGCTTTGTAAATAGTCTAAATGATTTGATCAAATTTTTTCAGGAGATTCACTTTGTTTACTCTCCAGTTTATATAAATTAGAGCTTTGTCAGCATTACTTTCTACCAGTTTACCACCAGTTGGTAACTTAGGGGGTAATGTGCTTAAAATGTTTAAATGATAATTTATGTGTATACAAGGGTCCTGTTTGAATCAGTGACTTTTTGGTTGGTTGAGGAAACCCTGCGTAAAAACCCTTTCAGTATAGAGCCAGTCCTGACCTGAGGCGTCCCGGTGCTGTGGGATGTATGTGTAAAACAGAGGAGCCCCTCTCCTCAACAGACAGAGCAGACAGAGGCATACGTATGCTGTGGTTTCCTGTCTGTGTGTCTGCCCAGCCCACGCTGCTCGGAGCAGATGGATTCTGCAGCTCTTTCTCTGTGTTTTGGGGGAAATGGACTGAGTTTCACTGCCACTGGCTCTGAGTCTGTCTGTAACCTGCTGACCCCACACCTCTGTAACACCAGCACTTTGAAGCTTTGTGCTGTAGATGGAGGTGGGCTAAAAAATGGGGAAGTGTTCAGGGAAGTATGCACTATAAAAATCAAGACTACCAGTGTGTTGTCATAAACCCCAAAGAAGTATTATAGTACATTTAGTACCTTTTTATACAGTGTTGCAATTTTCCTTGTTTGTCCTCATCTGGTGGATATAGATATAATTCCTTACCATGTCCTTACTTGTGTATTTTTATTGCAAAGATATGGTGAATCTAAAATGACTCACTGGTATCATGGAGAGACCGGAGCAGAAGCAGCAGTTTGACTGAGCGTCTCTGAGCTGTCAGCTGGGCATAAATCCTGGCCAGTCCAGAGTACACTTATCTGAAACTCAAGTGGTGCATGGTGCCACCGCAGGGTGCCAGCCCGCCTCAGGGATGCCAAAGGCTGCAGTTACAGCCTCTCCTCAGCTCAGTCCAGTCAGCCTGTCACTGGGCAGATTTGGGACCACTCTATGACGCCAATACCATCCTGGCACTCAGGGCAGGGCCGTGCTCACTTTTAGCTCCTGCTGCTGCATGTAAGTTTGTGTGAATGTGTCTGGATGGGGTTGTAGGGGTGAAAGAGGTGCAACCCGACCCCTTTCCTTTTCTGACTTCGCTCGCTCACTTTATCTCCCTCTTTCTCTCACTCCCTCCCTGTCCTTCTCTCCCTTTCTCTCTCCCTATCTCAACCTCTCGAAGCGGGACAGCTGCCGCACTTGGGATTGTCCCAGTGCACCAGCGGAAAGCCTACATCTAGAGCAGTCCTTTCCTCTGTTTCCATCTCACTATTTTTCTCCTGGCGCTCATACATTAAAGTCATGTTTGGCTCCCAGGGGCCCGCCAACATTGCTCCCATTTTCTTATACTTCCTAAAGTGCTCTGGACTTCAGTCACATCAAGAGCCAGTTTGTTTATATGGAGTGGGGCACATGGTCCAGCCACTGTATGATAAATATGAACAAAAACACTTACCATCATGAGTATGGAGCTTAACCAGGCCTGCAGCTTGTAATTTGTAAGCACAGGTAAACTTTCCCTTTGAAAGATTATCAGTGATTTGGGCCAGGTCACTGGGCATATAACTATAACCTACTCTGGTCACAGATGTGTGTCTGATTGCATCCAGTGTGAAGACCTGCTAACTGCTCATTAGATCATCTCTAACATAAGAAGCCACAGCCAAAAAAATCTGAGCGAGTAAACTTCTCAAAGTAAGATTTATTGAAATGGGAAAAATAGTTGTTAAACAAAAACTACAATATTTAGAACAAAATACAAGTTTTGTTGACATACAAATAAGTTTTGGAGACTGGCCTGGAAAATCCAGTTCAAAAACGCAGAGTAAAAGAGTCAGTTCTCATCTCCTCACTCACAACAGGTGGAGAGAGACAGTTAAACAGGCTAAAAGTAGCATTAGCGGGCGATCCTTCGCCTTGGGCTCCTTGGAGATCCCAGTGGAGCCCAGACGGCAGGCTTGTCCCGGGGCAGGCGGGCGGCCAAAGCCTGAACGCACCCCAGATGACGCACCCTGCTGCCGAGGGACAGAGGCGGAGGGCCAGGAAGTACAGCACAGGGGCTTTTAAAGGGTACAGGGTCTATGGGACAATATCAGGTAACAAAAGACAACTCCCCGAAACTTTGTGTGTACGGACTGGACTATTGTTAGTCACCTGAGACACACTTTGCACAATGGTGTCAAGCGAAGACAGAAATACACACTTTCAGTTTCAATATTCAATCAGCAAAAGAGTGAAACAGAGAAAATGGATTTCAGTCAGGTATATGATACATTAGACTGCAGCTAACCTTTAAGTGGTTTGATGAGAGACCAAAAATTCAGCCTGAAAATACACTGGAAAATCCTGGTTTGATTCTCTTTCTCATATATTTACCTAAAACACATTTACCCAACTAAAAAGGATACAGATCTTATAAAATATTTAGATGTTGTGCTTTTGTTTTCTTCAGTAAAGGCAAATAATTATTACTATTGTTTATAAATATTATGGTATTTTAAGTGCAATCTTGTGATTAAAATCTCAAGACCCATCTATTTAGAACAGCTTTTAATGTTTAACTTTTCTCTATATGATTCACTGTTTTTAATGTTACTGTATTATTTGTTTATTGCTCTTTTGTGTGTTTTAATATGTGTTCTGTAAAACGTCTTATTATTATTATTATTATTATTATTATTATTATTATTATTATTATTATTATTATTAAAATGACATAGGTCACAGAACATCAAAGGACATAATCCATTATTACTGTAAACTGTGAAAACAATAAGAGTTACTGTACATGCATAACTTTCATATGTGAACACACTGTTATAAATGTAGACTTACAACACTTCCAACAGTTAAGTTAAACAGTTAAGAGAAAATTAAGCTGTAGTGGTTCTTGTAACATGGAACACAAATTTCAGGAAATATTTCAACTTAAATCAACTTGAAAACTGTAAATTCACTTTTAGTATAGAAGAAAGAAAAAGGCTGCAACATGTAAGTCCTCAGTCTCTTTACACATTGAGCACTTTGTCCCAAGATAAAAATCTGTGTTCTTCCTCTGAGCTCTCATTTCCAGCCTGAACAATTAATCAATGCCCTCCGGCTGCAGCTCACATTCACATTATAAATGATACAGGCCTCTATTTAAGGAGCTGTAATTGTGGAATATCTATATCAGATAGTTGGAACGACACGTGATGGATGCTCTTTTCCTTTCTTTCTTTTGTGTTATTGTTGTGTGCTTGTACCAGTGACAGTACTCTGCTGGGGTCAGAAGGTAACCCAAAACCCCAGCCTCGACATAAAAGTGGGTGAAAAACAGCATAGTTCAGGACTGTCCCACTTCACACTATGCCTGTAACATGGAAGGTGCAGGTCAGAGCGAGAGGAGCAGAGAGAGAGAGAGGGGGCAGATGAAATTACACCTGTCCTGGAGGCTGACTAACCACTTTGAAATCTAAGAGAGCACCTCAGTCGCCGCCAAAATCATTTTCCCAACAATACGCAGGCCTGATCTTTAAACAAGCCCAAGTGGGACGGTGCTGAGGCAAGGTGACGCACAAGCCTACACTCACCGGCCTGCAGGCTACACGGGCACTACTCTGAAAATGTCAGCAGGGAGGGGGCATTACCGCACCACAGTCTTTTACAATTACATTAACAAGGAAAATAGCAGTACTCAATATAGTATCCATAACATACACAAATTGTAGTGTTTTCTACTATAACACAAGACTTAACTATACATTTTGCCACTTACAATTTCCTTTTAGGGATTATTTTAGTAATGGACAAGTTAGCAGTTATTTTTTTTTTTTGATTAATCAATAAGCCAAGTATTTTTTCTATCATCCATTGAAGCATGACTCCAGAGAATGATACAATTATGATTATTTTTATAGTCGACTATTCACAATCATTCAGATGAACTGTTGAAGTCCTGGTCTCTTTCCAACATTGTCAAGGACATGGCTTAGGCTTGAATACTGAATATCGATTATTATCATTATCTATTTGACACACCTCAACATACCACCTCCACCAGCCATAAAGACATTCAAGACAGCAAGAGAATTCATAGTTTGATATTTTTTATTCATTAAAAACCTTTACGGATTGTGATAGATCTCTAAAATAAATTTCACAATTTTCTACTAATTGATCAACAAGCAAAACATCCCCCACAAGACCTCACCTGTCTGGCCACAAGCTCAAATCTAGATTTCCTATTCAACAGATTTCTCAGAATTTCCAAGTTTGTCTGACAATCTGTGATCTGATTGGGTACAGGATCTGGGTATAGGGTGGAGCCTAATAGTAGGTCAACGGCACAGTGCCATCCAGAGAGGTTAGGTGCTCCCAAGAGAAAAAGTATTGTTTTTCCCTTCATATTTTGTTTCTATGACAATTGGCATTTACTTTACACCATTATACAATCCCAGTGTAAGTGTATACTTTTATCTCAAATAAACTCATTCCTATGATTTTTTTTTTAAATATAATTTTGTAAAACTAACTAAAATTTGTTTTAAATTCTATAGCCACCCTTACTCAAATGTTTCATGGGTGTGTAATGATGTCTCAAGATCTTGCTTGTTGCCATATGGTTAATGTAAACTGGCTGGGTCACATCTGCTGTATGTTATTTAGCACAGCTCTGCAGTGCATCTATACCCTGCACATGAGGCCTGCCTGAGGTACACTCTCCACTCACTCATTCACATACAAACAGTAGCAGCGACTCACCATCTGCTCGCTCAGGTCCTGTGAGGCCTCCATGGCTTGCTCTGGAAGGCTCGTCCACAAACTGAAGGAGAACACACAAAGTCAATTACCAACAGTTACTGATATTTACCAATGCTACAAAAAAAACTGCTGCTAGTAGCCTGTGTGTCTGTGTGAGCACTGGATGGGTTACAATCACAGCTAAGAAAACCACCGTAAGCAGTATGGTTTCTCACTTAACTTTAACTTTACTTTACATTTTAGTATCATTAGTCAATTGCTCTGAATAGTTGTCTTGCTCTTAACATGGGATGAAATTTGGTTATCATGGTCAAAGTAATTACGATGAATGATTATATCACGATAATTATATAAAGAAAATATATAAAATCTCTCACGAACAATTATTGCCAACCCTTTTGGTCCCATCCCTACTTGCTATTTAAAAAGTAAAATGGTAAACTTCACATTTATAAGGCCCTTTTCTACCTCCAACGGGCACTCACACTTTACACCAAGGAACCATCCATTCACACATCATTTCAGCGCATTGTTGCAAGTAACCAGCTCATGAAGTGGCTGTTCACGGCCTCTACTGTCGTTCACATATTAAAATGTATCAGTGCTGTTAATAGAACACTGATTGGCTTTTTGCTGAGATCATGCATGCCTGCTGCATACATTAATGTCTCTATCTAAACAAGCCGGTGAGACGTCCTGTCAGTATGTTTATGTGTGAGCAACAGGAGCCCAGCGCAGGGAGCAGCAGCAGCGCTAACTTCACCATATCATCTTCAGCCGGGGGCGAAGTGGACAGAGAATTGCAGAAGTAAATATCAACAATGAAAACAGAGACATGTAACTGATCAGGGCGCTTGGCTGGTACAAGAGCGCAGACACACAAGCTGGCCGCGCACACAAAGCCAGAGAGTGACCCTGTTAGGACCAGACTGGAGACAGCTTGGCGCGTTCCGATTCAAAAATCCAACAGCGATAAGAAGCTAGGATTTTTGTATATTAAAAAACAGCCATTCGTCCCTGTCTTGTAGTGTCACGCAAAGGCTGATACCACAACAAAAGACAACAATGCTACTCCCAGCCATATTGTTCAAGAGCCTGAAGGAAAGTTTGACACCTGAACAATAGGAGCACAAATCGCACATACACGCACAAACAAAAAGACACGGAGTTCCCACGAAAGGTGAAAAGGTGTGGCAACGTAAATTCTTTGGCAATTATAGCTTCTGTTGAAATTGGTGCAAAACTAAACACAATTCAGATGAACTGATAGAATTGAGCGGTTTGTTTGTCTAATTTTTAATCGAGTATTATGTGGACTGAGAACTACAAAATAATACACAAACACTACTGTTCAAAATATCTCTTTTATTAAGCCCTTACAGGTTTAGTAAAACTTTGTTCCACTTGTCTGAGAGAGCCTGTTTTAGCTATATTTTAAAAGATAATGTATATCACTTTCAAAATCAGGACATTGAAGTACAGCTTATTGATTATGGCAAAAAATTAGAATCACAATTACTGGTTCATAATGGAAACCACAATGACTTCAAACAATTCCTTCTATACTGTCATGAATGATATGTATAGAAAGTATTATACTAAAGTATTTTAATGTTTTTTGTGTTCAAAGCCTATGTAGGTTAGAAAGGTGGCCTGGGTTTTGAGTGGCAGAACGAATGTACATATTTCTTTTGTCTTCTTTTCTTTCTTTTATATTTTTCGTAATTGAACATAATAATAATTGAAACCACAATTTTAAATTTGATTAATGATAGAGCCTCTTACTACTGCTACTTTTCAACTTCTTCTCATCCCAGCATGCTCTGTGTGTGTATGTGTATGTGTGTGTGCTTTTCTGGCTCAATCCTTTAAACTAACTGGTAACCTTTTAATTTTTCATAGCGTTGAGCTGCTCCTCGCCTGAAACCCAAGACAATAATGCGTCTCTTAGGTGAATTGATTTGTGCCGGGCCTCACCCTCCCTCCGTCCCTCTCTCTCCCCTTCCTCTCTCTCTCACCTTTGTGGAGGACAGACCTCACTGTGCCACTTCACTATCTGACTTAAAAAACAAACAGGAAGATAAATGATATGGGCCATTTTGATATTTGGTGAACTTGCTTAGGGGTTTTATGTTTTATATTTATGTTTGATTCTAGACAATAGCTCATTGCTCAAACCACACTGACTTCTCATTCAAAATTACAGTTTTGTGTTTCCATTGGGGGTACAAACATTGAAGAACAGCCTTAACAATAAGGTTTTATCTCATCTTTTAAATAAATAGACAATAATCTTTTTTCTACACGTGCAGATACCATTCCTCATTATTGTACAAAAGTTTATGTAAAGTAAGTCTATAGTTTAACTTAAATAACACTTCCAGAACATAAAATAAAACTATAATTTATCAAATGTTTCCCATATTACTGTTTATGACATATTGCTGTTTATGACAGTAATATAGAGATGATTTAGAGTTGTTTGCATGAACAGTGTGAAGAGTGTATTTGAGTTGATCTAAATCTAACCAATGAACCACCCACGACCCACCTGTCTCCTATCAAGCAGCATTCAAGTGGGCTTGTAGTCAGTGTATCTTTAGGACACACCAAAAGAATTAGTGAGCAAACATTCAGATACTGTCATCAGGATAAAAGAGAAGAGAGCTGACTGCAGTGCCACATTTTTAACTGTGTGATCATGTAGAGGTCATAATCTTTATTTTTCAAACCAATTTGTTGTTGTTTTTTTTCAAACCAATTACCCCTTACTTGGGATATGCTTACTAAAAAAATAAAAAATTAAAAGCCCATTTGTGGCATTCCGAAATTCTCCTTCATAAAGTTGATACCTTGCTTTCTGTACAGTCTAACTTCATCCTACAGGTCTAAACTTGGTACTTGAACTATTCGCATCCCGCTTCACTGCACAGCCTCCCAGTCCCAGCGCAAGACCCTCCCAGAAGTTACCTGACACTGCGCTGGGAATCAATAATGCCCGCCATTTCCTTTGGCGTCCCAGCAGAGAGAATTATATTTCTCACCATGGCTATTGACAGCACCAAAGAAACACGTAGGTTGGGCACAGCGGAGGATCAGGCTCCGCGCTGCACACGGCTGCACTGCGGTAATTTCACGCTATAAAAGCCAAAGAGAGCACAATGTCCAACAAACCGCAGACTGCTGCTGGAGGAGTTCAAGTGAAAAGTCGCATATTAAATTCGACTCAGGCTTATTGACCGGGCAATCGTTTACGCATCAATCGATTTTAACATGACACGTAGTTAAAAAGCTGCAGACACTTAAGGAGTTGTGTTTCCATAAGGCTTCTGGGGTCCCATTAGAGGTGCGTAACCAGGAGGAGCGCTCTGAAATTCAATTTGAACGCATGCAACACGGAAAACATCTCAATAGCCTATTATTAATCTTACATAAAAACAAAATATTCATTTGATCCTTCCTCTTTCTGTGAATGTGGTGCGTAACGTGACCAAAAGATAATATGTAATATCAGATAAAATCAAAAGAGATAACATAAACTATTTGAATAGGCCTAGTATGCCTCTGATATTTTTAACATAAGCATAATTGTACTATGGAGGCTGCTTGCAAAAAGGTATGCAATTTTACCCGCTCAATTGCGCTCAAGGCCCATATGAAAAAGGCTGGGTAAATTTTTATCAAACTTTAAAAAGTAAAAACAAACATTTTCTATCACCTAGAATACGAAGGAGAAAAATCTATTATAGCCAAATCCCAGGCATCATGTGTGCATTAATGCCTTCCCGCTAACTACAGAGCGAGCGCTTAAAAGTGAAATCCTATCTGCGTGGATGACTGTGCAGAAGGCCTATCAGATTTGGAGTGAGCGCGGATCTCGCCGTGGTGTTGTTAGGGGCAGGCCAATAGCCAGCGCCATTCAAGCCTTTCGGAGCGCGGTCCCGGGGTAAGATTCCCATTTCCTACATATCAAATATAAACACAAACTCCACGTGGAAGAAGAAGAAGAGGGGAGAGGTTCCACGGGGCCATCGGACACAGGTGTGCACTGCAAAGTTAAGAAGATCGCTCCGTGCGTCGACTTAAACGCCTGCAATAAAATGTTGATGTTGGTGATGTAAAATTACTTAAGATAATTTTAAGATGAAACATTCTGAAGCCAGTGTAGACTGTAGGCCTAATCAAAAGGGCCTTGGCCTATTATGACGCATTGTGCACAATCCAACAGTCTAAAGTTTAATTGATAACTCTAACTTAAAGCGTAAAATAGTCCAAAGAACAAAACATGTAAAATAAGTCTACATTAAATAACACATTTAGGTTATAGCCTAGGTAACTGTAACAAACCACAAAAGAATATGTTACAAAAGGGATTACACATTAATATCCCGTTTATTTAGAATAAACTTAGCTATTACAACAAATAGATATGAATAAGAACTTATTTTACTTATAAATAATTGTATCACATTAAATTAGACAAAAGAAGATAAATAATAGAACTTAACATGAACAGACTGAATGTACCTTTTTTATGATTCTGTCCGTGTCGCAGGCTGCGGTTCGTTCCAAGTTCCTTCAGTGCTGGACACGGTTCATACTCAAGTGCACCGGTCTCTGCAGCTCTCCCTACTGTTAACACGCGGTCACTGTCTGCTCCAAAACACATACGCCGCTACTGCCCATTCCTCCCCATGACGTCCCACAAAAAAACAACGCACAACTTCTTTACTCAAACAAACGCATTCAAAAACTCCAAGTTGACTCTCGCGTAATGTTATGGAAGACTGTCTTGTCCGCTTCTTCGTGAAACTGCATTATTGTCAGCCCGCGTCCAAGTTTGAGCACCAGGCAGCACCGCAACACAAGACCCAACTTCATCATTGAACTCTCCGCGTCAGTGCGCATGCGTCCAGCTGCCATGCGGACATTATTGGGCAAATGTCCAGAGGAGTAATGGGGTACAGACCAAAGGAGGAGGAGGGGGCGCAGCGAATGACTTTCTTATTAATAGTTTGGTGTAAGTGACGCGCTCGAAGTTTTATTTATCTCCTCAATGCAAAAACAACTCTGTGCAGTGACTATATGAGCCATATTAGAGCATGAGTGAAGTTCGACAGTTCCTCTCAAAGGAACTGTGCCAATTAAAGGGAACATATGTAAAATTTACTTTTATTTGGCTTTAACCATGTTATAACTGTGTTTCCTAGTCATAAGGTTACTCAAAGTTGTATTTTGATTGATTCATGCATGTTTGAGTAACCCTGTATTGTCCTGAGGCTTGAGTGCTCTGTGAAAACAGTGCTTTCACCTAGCCCTTATCTCCGCCCACTACTATGTACTTAAGATTATTTCAAAAATCTGATTCCAGGTAGGGTTAAAAATGCCACACAGCCATCTTACACCACTAAAAACAAGTAGATGAAAAGCTGCTTGCAACTACGTAATGCCACCATAAAAATTAGTCGTTTATTATTATATAATGTAATTTTTGATCAATATTGTGTTATACAATGAACAAAACATAAAAAAAACATATGTTATATATTAATACTACAGAAAATAGCATATCTTCTTTAAAAGTAAGTATGTTGGATGCTCAAAGCTAACGTAATTAATGTATAAAGGCTTGAATTAAGCCTGTGAATGCAATGTCAAACAATTTTGGCTCTTAGAAAAATGTACAATCTTGGACTAGTTAATTTGAAAATTTGGATGTTTGCTATTGCTTGTCAGTGGCTAGGATCAAACCAGGAGTCTTGTGATGTTATTTATTTTAGCTGCTGAGGTCATACTGCTGACATGGAACCACACAAAACGCAGTTGTATCTTCCATTATTTATGATTTTCAAAACAGTCCAAAATGCCTTTGTGGCAGAAACAGAGAAGTCAAATTCTACTGGCATCGCACACACAAACATTCAGACAAAATGTTCTTTTTTGTGGCATGGCCTGCTGCCTAGTGCATCAACCAGCAAGCCAATGATAAAGAGAGGGATTATGCAATTGGCTAGAGAATGGCCTCCGATCAGTATTGAATTTATATGTAGACTACAATTATTATATGAATTTTACTCAAAATTGTAGAACTTTTCAGACTTAAGCAATGACAAGACCAATTTTACTAAATTAATTATCTACCTATTACCTATGTATAAATCTTATTAAAGCTGTAATATATTGTTTGTACATGTTATGATTGGACAGAGTATAGCAAGAAATGAAGGGAAGAGGAGAAACATCTGTTTGCTGTTGGAGAAAACGTAAACCACCAACGTCACTTGATTTGGTCCAAGGTAATGTCCAAAAGTCTTAATGCAAGTCTTATTATAATAATGATAATGCATCAAGTATTACATAGTGCTTTTCCAGGCACTTAGATTTGCTTTATAATTTTGTGCATTAATCACTGATTGTATATTCGTTGGTGGTAAGATATTATTGTAACCACAGCTGCCCTGAGGTAGATAGGTTGTTCTATAGCAGTGGTTCCCAAACTGTGGTATGGAATTCCCCTGACATACACAGAATGACTCAAGGGGTGCATAAAGAAAGTTGTGGGGAAAAAAACAACAACATTGCATCCTTTATTTCATAATTTAATTTTTAGATCTCCCAGGCTAAACATTTGAAATGTAATGCACATGCTCCAGTGTAATAAAAATATACCAGTAACTATCAGAGGTTGTATCCACAGGGGTACAAGACTTAACAAAAAGTTTGGTAACCACTGATCTAGAGCCTCTGCTGCCGCACTGTGGTACAGTACCTGCTATCCTGGTGGTCTCTCATCCAATTACTAACCCAGCCCAACCCTGTTTAGCCTCCAGAATCAGGCGAGATTGGGCATTGACAAGTAGGTAGTGCATGGGTTCACCCCAAGTCATCATTTGAAACATACACTTAAGACAACACCAGTGAGGTATCCATCATGGCGGCGACTACATGACCAAAACATGTCAAGTGCACCTCAGCATGTGCTGGAACCAGTAGTGTAACATAGAGTTAGTGGTTAAAGTGATAAGATACGCGGCTCATATGGACTTGGAATAATTTTAAAAACAACAGTTGGCTATGACATGTAAATGCATAGGCCCTTTGCTGATGCCAGGCATGGATGAGGTAGAATAACATGTGGACTGAGTCGGGCATGTGTGTTTTGGCTCTGCAATAACAGGGTCATATTCCACACTTGGCATTGGCTCATTCTCCCTGCAGCTCTATCTCTGAAACAGACTTGTGTATGTCACCTAACCATAGATTGTGATTTAGATTTACTAATCTCAACTAAACCTTGTCAAGCTCTGGCACAGGGGGGACAACCCATTGGCAAATGAGTAGTATTACTAGCACTGGCCTGTCACTATTACATGTTACACAATAGCACCTGCCACATTAACAGCACAGACAGGAATCAGATCTCTCATTCACAACAGAATACCTTGGATCTAGCCTTTTAGCCTTTTGTAATGGTCCAAAATTGGATCAAACCACATATTTGATAATAGACATGTTTGCATTTAGCCACAAATCCATCCATGATTTGTTTGTGACATGATCATTGTTATCAGACCACAAAAGGCTGGCCCACAGTGTACAGTGTGAATGGAGCTGAAAACTGAAGAGGTCCCTCCCTGGTCTCTGCAGGTTTCTCAGGCCTTAACCCTGTTGCTATTTGATTGACACATTCTGGTCGAATAAATTAAAAGCTCAAGCTGTGACAGAGCCCAGAATAGCTCCGAGCTGTCGTTGACCTGCAGTCTCTAGTGCCACATGTCAGAGAGCTTAAAACACTTGGCAGAACACTGTGCACAAAGGAAGCACATGTGCAGGTGTTTGTGTGTGCACAGAGTTGGAAAACAGCATCAGAGGAGCATTTTAAAATATAAAATTCACATTTAAAAGGCCATGCTCACACTGAGTGTGTTTAATTAAAGCATAACGACTGTGGAATCTGAAGGCACTGGCAGATGGATCTATTTTTTTGGCCAGCTGTTCCCTGGAGGGTGGCGTGGGGCGGGGGCTAAGCCTGAAGATGTTTCTTGGTCCTGCTCGGCAGGTTGCTCTGCCAAGTCCCACTGCTCAGGCCCTGCCAGGGGGAGCAGGGGGACTGTATTTTTAGATATGTGAGGAACTTCTGCTCCTGCCGGCGAGGTGCTGACGACGTAAAATGAGAGGATGCTTCCAGACGCCTGTGTCAGGGCACACAGATAAAAATAGGCAGTGAAAGATGGGCCTGGTCATTAGTGCGCAGTCTGGCATGTGACATGGCAGCGCTTCAGCACTGATTTATGATTATTACTAGAGCAACCTATACCTCTGCTCTTCCTGCCCTGCCCCGCCCCGGCCCAGATTGGTTGGTCAAATGGAGTTGGGCATGGGGTTTATTTCAGGGAGCAGAGGCCTGAGAAAAAGCCACTGGCATTCTAACTTTTGGCTAAGTGCCATCAGGGTTTCTGATTTAACCACAATGTTAACTGGGAAACAAAGGGGGTATTACATGGATCTGTGCTGGTAATTAATTAGACACATTACTTTTACAAATGTTACTCGTGCATGGTAGTCTTTTGGAACATTTAAGCTATTGTATTATTTCAGTTTCCTTTCCAAAATAATCTGTAAATCCCCCATAAAACATCTTTATGAATCAGACAGATATAGCAGCTAAGGTGGTCTGAGGTGGTGCAGTGCCATAATGAGCTCATGCAACCTGCTGCCTCTCCTAATTACTGGATCAAGTGGACTGAGGGAGGAACAAAGGAAACATTTAACACATCGTAAATTCCTATAATGTCCTGCAGTGAAGCAGCGCTCCAGTTACTTCGTACTGTTTCAATGACTCTGTTAGTGTCCGGTGACAAACACACACACACAATCACACGCACTGTGGATGCTTCACTGGCTTCTGCATTCCAAGGGATACTGGTATGTAAGAAAAAACAAAAACAAAAAAAAATATTTTGTGTACAATCACAATAATACCAACACCAACAATACCAGCACATTCAGCAAATCAAAATGTGCTAAACCAGGACTAAACCATGACCAAGTCTACATAGGGACTAACCTGGGCTCAAACCAGTAACAAATCAAGTGTGAATGGTATTTTTCTAATCATCTCTGTTTTCATAATAGCAGGTCAGTGATAAAAAAGTGCATTTCAATAACATACAGTGGGTTGTACAAATATGTTAGTAATGGCAATACACGAACTGAACAGTTGAAGGCAAAGAACTAATTCCAGTTTAAAATAAAATACATTATATTCACTTACTAATATCCTCACATAATCCTTCACACCTCCCAATATACTGTTCAAACAATTTAACACAAATGGTTGAGAGTAGTCTTAATCCACTGAAATTATGATCAAGTATGCTGTAAAATAGCCGACGGTGTACTTTCACAACACTTAGACATTTGAAATAGTGGCTTGTCAATCCAGGACAATTAGTTTACCATGGCTGTAGTAGGTTATTCCTAGTATTTCTTCCAGATCCCCATAATGCAGTGCAGGCCGGTTTCACTGCAGCACCCATGGGAGATTTCTGTGGCCAGACCTGAACACTTGGCTTTATGTGGAGTGAATGTTTTATGGTTATGGGTGTAATATTAAGTATAGGAACAGCCTCACCACTGCGAACTCAGGCTCCAAAAGTTTCAGCACATCTACTAGAGATGTTATCAAGTTATTAAAATGGCTTCTATCTTAATTGTTCTTATTTTAACTACTGTATTCAGATCACATATTTTCAATATGCGAGTTTGACTGAAAGAGCAGATGCATTTAACTGTGTGCTGTCATGTGAAAACATTTAGGCTTTAATAGTTATAACTGCAGCGGTCAGAGGCCAAATCACTTGTGAGTTTCACTGCTGTGACACTGATCTATGTACCGTACCAGTGTCGGGATGGGTCTACAGGGATGAATATACAAAAACAGATATTAATAATCTGATAATCCATCATCTTTTTCCAGTTTTGGTCAAATGTCTGATGATAATACACATTTATTATTTAAAATCACATTTAACACCAAAGCAAAAGGAGAAATTTAATTTGTCAACTGGACAGAGTTTATTTGGTCGAATGCTCATCCAAGCTGCGAAATGTATTCGACCAAATAAACTCTGTCCAGTTGACAAATTAAATTTCTCCTTTTGCCATGGATTCTACCTGGACGACTGAGGGATTCTACACATTTAACACCAAATATTTTAATGAGCATTTTCCATTGAGAAATAGGGAAAAGTTACTGTATTTTGTGCTATCCTTTTTACAGATTCATTAAAAAAAAATTTCTTAAAGTTATTTAAATATTTTTTACTATTTCATCACAGATAAAAAAAAGTGATTATTTGCCCAAGATTCAGTTTATTGTTCATGTAAAATGCACCATCATTAGTGTGTGTTCAGCTGTCTCACACACTGTTCAGTATCTTCCAATAGTGAATCTCAGGAGTATTTCAGCTGGAATGTGTGCTTTGTTTTCACTGCTAATGAAAGAATGAAGATAAACAAATCGACAAGGCAAATTAAAAGAAGAGAAAAGTGTGTGTCTCCTGAAGTTGGTTTTCACATGTGCAGTTTGCATGGTGCTTTTTAGGAGAGGAGCACTGTGTAACTTTTCTGAATGAGGGTTTGTCACTTATTGTTACATTGTGTGGACGTTCCACAGTATGGCATTAAACGTATCTATGTTTAATTATAATTGCATGTGTGTTAAATGCTGAAAGTGTATGCACAAATGTCACAGATTTGACCTGTAATCTGGCGTTGTCACATGTTTGTCTCGTTTCCTTGGAGATAGATAGGTTTAATGCCACATTGTGGAACAATCGAAACACAACAATAACCCTAACATACTGATTGTGCTTCGTTGTTTATACTGATATTGATACTTTGTAGTGACATCACAATGTTGGCTAATACTAGCTAGCTTGTAATTGTAATATTATGTGAGAGGAACTTGTTTAACACCACAAATCGGCTCTCTTGTTGTAGTTCCAGATAAGTCAGTTCCTTACAGTTAGATTGTGTTAAGGGAAAGCTCAGATTAAAGTGCAACTTGAGTAATAGAGCTTCAGACAGAGCAGAGCCTACAGTTAGCATCACACCCCCAGGAAATGTTAATGACCAGCTGCACGCAAGTATAAAGTATCAATTGCATACATTGTCATTGATGTTCAACTTGAAATCACTGAAAGTTTAAATAGTTCTAGAGGAATATAGCAGGATAATTTTTGTGTTTTAAGGCAATAAACCTTGACTGCCACAACCATTAAACTTCATTTAGACTCATTTGAATTAGCTAATTTGCTTATTTATTTACAATGCAGGACCTGTGTGTGTCGTACCTCAACTCATTTGTGCCACTTACAGTATCTGCAGTGGAAAAAAGTCAAGATACACAGACACAGGTTACGATGAGGTTGGGTTCAGACTGGAGGGTGACTTACTGCCACCACTTAAACCACCTCCTCCTCTTCTTCTTGTTCTTCTTGTCCACCTCAGCTTGGAGCTCTTCTGCTATGGCCTTGGTGTGCTGCAGCTGATCACCTGACTCCTTCAAGGATATCTGCAAGTCTTCACATCTGAGGAGGGCAGATGTTCTCTCCTCCTTGCTGTGGTTCAAAGCCGCGCTCAGCTCCTTGATGGTTTTCTGGTGGAGTGTTTTCTCCTCCACCATGGCCTTGTGGATGGAGTGACATTTTTCTATCACAGCCGTGAAACTCAACTGTGAGTCCAAGTCATTTTGTAATGTTTGAACTTTGTTACGCTCAATGTTCAGGCTCTCCTCCTTCTCCTTTGCCTTGTTGAGGGCCTCTGTAGCTGTTTGCCTCTGCTCAGCGAGAGCAGACTCCAGAGAGAGGACCTGTTTGTTCCAGGTCTTCTCATCTGCTTGCATCTGTGCTGCAAAGGTAGACTTCAGGCTGAGAAGCTGCTTGTTCAGGGCCTCTTTAGCAGCATGCCTCTCTGCTGCAATAGTAGACTCAAGAGAGGAGACCTGTGTGTTCAGGGCCTCTTCAGCTGCCCGTGTCTGCTCAACAAGGGCAGACTCCAAGGCGGTGATCTTTCTCTGCAGAGCCTGCTTCTGCTCCTGTTCCTTCTGGAGCTCCTCTTGGGTGCTGACCAGAAGCTTGTCCTTGGTCTCCCCCTCCTCAATGGCTATGTGCAGTGTAGACTTCAGCGCTCTTTTCTCTTGTTTATACCGCTCTAGTTTTTGGGTCATTTTCATATTGGCCGCCTCCAGTTTCTCTATAGTGTCACGGGCGTACTCCAGCTCCTCAAAGACATCAGAGCTGTAGTAGTGGCTGTTCGCCTTCTGCATCTTTATTTGTTCTTCGAGCTGCTCCACCTTCTCTTGGCTCCCCAGAGCAAGATACTGCTGCTCTTGGGAGAACCTCTTGAGATTCTTGTTCTCCTCGTAGAGATTGTGAACATACTCATTGACCATCTGTCTACCCTGCTCTACCATTTTCTCTCTCTCCTTGTCTTTCTGTTTGAGGAGATTTTTCCCAAACTCCATTATGGTTTCCTTATCCTGTTAAGTTGTTACCATGGAGACAAAATGCACACATTTACAAACACGTGATTGATACGTTTTCAGATTGTCTGGAAAAAAAAGTATTATTGATTTACTTTATGAGTTTGATTAAAAAAAAAAAAAAAAAAACTTGACTGTGACTAACTGAAAAACTGTTGGCTAAAACTAGCTATCTTGTGATTGTAATATTATTTAAGAGTGACAGCACAAATCAGCTCACCAGTTGTAGTTCCATGCAGCCAAATCAGTAATTTACAGTCAGATTGTGTTAAAACAAAACTCAGATTAAAGGTTGACTTGGGTAACAATTAGTTTCACCCCACCAGTGAATGTCGATGACATCCACTGCAAATTACAGTTAGTATGGTTACACAGTGACATGCAAATAGAGATATGGTATTCTCAAGGTAGTAATTTTTAACAACAACAATAATAATGTATTTAATGTCTAATTTAATTTGAAATTGAAAACCATATATGTTTGGTAACATTAAGAAGACCTTCTAGAGGAAATACTTTGAGGGAATGGCCCATTTCATCACCAATGGAAACAACAGAGAAACAGGGAAACGTTTGACTTTCTCTATCTATCGGATGCCTGTTCCAGTTGTCAAGTTGGGGGAAAAAAATGGAAATGGAAAAAAGTTTAATTAAGAATTCTTTCAGGCTTTTCACTCATGGAAAACCTGATTTTTGTGCAATTGGTTTCCAAAATCACATTAGTTTAAAATTTCCATCTACTGATGGACATTTTCACAATGTCGTGTTTAGTAGAAGTTAGTCATAAATATGTTAAATACATGAAGACAATAATAGATTTTGGAGATTAAGCCTGCTGCTCATATTTTCAGAGTACTTGCACAGTTAGCAGTGAACTACTTTACACATACCTTTGCTCATATATTACACATACAATACATATTTCATTCAATCTTTAATAGCAATTATTTTAAGTGTAAAATAACTAAAAAGTAAAGTACTTTGTAAAAATCTACAGTTCTTACAATGAAGCAAGCTATAACTATTGTTATTAAAGGCAGAGAGAAATGGTCCACTTCACCAGATGCGTAAACATTTGGGGTAAGAAACCATTCCAGATATTACCAGATGAGGCGAGACAGTTTGTTCAGTGTTTGTTTGAACATTTCATTAAAATCTGAGGACTACAAATCATGTCTGCATTTTCTTTGGCAAGAAAAAAAACCTGAGGTCTTACTTTATGAATCATATGACTCACTATATTTGGCAGCAAACAATTAAATACAGTCTATATGTATGCATTGTTCGCTCTTGATGTGGTCTGCTTAGCTTCAGGAAACAGCACTAGTCTGAATTAATATTATTGCCATTCCCCTCTCCTCCTCTCTTTTCTCTCCATCTTTTCTCTCTGCGGCTTTATAGTTATGTTTGGCATTTTCTGTTTCTTTTGGCAGTAGCGCAATCATTGAAGAATTTGAGCAGCACGTGTCCTCCTCGGCAATCACAATCACGAGGTCCCTGCTGCGCTGATTGCTGCTTGGCCTGGCCTGTATAATGTTGTAAATGTGGATTGAGTGTGTCAGTGTGGACCTCACAGCAAGAAGATTATCAGCAAGACTCAAGGAAACTGCAGGTCAGTCTCTTGCAATATCTCTCATAAAACACTTGATTTTGCATGAGACATTAGGCTATGTAGAAAAGTGAAGATCATTAGCCTACCTATGCTGACAGAAATGCTAATAACACAAGGTTTTGAAAAGTAATGCATTTTTCTGCAGTGTTTTATAAATATTTGGATCACTGGATCACTTTCATAAACCTGGGCCAAAAATGTATTCCCATTAAATTTAATTCCATTCGATTTATTTTTGAATAACCCAAAATCACAAAGCAGTTCCCTCTCTGGACAATAAAATGAAAAGCTCAGAAAGCAGACAGAAAAACATACACTCCAGTCTGCTTTTGCTTCCATTGTATTGAGCGTTATACTCAGCTCTCATTACAGCACAGAAATGGAATTTCTCTAACACTAATCAAACACACACATATTTTTAAACCATTTATGTCGAATAATCTAACATCCCCCAAAAATACCCTTTGTGTGCAATTAAAGATGACAGTGTATGAAATCTGTACAGTATTCATTATCGTGTCTTCCACCTCTGAAAATACACAATAGTTTCCTGTATTTGCTGTCATTGTGATGGTCAAGTACAGTGTGATAAAGTGTAGTCTGTAGTTTTCTCACTCGTGAAGCCTCCAGAGAGTAGATCAATACTCGTGAAGCATCAGGTTACTGCTAATGCCTTCATGTTTTTAACCAGTGTGTGTGTGCTGTAAGTGAGGGGGTATGTGTGTTATTGTCCCTAGTGTGAGCTCAGCCATAATTATCATTAAATGTCAATAAAGCCAACAGGACAAGAGGGCTTATGGATAATAATAAATAACACCCACGATGCACAATGCCCCCCATAGGAGAAACAGCTGAATCTGCTGGCTGTTTAAACTCAAATGTTGTGTTCCATTTGGAGAAATAATTGGATTTAGATCAAGCTAAAAGACTTGATAATGGAGATTGACATGCCAGATGGACTGATACAACGAAAACTGACCCAACTAGTTTTGTATAACTATTACTTAGTTTGATGAGAAGACAAAGAGTATGATCAAATACAGTATAGCTTTGTTTGGACCATGTCAGCAAACCACTGTCTACAACACTGGAGCAAAACTTATTGAGACCAGTAAAGCCTTTTCTGTTACTATGGCTGCACAATATATCGTAATCAAATTGAAATTGCAATTTGAGTTGGCTGCAATAATTTAGATAATGTCCTCAGCAAAGAACAAATGATCCATATTGTACTCTTGTAATCTTATTATATTTGTAGTTTAGACTTCCTCATACACATGTATGTAATGTATGGGATTTTTGGATTAGTTTATCAGTTCATAATTTGGTCTTCAGAACCCTACTTTTTTAAACATATATTGCATGTAATTGCAATCACAGTAAACTGAATACAGCCCATTTTGCTGGAATTACAGGTTTTTGAGTTATATTCAAGGTCCTATATTACACAAAATAGATTCTTGTGAGCTTTTAGCCAATGTTACAATGCTGTTACCTCCTCAAAAACCTAGTTGGAGTTGTGTTTTGTTTCATTCACACATGTTTGAGTTATCCTTTGTTATTAGTATGTATTGACATGACATCACAAGGTGGAACAGAGTGTTTTTTGTTTGAGAGAAGAACTTAGCCCAAATATACATGGTTTGTGTATTAAACATGTGTGAATAAAACAAAACACAACTCCTGGTATGTTTCTGATGAGGAAACAACATTATATCATAGATCGGAAAACAGCATAATATAGGCCCTTTAACCGCATAAGACTCCATCTCTAATCTCCATCATGGTAACAGGTGTAGAAATAAAGTGTGCTTCCTCTGTGCCTCCTTCCTCTCACCTCCACCTCTCTCTCCCTCCGCATCTCTCTATCCCAATCAATCTCTCCCCCAAAACCCTTCACTAATGCACTCTTTCATGTGTTCTCCTATTTCCTCTCCTCTCTCCTTGCCCCTCTCTTTCTCTCTCTCTCTCTCTCTCAGTGCCTCACCCTCATGTCCCAGGCCCTTTTGTGAGACCCACTACATTTTTGGGGGTAACGTGACTCCGCTCCTGCCTTGTTTGTCCCCAGGGTGGTCCGCTGCTTTCATTCAGATTGTTAGGGGCTTCTGAATCGCAGTGGCCCAGACAGACAGACATGGACTGTGTAGATAAAGTTGGTTAATATCATGTAAATTGCTGTTAGGTTTTAGACTTTTTCTTGGCTTGGTTAGGTGTATGCTAATGATATGTGTTGTCTGTGTGGATGTGTGTGTATGGGCTGAGTACCTGTGCCATCTGGTGAGACATATCCAGCAGCTGTCGTGTGCGTCCATTCAGAACCACAACAGCAGCCAATTGAAAAAGAGGGGAACATGTGTCAAGCAAAACACAACAGGGCAATAACACAGTTGAAATACATGGACATTTTTATCCACCTATATTTTAAATCTACTGATAAACTTTTTAAGGATGTTATCACTATTTCGACTGCTCGTTTAGTTTCACTTGTAGCATAGCAATTTTTAGATACATTGGATCTCTCAGTCTGGTGACCGCTTCCTCCCACACAGCTCAAACTCACTCAGAGCCGTGCAGTGTGGTTTGTTTATTTCAGTCACGCATGGGAAAGCTCTTTGGTCATGTATTATATAGATATTAGAGCAAACCTCAGATCAGCAACATTTAGTACTTGGTTCATTAGAAATCCACAATGTTTTGGATTGCCATGTGCTAGTTTATTTTTCTTGTAAGCTATGGGTGAACCATGCATTTCTGTAATTGGCTAATCAGGTTTTCAGTCAAGCTCATTTCAAAGCAGGGAGATCAGTCTACACATCCTTGTATCGTATAGGTCGACCAGGGTAGCAAAATTATGGAAAACCTTACCTTTTTTTTCTTGCTTTCACTAGTGAGTTAATGATGCAGGAATGTTGTAGTTTAGTAATAGCTCTTTGAAAGACATTGGCTTGGATTAAAGTCCAAACACTTTGTGGGACGTCCTGTTTCCTCTGCCTGTCCTCATTTTCCTCCTTTTACTAATGTGATCTTATTTGAATGTTTTACTCCACTCTTCATTTTTCTCACCACTGTTCTTCTCATCATGAATTTATTCTCATGTTCCCAGCTTCACTCCAGCCTCAGGCCACACCATTTTGTCTGTCCTCCTCTGTGAACCTCCTGACCATAGGGACCCATTCACAGACACACACACACACACACACACACACGCACGCACACACACACACACCTATACATACCAGTGCGATGCCCCAGACAGCCCCTTCCACAATGCAGATACCCCTAGGGAGCTTGGGTAACTCAGTCCTCCCTATCTGCCAACTGCTGTGTCACAAAGGGGCTCACGTTACGCACACAAACACTAACATAATTAAAAGACACACAGTTACACACTGGCTAGTATTTAGCCATGCAAATACCCACAACTTTGAGGAGGTAGGGAGCCAAGTATCTTTCACTGTAGCCTCTAAAGTACAGCTTATAACGGGGCTGAGTGGATTAGGAGAAAGGAAAAAACTGAAAGCTAGCCAACACTCGAGTTTGTTAACGCTTACACAGCAAAAACAGTTCGCCCAATGATCTTACAGTAATTATGTCAAGTAGTATTAAGGGACTTTTTCATCAAACGTTGTAGATGAAAATAATTTCTCCCTCACTTGTCACCTCCAAAGAGCGTAAATGTTTTTCGGCTGAGTGCATGTGAGTCTGAGTTGGATGTTGTTGTTACTGGCGACGGCTCTGAGGTTCAGCTCCAGTTTGGCCCGAGCGCTCAGACCTCAGCTACACACACACTGGACACACAGCGGTTGTTGAAGTGTGCGTGGGGAATGTTGTGGTCACACCTGGGAATGCTCTCCATGCTAACCTGGCTAACACGAGCAGTGGCCGCAGTCTCCCCTCGGCAGAGCAGGGAAAGAACAAATTGCCTTCACTTAAATTTGTGTGTACTTTAACATCTATTACATAGTTCTCTAACTTGTGGCCCTGGAACCGTTTGTGGGCCCACTTCACACTGTTGCCCAGCCCTTGTCATTATTATAATAGGCCTATATTTTTACCCAAAAAATATTTCAATTATGTTTTGTTTCTAACTCAAAAGCATCAATGATAATATATCTATTCTCCTTTTTTGGCCAAAGCGTGACGGCAGTTTCTGGCACTATTGTATGTTTTATGATTTAAAAGCTGTTCTAATGTTGAATCTGTTTCTAGCTTCATGCAGCTGTTCAGGGAAATGACAATATGGTCCCTGGTGAAACTGATTTTGGACCCTTGATCTGAATGTTGAGTGAAGCTGACTATAAGGTAAGGTACACCCAGATACGGAGAGAAAAATGCAATCTTAGCACGGAAAGTCAACCTGTGCCCTTCTTGCTGTGAGGTGAGAGTGCTTGCCACTGTGACTGTAGTAATTACATGGCACACATATGGTCTCTTTTCTTGGGGACATTTTCATTCTTTTACAGGAAACAATTCTCATATGATCCATTTTACAAGAAAACAAATCATGTTGTGAAATTTCCTGGTACACCACTTGCCGAAAAAGCTTAACTGGATTTAAGTCTGGCAATTGAAGAAATCAGTGGATTTATTGTGGATCAGTTCAGAGATGATAATTTGAGATGTTATGAAAAAGACATATCTTTTGTATGTTGATGGTCAATTCTCATACAACACCCAGTATCACTCTCACATCTCCTCACAAGTTCAACAGGCCCGTGCACAGGCTTTGAGGAAAGTTGGTATCCAAAAAAGATACACCCAAGGAGTTTCTCATTGGAAGACTGGAGCATTCTCCACTCACAGCTCATGTTTAATATGATTAAAAAAAAAAAAAAAAAATAATAATAATAATAATAATAATAATAATAATAATAACAATAGTTCCAAAAATACAGGCCTACAGTCAAGATTTTTCAGTAGAGCATGACCATCCCCATTTACCTCAGTGCCAGTACTCTTCCCTCTTAACAGCAGTAATCATTTATTGGTAATTCTATATGTTCTATTAAAGATACTCAGAAGTATGCCTAATCCCTGTCTGCAGGATTACAGCGTCCACAGCCAGGGCTAGTGCAGATTATAATATAGAGTTATCACAGGCCACTTTAACACACAGAGGACTATGGGACACTCATAGTCTGACGGTGTGAAGGCCGAGTCTGATTTGATTGGAATTAAAGTGGTTTTAAGCCACAGTTAATGGGTTTAGTCTAGCTCTAATCCTGGTTTAATGAAGACCTTGGTGGGCTGTGCACTTCTGTCATCAACCTGGAGTTTGGACCATCATAATCCATGCTCGGGATCAAGTAGACACTTTTACAAACCACACACTGAATCCTTATGTTCTTTATAATTCACTTACTGTGGCATTACATTGTGGCATGATTAATGCACCATGATTTGGGGTTCTTAAGTCCTTTAATGCTACTGGAGCAACCTATCAGGAGCAGTGGGACCCATCTCCAGATCTTGAGCTAAGTTTGGTTTGGGGGATTTTATTGTGCAAGGTTTGTATTGATGGGGAAACCACAGTGACTCAATCATACAAATGCTAAATCTGTTGTTTATCAAAATATGTTTTGTACTACTGCATTATGGGCAATTGAGTTTTCAAACACTTTTTAACCATCTCTTTAATAAAGAAAGTCTGTTAGCAAGTTAGGTACAGTTCTGCCGTACACACTACTTTGACAAATGCTAACCAAATGAAGTTAGCCTAAATAATCCGGTAACTTCTTCCATAATAATGTTGTTTTTTTACTTATGTCTTTGGCCTGTGTGCCTTGTGTATTTTTCACCCCTCTCAGTCGTTCCTCATCCCTATGTAACAGGAGCCAGCCCTCCCCTGTCAAAAATAAAAATCATTTGTCCGCTGCACGAGTGTGTCCATTAAAAATGCATGGCAGAGGGAGCGAGGAGGGGGGCCACTGGGGAGGGAAACTGATACTTGGCTCCTCCGGAAGGGCATTCAAGTACCAAGGTGGACAAATGGCATCTGGATGGAGAAAAGAGAGCAGGCATTGAGCTGTTTGGAGAATTCTTTACGTTCTTTATATTCAAGTCGTTCCCATAATCGTGAACAGGGTATAGTACACTGTTTCGGAGTTTCAGAGCAACTAATTATTCCTTTTTTAAAGTTATGATTTCTGATTTTCCGAACACTTTTTGTATGCAGGTTCAGGTAATGCTACATAATCCAAGCATTAAGAAAACATGCTAGCAGTCTGTGGTATTAGATAACTGTATTTGCATTTGAAGCAAGCATGAACTGGAGTTGCACCCTGAAAGCAAGTGACCTGACTAAGTGGTTTTAATAGTTTAGTGAGACTGAAATACATAGTAATGTTCTGGGCAGTGTTGAACTCAAATTGAGCCACACACTCAATATTAAATGAGCAGAATATCATTTAACATGATGGTTACAATTTTAGAGATCCTTTTTACAGAGATAAATGGATCATTTTTCTGAAGTCAAAATTTCAGATGGCTGTTTTGTAAGAATTATTAAAACAGGAAACACTTTTTTGTAATAGATTGTGTTCATGAACTTAAACTCATAAACCAGCCTTATTAATCTAATTACTGTATATAAATCCTTTCAAGTGACAAGGCTGTAGTGCTGTAATTGACTAGTCGTGTCCCGTCGATCGATTGGTTGACGAAAAAGGGGTTGTGGCAAAACCGTTCAAAACTATTATCTCTGTGTATCTGACCCAAACTGCATTCACAGGAGGTCATGCCAACAACGACTATTTATGCAGAAAAAAGTACTAGGAAAAATGTATTTATATAAAGACAGATTAAATTTGTCAAGAGTCTAATCTGCCTTTGTTAAGAGTTTAATCTGCCTTTTTATATATAAATACCAAAAAACACAAACTCACTCACTCACTCACTCACTATGTTCTCCTTTCTGCTGTTTTCCCATATAAATCTGTATAATCTAAATAAAATGATTAGTCAAATTTTGGTCAACTAAGACACCAATCGACCGATTAATTGACTAAATGACTAAAAGGCCTACAGCCCCACTAAAATTATTCATTTTGTGAATGAATAATGCCACCATATATTGGAAGTTCATTGTTATTGTTTTTTTTATATGAGTTAAGATCATTTGTATACTGACAGGGAAGATATGGTACTTTGTGTGAGTTTTTGTTTAAAATATCTGCAAATTGTTTCATAGAATTCATAGACTCTTTGGTAAGACATCATTCAACCCTTTGTCATTATGTAATATTCCCAATTTACAATAGCTGAGTAAATTCTCTCTAAGATGGAGAGATCCTTTAGAAATATTCCGTCAGTACATTTTAAAAATGACACATCTATTTATTTATTTTGTAGTCTGAGGCCATCCAAATTCACAGTGAACAGTGAGACCTGTAGTGAATTTGACGTATTCTTGAGAGTCTGTACAATATCAAATAATAAAGTCATACATTTAAATCACACTTCCCAAATCTTCTCTCCCTTAAGTTGTAACTCCTCAGAGCTGTCACCTGATAAATCAATCTAAAAACCATGTCTGCAACTTGTGTGTTAATATCAGCATCTGCAAAACATACAATTCCTCCTTCAATCATTTTGCGAAAGGGAAGCTAAAAGATGATTGTGTTTTGCTAAATACATCTGTAACTTCTTATGTCCCTACATCTAACGCCTGTCCGTCTTCCTCTCAATGTTTTCTTTCCTTCAGCCATATCCATCTGCTTCCTATAACGCAAAACCCCCTTACAAAAACGTGTGCATTTATTCAACCAAAATAACACCTTTTTCCAACACAGTAACTCAGCCCAAAGCTCGCTCCAAAGGGTGGTCAAATCTGGAGCTAATTAAACTGGGGACCCCCTAAATTTCCTTCGCACCCAGCTTGAGGAAGACCCCTAGATTAGACGAATATTTTCCTTATTGCCAATTTAGCTTTTCCAGAATTCCATGCAATGATAATTGAACCCATGTGTGCGTGGTATTCAGGAAAAAATGGCACATTGTTACAGCCACCAAGGTTTCGACAATTTCGATAAATCCAGTTCTGTTTTTAGAATTATTAGAAGATGGGGTTTTTGCTTTTTTGTGGTGCGTGCGGAGAGAGGTGGAGGTCTAATTGAGATCAAATAAACAAAGTCACCTGTGAGTGATTTGGGTGTAGGAGGAGACACGTGTTGGCTTGTTCAGACTGAAGGCCACAGTGCGTTTGATAACTGTAGGGCAGGTGGGGGTATGTGGTCGACTATGGGGCCATGTACATAGACTCTATAAACGCAATGACTACATAAAAGTTAACAGCTACCTTTTACCTTTTGGCAGTTCCAGGGCTGAAATTATTCAAATGATTCTAGGTGTATGGAGTTTAAAAACATTGTGGAGCATTCCCTGTATTATCAGATGACATCACGAGGCGGAACAGTGTTTTCTGTGTTTTTGACAAGAATGTTTTTGACGAGGAAACAGCATTATAATATAGATCAAATAGGCTCTTTCAATATAGAACTTATTCATAATAATATTGTTGTAATTGTTATAATATCAGAAATGTATTGTGATATTGGCGTTATTAATAATACAATAATTCTGACTATGATTACTGTGACACAAAATGTACTTGGTAAATGCAATGTTACTGTAAGTTTTCAAGTATGAAGCAGCATGGAAGCATAGACTAGGACAGAGAGAGACGGAGCAAAAGTATGGATCATCAGTACAGTTGATAGGTCAAAAAACATGTTCACTGTACGGATGGATTGATGCATGGTCTGAGGAGGCTATTCTGCGAGTACATGTGGCACTGCATTCTCCTGAAGTACTAATACCCAGGAGTGAACTTGAGAAATGCTTCCCCATTATTTAAGTGCTGGAATCTCATTTTGAGTCATGTCTTCCTAATTGTAATAGACCAGAATCTGCTAAAAACAACACATTTCTAATTCCTTCACACACAGAGACGCACAAATGCCCCGCTGAGTTTATGTGTATTAGAAACACACTCAGCGCGCAGGTAATTGTGTCCACCTGGGAAAACATCATTTAGCCCCGCGCCTCTTCCTTAAGCTCACACGGCTCTTATGGCGCATGTACAACGGGATGTGTGTCAGTGTGACCTCTCGTGACCTTTACCCATGCTTTGATCCCGAATTGTGTTCGACTATCAACACTTGCTAAGCCTTAAAATCGGCCAATTACAATACAGTGTTTACAAGTCACAAATTCTGGAAATGCGGAGAAAAGTCCAGACACTGACACAGAGAAGAGGTCAGCTGTCTGTTGTGCTCCCACATGCTTCCTCGTAAAATTCTCAACATATGACACCGTAACATTATCACATGGACACAAGCTGGGAACGTTTCTGTCAGATTCCTACTGTCTGCTGACAAATCTCTAAGTATTATTATTATTATTACATTATTTACGTTATAAGTTCTATCATTGCTATACTAATGACTACATCCAAATTCGGTAAAGAATAAACTTTGAGTCAACGTAAGAGAGGAAGGTCAACTACTAATAAATGAATACCTCTCTGTTAAAGAATACGTCTACCTTCTTAGAAAAGTGGGCAGATTAAACCAAAATTGTAAGAGTAATTCAGTTACTTTCCAAGAAACTGGCAACTTGGCAGGCATCAGGGACACATTTCAACACAACAAAAATAAACTTGACTGTAAACAAGATGGAACCATGAATGGAACAAAATATGGTACAATAAAACTGCACGAAATGATTTAGCTATGATACAAATAACATAAATCAAACTGTATTTATACTGCACTTTTACTGATGAAGATATTCCTTTTTTGTTTTGCGCTGCGGGACTCTTCTTTCATTAACTGTGCACTACTGCCACCTGCAGACTCCAAATAAGTGAAATCAACTTGAACTGAAAAAGTAAAATACATGTAGTACACATGTTGGACAGAAGAGGGCAGAAGAGGGTTGGATCGACTACAGGACAGTATACTTGACAACATTAGTTATAATGAGTTAGGTATAATGTTTTAATCAAATACTTAGGCCGAAATGGCATCTGTAAAGTATTAATAAACAATGTAAAAATAGAATTCTCTTCCCCTCTCTTTGCCCCCTCTTCTCCCTCTCTTCTCCGTTTCTTTTCCTTCTCTTCTCCCTCTCTTTCCCTCTTCTCCCTCTCTTCTCCCTCTGTCCTCCCCATCTTCTCCCCCTCTTCTCCCTCTCTTCTCCCTCTCTTCTCAGTCTTTCCTCCCCATCTTCTCCCCTTCTTCTCCCTCTCTTGTCCCCGTCTTCTCCCTCTCTTCTCCCCTCTTGTCTTCTCTTCTCCCTCTCTCCTCCTTTTCTTCTCCCCCTCTTTTCCCTCTCTTGTCCCCTCTTCTCCCTCTGTCCTCCCCATCTTCTCCACCTCTTCCCCCTCTCTTCTCCCCTCTTCTCCCTCTCTTCTCCCTCTTTTCTCCCCATCTTCTCCCCCTCTTCTTCCCCTCATCTCCCTCTCTTCTTCCCCTCCTTTCCCCCTCTTCTCCCCCTCTTCTCCTCTCTTCTCCCTCTCTTCTCCCCCTCTTCTCCTCTCTTCTCCCTCTCTTCTCCTCTTTTCTCCCTCTCTTCTTCCCGTCTTCTCCTCTCTTCTCCCCCTCTTCTCCCCCTCTTCTTCCTCTCTTCTCCCCCTCTTCTCCTCTCTTCTCCCCTCTCCTCCTCTCTTCACCCCCTCTTCTCCCTCTCCTCCTCTCTTCTCCCCCTCTTCTCCCTCTCCTCCTCTCTTCTCCCCCTCTTCTCCCCCCCTCCTCCTCTCTTCTCCCTCTCCTCCTCTCTTCTCCCCCTCTTCTCCCTCTCTTCTCCCCTCTTCTCCCTCTCCTCCTCTCTCCTCCTCTCTTCTCCTCTCTTCTCCCTCTCTTCTCCCTCTCCTCCTCTCTTCTCCCCCTCTTCTCCTCTCTTCTCCCTCTCTTCTCCCTCTCCTCCTCTCTCCTCCTCTCTTCTCCCTCTCCTCCTCTCTCCTCCTCTCTTCTCCCTCTCCTCCTCTCTTCTCCTCTCTCCTCTCTCCTCCTCTCTTCTCCCTTTCCTCCTCTCTCCTCCTCTCTTCTCCCCCTCTTCTCCCTCTCGTCTCCCTCTCCTCCTCTCTCCTCCTCTCTTCTCCCTCTCCTCCTCTCTTCTCCTCTCTCCTCCTCTCTTCTCTCCCTCTCCTCCTCTCTTCTCCTCTCTCCTCCTCTCTTCTCCCTTTCCTCCTCTCTCCTCCTCTCTTCTCCCTCTCTTCTCCCCCTCTTCTCCCTCTCTTCTTCCCCTCTTCTCCCCCTCTTCTCCCTCTCTTCTCCCTCTCTTCTCCCTCTCTTCTCCCTCTTCTCCCCCTCTTCTCCCTCTCTTCTCCCTCTCTTCTCCCTCTCCTCCTCTCTTCTCCTCTCTCCTCTCTTCTCCCTCTCTTCTCCCTTTCCTCCTCTCTCCTTCTCTCTTCTCCCTCTCTTCTCCCTCTCTTCTTCCCCTCTTCTCCCCCTCTTCTCCCTCTCTTCTCCCTCTCTTCTCCCTCTTCTCCCCCTCTTCTCCCTCTCTTCTCCCTCTCCTCCTCTCTTCTCCTCTCTCCTCTCTCCTCCTCTCTTCTCCCTCTCCTCCTCTCTTCTCCCTCTCTTCTCCCTCTCTTTCTCACACAAAGCAGAGCTGACCCACAGGTGGTCTGTGGAGCTGAGGAGGCCCTGACACTGCTGCTGATGTATGAGGTGTGAGAGGTGTCACTCTGATCCACTTCTCGCTCTACAACACTCAGAAATGGCAAATTGGGACATAGTGGCTATGACATGATCTTGAAAGCAGTGACCATGTGCTGGTCTAATTTACATTTCAGAATTTACATTTCAAATTTAACTTAGCTTTAAATTTAAGTCAAAAATATTTAGTGAAGACTAAACAGAAAGTGTATTGCACAAAACACACTTTCCTTTTCCCAGTAGTTGTTGGTAAAGTATTCATGCAAATGGCGATAGTGCACATAAATGAGATTTCGATTAGATTAGATCGAAAAGGCTATCTCTTTTCCAGAGATATTATTATTTTCCTGATTTTTTTTATTTGTACTGTTGCCTAATAATAATTACACAATTAAAGAAAATGTTTAAGAAATAAATGATTCTATTTTGGTGTAGGCCTATACATCTATGGTGAACCTGCCGTGGAGGTGTGGCTTTGGAGCATTATTATTAAGCATTTATTGTATTGTATTATTATAACTGACAGTTTGTTATAGGGGTCAAATTCTCACTTAATAATGTAGTCTAAACTGATCTATAGATTGCAGGTGACATATGTTTTCAAAAGCAGAAAAACATCTCGTCCACTGATTCTTGTGTTTTGGTTATAGAGAGGGAGATAGAGATGGTGGTGCAGAGGCCCACGTGTCTGTAGCTTCACATAAATAACTGTCTGCTGGATGTAAACACAGCGGTCATAACCCGAGCCATTTAAAACAACTGCACTGGGTGGGACCAGTACCCCTACTACTACTGCTAATACTGTGCCTTTGATCCTACTTTTATTCCCAAGATCTCAAAGCTCTCTGATTGGCTGAGAAAGGATGAACATCAAGTTTCACAAAAATTAAGTATGTGATCCAAATGTGCACATTTTTTCTTTAAAAGTATAAGTTAGTATAGGTAAGTTTATATCTTGAATTTTGGTTCCTTATTCTAACCCTTGTGTTCGGCTTTTCAGCATTCATATAATACAACTCATAAATAAATTGTATTCATACTGCAGAATATTATTATTTTGAAGCAACTATAGTCTTGCTTAAGTATTTGGCTAGTGTAATTATACATATTCATAAAGCCTTCATCAAGATCTATTTAAAAAGTCATAATTAAAAATTCATTACATCTGTATCGCCTTGAGCCTTTCAGCCTTTGAAACCATCTCTGAAGCCATAAGTTTGTTTACCTGACAAAGATGTCCAGTGATATCTCTCACAAACAATAAAGTGAGTGCTATCTGCCCCAGCGCTATGTTATTGTGAAGAGGTGAGGAGATAGGAAAGGTCAGCTTCATGGCCCACACACAAACAATGCAAAATACAAGATGTAAACGAGATACAAATATAGTTTTATATATGTACATTTTAGTCAAAAGGCACTTGGACATTCAGACAGATGTAAAAATGCACAGCGTACTTAAAAAAGCAAGCCTTATCTTTGAACCAGCAAAGATCATCAAATGCATTTAAATAAAAATTTGTCATACGGGAACGAAGGAGCAGAAACATTCCCTCCATTATTCCCACTCGGAAAAATGTCTATTGTAATGTTCCCTAAACCGGCAGCTTCAGTGTTTAAGGTCCATGTAAAAAAAATCGGCATTTCAGGAGGCAGTGGTTCCGCACAGTCTGGTCGTGTTGAGGATCTCCTTCAGTTCGCTGTCTGGTTTTCCTGCAACCATGAAAGGCCACGTCTGAAGGGAGAGAGATGGGAAAATGTGTTAAGTAATGTGGTCCCAGTAGTACAGATATTCAAACAGTAAAGAACATTTTAAAAGTGATATTTTTTTCAGCACACATTTTGTAACACTGGACTGACAGTTTGAGTACCAGGCAAATGAAAAATATGGCTAATGTGACAGTATTGGGCTAAAAATAATATAACAATGAAATTAAATAAAAGAACACAATTAACAGAATTATTTATACTAATCCACATGGATAATTATCTCTTAATATGAAGCCTTCATTTTAATTAAAAGCAAAAAATAAATAAAAAATAAATAAAAATACAGCAGTAACAAAAATGCGATTACTCACATATTTTAAAATAAAGTATTGAAAAATAAAGTTCTTGATTCATTTTGAGCGAACATTTCTATATGGACTACTCTGTGTGTCATATGCGTAAAGTGCATAGTTGTTACGTGTCATAACTATTTGGATGTAGGTCACTATGGGAGGATTATGTTTAATATTTATCCTATGCTTTTGCTCCAGCTGTATTATGGCAAACCTGCAACTAAATCCGGTTGTGAAAGTTGGAATAAAAGGGGTGATATAAAAATACATCATTCAAATGATCTATATAAAAAAGAATCAATACCAGGTTGACAGGATGGATATATCCGTTTTCATACTTGTCGTTGGCCAGTATCTGTCGGAGGTGAGCGATGTAGCTCGAAGCGAGCCGCAGCGTGTCCAGTTTGGAGAGTTTAGTGTCAGGAGGGACCCAGGGCAGGGAGGTCTTGAGGCGGGAGAAGGCTTTGGACAGTACGCGCATCCTCGCCCGCTCACGTGCGTTAGCTGCGTTCCTCTGCACCTGCTTCCCCTCCTGTGGGGCACCTTTGGTCGCAGATTTCCTTGACGAGGTTTTCCTTCTCTTCCCCTGCGTACCTCTCTGCTCCTCGGCGGAGCATGCGCCCTCGCAGTTCGAGCTCTCCTCGGTGCTCTCGTTGGAGTCTTTACCGGAGGAGCCAAACTTTAGGATGCCGTCTAGGAGCTCGTCGTCGACATCGCTGAGAGAACCAGTGGACATGATGGACGGTCTCCCGGAGCGGGTTAACGCATGAGAGCAGCGAGTCTCCCGGAGCGGCTTAACACATGAGAGCAGGGGCAGTGGATAAAGATGACCACTGGGCTGTGAATTTCATGTACCGTGAACAAATCACGGTTGAGTAGTTTTATGTTTAAGCGAGAGGGCGTTTCTGCTGGGAGGAGACTTGTGGTCCAGGCTCCCTCTCATCTGGCAAAGGGTAAACTGATTTTCAATAAGGTCTATTGCAAGCTTTGAATTTAAGGCTATATTGTACAAAGTTTACCAAAACACAGTAGACAACTACAAAGTTTTAATATGACATCATCCAGTCCAGCTACAACAAATTTTAATAGTTTTATTTAACCATAACCCTAACTTTTTATTTTAACATTATACAAAAGAAGGCACACACCCCACCCCTCTCTCCCAAACTTCCAGTCAAGCCAAAATGTTCAAAAACAGCAAAATGGTGCCCATATCTCCTCGAAGTCCTGCTGTGTCCTGCTGCTGTCCCCCTCACAGAGTGGAAGATCTCTGATCTAGGATAATAGTTCATTAGGCCAGTTTGCCTGACTAGAGGGAGCAGAGGCATTTCAGTTCTTTAAAATCCCATAACCATATAACTTTACCCCACACAATGTAACACCTAAAGTTGTGCACAATGAGCACAAATAGCCTTGAGGTGTCCCATTCTATGTTACTTTTTGAGAGAATTGTGACACCAGTGATTTCTCTCACTCATTAATCTAGATCATTAAAGCTCGACTCTGAGTGCCCATGTAACTTTCAGCACGTCCAGCCCGTTAGCAGGGCTGAGTGCAGCACAGGGGGGTCAGGTCTCACAAACTGGCGCCTCTGTCCCCTCTGATGAAATAGATACGCAGCACCCAAAATCCCCTGTTTGGCCTTCCTCTTCATTCCACACTGATGCTCAGCTCCGGCCTGGTCCCAAAGTCCAAACAACACCAGCAGAGAGGGAGGCCTTAAGACAGGGGTTTTACAATGAAACAGAACACTCAGGTCAGCAGTGTTTAGTCAAAAACTCTGCTTCAATTAGTGGCATTTCTCACTATAAGCTTCCACGTGGGTTTTGCAATATAGCCAAAACGTTATTGCACACGCATTTTTATTCATTCATATTTTTCAGTCCCATTTTATGTGTTTTGAGACTGTAACTGTTACACTGGATAGACAATGAGACTATAGGGTCACCTATACATGCCTGTATAATAATCTGTGGTATGTCTAACAATAATATAGATTTATAGTGAATTTTGTTTTGTGTCCAATATTATTATAGCTACTTCCTTCATCTCATGTTAAATAGTCGGTTAATTTACACATTTTTGTCTTCTGAATGTATAAGGCTGATCTTGTACATGTCTGTGGGATGTATATGCGCCTACGCAGCTCAAGTCTGTGCAATGATAAGAGGTGTGTCTCTGGAGGGTTGACCTCTGACCTTGCAGTTCCGGTGTCTTCTAAACAGGCTACGGTCCTGCTTTTTCTTCCACGCCCCGATGCCGTAAAATGGATAAACACATTGTCATTGGCGCACTGTATTTGTAAACCACAGTACTTTGAAGTTAAAAAAAAAAAAAAAAACTAAACTAAAAACTAAACTAAAATCCCTTGTTTGAAAAGGGATGGCTTGGGAGATGCTCAGAGGGACACGGGGAGACATGGGGGATTCTTCTTGTTTCGTGGGTGGGCTCTGAATCAAAGGACTTAGTGGAAAAGTAATAATAGACTCTGCTAGATTAATGATGCCCATTGAGATATATGACTTTAAGATTAGGCAAAAGTCCGCGAGGGAGGGAGTGTGTAAACTAGAATTTACTGTTACTACAATTTGGATGGAAAATATGCTTCCAGTATTTAACGTGGGACTACAAAAGTCAATGGCAAAACTCTGCAGTGCCACCATGACAAAAAACAACAGGTGGAGAGGGGGGGGGAGTGAGAATGGAGAAAGACAAAAGCAAGGGTCCCCAGCAGTTATGGAGGGACATTTTGCTAATTAGCCGCTTAAGGGTCGTAGGTCAGGCTGGTTTGTGTGATGTCACCACTAAGGGACGGGTTCCAGATGTTGTTCACACGGCCACCAAAGAGGACACCTGATGCCATGGATCATTAGCATTTCATATGGCAACTGTTTTGAAGAAATATAGTTAAAAATCATAGGCAATATGCAATATAGTTAAAAAAAATCATATGCAACTATCTGGAAGGGCATCTGGTGTAATTTTGTTACGCTTCACACCAATTGTTAAAAAAAAAAAAAAAAAATGGAATGTACTCTAATCTGCTTTACACTGGATTTATTATTCACCCCCTCGGACACTATATTCATGGGTGAAGTGATCAAAGCTGGAGTCAAACTGCCAACTTCCTAGTTCAATCACTCGCCTATTGCCTATTATTCCTATATTATACAAGATGTTGTTTTAGATTGTTATTTATTATTCCTATACAAAGGAGTTGGCTACCAAATAGTGTAAACACATGATACAGAATAATCTGGTAGCCACATTTTTGTAAGATTAAAAGGGGGAAATCTGAAATGTCCAAATGGGTCTTAAGGGTGAGAAAAACATCATTCGTCTCTGTCCAAGCTCCAGTTGTCTGTCCCTTATCACATCCACACTCCCCCTCACCATAGCAGACTCATTGTGCACTTTTAACACAGTGAAGTCTCAGCTCAGTTCAAGTACCTCTGAACACAGCCTAGAGGAACACAAGTGAACGAGAGGTTGCTCAAAGTGCAAAGATACAGGAAGTCAGGAAGTTCAGGCAGACAGGCTAGACAATAAGAGAGAATTATGAACATCTTTATGGGAGTAGTTCATATGATATTATTTTTCAAAAAGAGCTAAGTGCTTTGATATTTGGTGACAGGGACATCCGGGGGCAAACTGCATCAAAATAAGACAGATTTTATGTCACTTTGCAGGTTAATGACCTGGATGTCTTGTCCTTACGTTAGTGTGAGGGAGTTACTCTGGAAAACCCAAGGCTCAAATGTTCTATCATATTACATTACATATTATATTACATTTCATGAACCTCAAACTGCCTCTGTAAAAATATCAATATAGAGTGTATTATTATTAAGTCATAAATCCTGTCATTTTAACACCAAGCTGAAACATGTGCTTACAATTATAGATTTTTAAAAAATTCAGGGCGTATTACATGTGTATAACATGACAAACTGAAATCTGAAAAGTGCAGACTGTGTTGTTGCGTAATATGACATAAGTCATTTATGTTAAATCATTAAAGGAAAGTTAGAAACAATAGTTCCTCGACTTAACTTTCCATTCTTATAAGATTGAACTGACAATACGCTTCATGTGTGGCCAGTTACAGCTACTACATAAGTAATATTCTTTATGTAGATATTAGCACAGATATGGGCTGTCTGTGTTTAGGCCAATAGGACAGTCCTGGTTTCTGAGTTTTCGTCTGGTCTCTGTCACCCTGATGAAGGCTCCGAGTGGATAAACAGAGATGGGAGAGGAGGACTGCATCTGTCCCGAGAAGTTCCGCCCACATGTTTGTCTGGGCTCTAAATCCTTCATTCAGTCCCCTCCTGTCTGTCCAGCACCATGGCTCTGGTCCTGATCTGGTCCTGGTCTAGTCTAGACAAAACATATAAAACATCCTCTAAAGGTTTCTGCTCTCTCAGTTGAAGCTACACATTCAAAAACCAAAGTAGCCAATCCCTGATAAATGGAGAAAGGTGTGTCAGCATAACTTCAAGGCAAAAGCATGTGATATGTACATTTTTACATGTGATTTTATTTATTAATTAAAGTCAAAAGCCTCCAAAACAGACTACATCTTTTTTTAAATAAATCCTTTAAAATGTGTATAACAGGACAATATGCCAACTATCTCACCCCTAGTTATCTCCCCGAGTCTCTTTGCACCTGATCAGTCAGACTGTTGTTGTTAGAAGAAGAGCTGGTGATGGACTGTGCTGTGCTCTGATTGGCTGGATCACACTGAGCTCTTTGATCTTCTTCCTCCTCATTAGTCTGTGGGGAAGACTCGTGTTTGAGACTGGGGTGTGCATGGACACAACTGTGGAAATGTTCACTTTTATGAACCACCAATTGTACACCATGCATACACATATTTACATACACTACTGCTTGTTTAATAAAGTAATTTTTGGTCTGACTAGATGATATTTGTGTCAATAAAGACCTATTAGTGACACTTCGGACTAGGGGGATTAAAGGGTACTGTTTACCCAGGGCCCAGTGCAGGGAGGGGCCCTCACAAAGTCTGTAATGTGCATTTTTCATTAGACAACATGTAGTGTGAGTTCACCAAGATGATTTGTACCCAAAGCCCAGAATTTGGTGCTACACCCCTGCCTGGGCCATATAGCAAAATATGCTCTCTATGCCTCTTTCTGTCTGGTAATCAAACCTGGAACTTCTTACAATTGTCACTATCCAGGCAACTAAACAGCAACAACAAAAATATGAACTAACCCGACTTGGAAAAAATTACAACTGAACGATCATTTATCTGAACACAATAAGCAAAAATGTGCAAGCAATTTTTTGTTATTTTTGCACGTCTTAATCTGAATTTAATACGATTTTTGGCAGCTGACATGCGCTCTTGCATCATATCTGCCCTATCTCTTCTCTATGTTAGCTCATTCTATTCGCTCAAAGAAGCACACATTTATTATCTGTAAAGTTGGATGCCATTCACTAGTAACTACCACAGCTCCTGGCGCAAGGAGAGCCAGGCTTTATCAAACTGCAGCCCAGATAGCAGCAGCCTCCATGTCGGCTTGCATACACAACTGTTTTCCATATTTTCGTGCATGAGGGGGATCACTGTTCTGTGTCTAAATGAACAAACTCCAGGCTCATATTAGATACACCATAACCTGATAGGCAGAAATGTGTTGACTGTAGGGAGACCTCTGCATTACGCATATCCAGCACTCCCCATGCCCACAGGGAACCCTCACCCCCACTGCACCCCAGAACGGTGCCTCCATCCGGGCTAGTCTCCTCACACTCCCCCTTGGAGGAGTGGGTTATGATGCACAGGGAGGGAGCTAGTACAAACAGAAAGATTGACTTGTACATGAGGTCTGCTTTAGTAAACCCTCACATACTAACATAGAGTGACAGATATAATGCATACGTAAACATCTCGCACACATGTAATATTAACACTGAAAACATGTGCTGGGATTTGTCAAGTCATACTGACAGTAGGCTGTTTTAAAGTGATGCAAATAATGTTGTTTTCTAGTGTATCCTGTGGGCAGTAAATATGTCTACAGTCCACATTTTCTGTTACTATAATAAATGAAAATGTAACTAGTAGTGGTAGTGTTAATATGCAATAGCAACAGTAGTTGGAGCAGAGCAATAGCTGTTTGTGGTATTGCATCAGAGAGATTAGTCAGAGTACCATTGTAACAGTGGTGGAACGTAAAGAAGTAAAAGTAGTAAAGTACTGTACTTAAGTATAAATCTGTGGTATCTGCACTTCACTTAAGTAGTTTTTAAAACTGATACTTTTTACTTTTAGATTTACTTTTAGATTTGAGAGCAGGTCCTGTATCTATACTTTCTACTCCACTACATTTTTGAACTGGACTGAAATGTAAAAGTATTTTTTATTATTGTTTGAGACCTGCTGAAAAGACTAAGAGGTTTATTTTTAGCATGTTCATAGTTTGAGGAAACAAAAATATACAAATAAAAATAACAAGGAAAAAACGATCATTTCAGTTGTTTCTGCTGAATAGAATTCAGCACAAATCTTTATCAAAATCAGAACATTTGAAGCTTTTCAAAATATGTGTGAAATGCTTTTACTCTCTACTCTTAATTGAGTATCTGTACTTTACTTTGATAACAAATCTGAGTACTTCTTCCACCAATGCATTGTAGCAATAGCTGCAATTATAGTTATAGTGGCTAATGTCTTGATACTAATTCTATGACCACTTTTTGAAATTTGATTTTATTTTACTTTTTTAAAGTAATACTTGGTTAAAATTGCTTGTGTAAAGTTTTTAGTACTTTGAAAAACAACTTTTCTGTCAATAAATTTGTCGGTTAATAACGTGTATTCTTTGTCTAACAGTCACTATGAATAACACACAAGCATTATTGTGTTATTGACATTTTGACAAAAAGTACCATTAATAACAAATTATGTAGGAGATCCAAGGCCAAATATTTTCTTTCATGATTAAAGTGAAAAATGTGTGAGGAATAGCAAACATAGACTTATAAGTTTATAAGTAGTAGATTTATCTGACCCAAACGGCACTCCTCTTATTTCATCCTAATCTGTGTTTGTGTGTATCAGTTCTCCCTGGGGATCGCAGCTACCGGACACAGACAGGAGGTGAGGAAGAGGTGAGATGAAGGTCCTGATAAAAGTGCCCCTAATGCCCACATTAACCCTCCAGAGACGCCCCAAACCTGCCTAAAGCCCAGCGCACGGGGCAGGAAGTGGACACGTGTGTGTATGTTGTGCTAGCTCATTAGTGAGTGCATGTGTTTGTTGGTGTGGCTTTAGTGTGGTCACAGGTTTGTTTGTGAGACTTAGCTCTGAGGCCAAGACTGTCCACTCAGAGGCAGGGGGCAGACACAACATAGACCTGACATCACTAGATACTCTAAACTTGTCTTAATCCACCATCCTACGGATTTTTATAAATAAGTAGATTGTGATCATTTCAGATGGAGGACCTATAATCTAGTCTAGATAAGTCTGGATTCACTGTTTTTGAAAGAAATATCTAAACAGAAATTATACAGACAGATGTTGAACTTAATCATTATTTCATGTGGATAGGCTCAGTAACTACAGAGATATTAACCATAAACCAAGTAAAAAAGCGAATGCCACATGAACACAAATTGTTTTGATGACCTCATAAATGTAAAAGTACATGAAACTTATTATAAAATTAGACATAAATAAAATGCACAATATATATTTGATTTTTTTTTTTGCTGCATATGTTAAAAAGCAATAAAACCACTAACAATTTAAGTTTATACTGTGGTTTGATTGATTGTTGGGAGTATAGTTAACGGGGTTCCCCAAAGGGAACATCTTAGACTTAGAATTAGACAAACTTTATTGATCCACAAGGGAAATTATTTAGACGTTAGCACAAGATTCTAGTGCAGATGTTCCCTTTGCCTGACAGATGTTTAATTTGCTGAAAAAGTAATAAAACTTTTGCTTGCCTTTGGTCAGCCTAAAAATCTGAAGCTGGCCATAAAAAGTTGATGGTTAAGATTCGGCTCTTTCCATTGTTTCTTTAGACATTTCACCTTTTTTGCCTTGTCTGAAATTGTTAGTGTGATCAGTCGAGGTAAGGTTAGTTACCTCATCACAGATCCGCTAATTTTTCATCACTCATAGGTTTCTGAGTGATGAAAAATGTGTTGCCATTGTTGCCATGGTAATTAACAATTCAGGAAGAAAAATGTTTAAAAGTGCTCAAAATGGCATCTATAAACATGGAGGTGAACCCATGAATACTTAAGTTCTTTTTAGGTGAAAAATGATGTACACATCCATCAGGTAGCGGTGGTCCTTATCTGTGTGGTGTCCCCCTGGTTTCTAATTAAAGATAATAAACTTAAGGATCATTTCTCTAAAGCTCCAAACTCAGCGTCAGCTCCGTCCTCTTTCTCTCTCACACACACACACACACATGCTCTGCGAAGGCCACACACGCCTCTTCAAAGCTCCAGGTGTGTGGAGAGATGTTTTACACAACACTGAATGGTACAAATATAAATCAATGAAGAGTGTGAACAGGCACGGTGCTGGTAAAACAGTCTGTAAGTATTAGCACTGTGATTGTAAGGTGTATGTGCCTCGGGGATGAAGATGTGGTAATATGATTTGACTCCTAGTGATTTGGGATAACTAGAAAGCCTAATTTAGCGGTGTGAGTTGATGATGGTGGTGTATTATTAGGTTTGCAATATCAGTCAAGTAGTCCTATTTATTGTATAATTATATATAAATGAATTTCTGGTTATTTTGTTGTATATTGTTTTATCAATACCACCAGATGTGTAATTTTGGATTTTGCTCTTTGTTAGTGAGCAACATTGACTTTACTATCCCACTGCTGAATTGAAGTGCCTTAACCTGAATATACTGAACACATACAAGTTTTTTTCTGGATATGGAAAGGCAATGTCTAATGTGAACACTCAGAACCTCCAGAATTCTCTCTCTGAGCTGCAAGAACTGGCAACCCAGTGTCAGTAAGTCATCCTGCTTTCTGATTGGATAAGTGTCTTGAGAACCAAAACACTAAATGACAATATAAACATCTTGGCCATCATGTCCAGTGTTTTTGTAATTAAGAATAAATCAACTTTACAATTGTTATCAGTAAAATAAATATTTGATTTGAAATTTGAACTGAGAATTCTACATATTCTCCCAATAATATTATGATTTAATACATGTCATTTTACTGCCACACACTCTTGTTTTCCACTGATAAACAAAGATATTTATTTAGCTTTGAGACACAAAGTCTATGAGTATGTTTTTTATTGAGCAAGAAGATAAAAAGGCGGTTCTGCTTTGTGTCCATTAGAGCTAAAATGTCCAGAAGAGCGTCTGATGAAATGGAGTAAATTGTTGTGGTTATCTCCTGTGGGCGGCTTCAGGGATAGAGCCAGGGAGAGTACAGCGCAAACTCGCAAATACTGCCTCACGCACACACACGCACAACACTGTAGTGCTACTCATGGTACTGCCCAGGTCTGTATTTACTCCTAACCATAACACAGTCGGCAGATAATGGCTGATGGGACCGTTGTAAAAAGAACCTGGCACAAGTCTATTTGGACAACCCCCTTCTATGCTCCATTCTGTTTTATAGCGCCTGTTCATTCAGATACCAGTCACAGAGAAAACCTATTCCTAATATGTATTGTGTTTATTTTGGCATGCATGGACTGTCTTATCTGCAATAAAGCAAAAGCAGCAACTTGTTTTCCCTCCAAACAAGTATCCATGTTTGCCTTAGATACAAAATGCTTGTCCAAACATGTTAAAAACCAAACCGAGAAGAAGAAGATAAACAGAGAACAAAGTAACAGCATTAATCAAATTGATTACTTCCCATAATAGGTGAGGTTACATGAGGTCTGAGTCATTATAAAATTAGTGATAAGGAAATTATTATTATTATTATTGTCATTATTATTATTATTATTATTATTATAGCAACAAAACTGCTTGAAAATAAGTGGCAGAAAAAAACAAAGTCCACTATTTCACTTTTCTGACAGAGGATCCACCACCTGCTTTTGCCTGATCACAGTAAAAATAAATTTTTCCATGAGTTTCATGCTATAATGTCCCTATGGAGACAAACGGGGTGAATCCCCCTCCAGAAAGTTACATATTGCACTTTTAAGATGTGAATGTAAGTTACCCTGTAGTTTGTCTTCTACTGGTTCATTTGGCTTTGAACCTGTAGCAGAGAAAGTGTGGCTTTTTACAGAGACATTGAAACTTCTCTAATGTTTTGTTGAACTGCTTTACTATTATGTTATTTGTTGTTACGTTTAGGTAGCCTGACATGGCAGGTGCTGCTCTACTCATCTCCAAATTTACACCAAAAGCCTAAATTGTCAATGGGACCTTTTGTAGGTTTGCTCACTGATAACTGCTAACTGATTATTTTCAATAAACAATAAACTACTCATATACTAATACAAAGCAGAACTAAATATGGAAGTTCTGCTGGAACTAAAATGGCATTAGCCAACAGCTAAATGAGCCTTTAGCCCATGGGTATGGGTGACATGCAGTGGGTGGGTGGCTCACTGCTGTAGGTTTGTGGAGTACACTGTAGCCGGTGAGCTGGAGTGAAGCCTACCTGAAGCACAGTAAAGCTGTACAAGCAAGTGTAATTGAAGCTGTATCCGAGGTTTTCACAGATCAGACTGCACTTGTAAAATAGCTCATATACAAATTGTACCCAGACACTGGTTTAAGTTGTTTCACTGAGGATCTCCTAAGCTTTAAAAGTCCGGAAACAATACAACAGATAACTTGAGCAAACTCCCTGAACTCTGAGGAGGACACAGCCAGCCCGTATTTTATATCTCCGCACAATATATCTGACATGGCTTTATGGGCTTTTTCTTTAATGACTTCCTGTACCCAAAGAGCCTCCAACATCGAGAATTAAGATCTTCCTAAAATCTTCGTGTTTTGTGTCTTTGAACTGCTCCTGAACTATTCCTTTTCTGTTTTCCCATGCGCTCACACTGGGGCGGCCTCTTCGTGGATGTGCAGCGCTTATATTGTCATTTGGAGCGACTGTAAAGTAAATGCCTCTTGAACATGAAGTATATGTCCTTGTTCGCGTATTGCTTTGTGAACTTTACTGTGTTTTTTGCATGGCTAAGATGGGGTTACTAATGAGCCAATGTTCGAATGATGAAGCCTTTTTCCAAGAATCTTTTCTCCCAAACGCCCGTGGCCTTTGGATGACTCCCCAAGGAGACCATTAATTCAGATATCAGTGTGAGTGTGTGTGTGGGCATATGTTTGTGTGTACAACTGAAGAAATTCCAGTTAGTTTTGTAGTCTTGTAGATCACAGACATCATAATTAGCAATTATCAAGCTTTGTCCATTAATGGGGCATTTTATGCAGTGGACAAATTGGAGGGGACTGAAAGAGCACAGAAATCATCCCTCCTCCTATCATCTGTCTGCACCCCGGCCCCTGTCTGCTCCCCAAAACATCCTTCTGTGTCATCGCCTCCACCCCCACTCCACCTCCGCTCCACCCCTCCTCAGATCCTGCAGGCAAAGGCCCTGGGATTTTACACTCACATAAAAGTCACTGATCATTATGTTTATTTTGTTGTATTAATGTGATGATGTATGCTCAAGTATTTGCAAAGCTTTCCATTACATATACATATATTAATTATCTCACTGTGTTTTATAATGATAAATATTTGTCTCTATGTATAATATGTGAGTAACCTCTATATCTGCTAGTACAACTAGCCCATTTATTTTAAGTCTAGTAGTTTGAACCCGTGAGCAAAACACTTTTCCATCATCACTTCAACATCGTTTATGATTAAATGGTAGACACATCACAATTGGTTTGCCCCTCGGCAGCTGTGGCTACACAAATTGCACCAACCAGAATACTGTTCATCCAATCAGCTGATAGCAAACCTATTATTATGTGGAACAGAGAATCTGTCTGTCTGTTTTAGAGCTCCATTCATTAATATGCACACTTCAGCGACGCTGATGTATGTGGTCCCTGATATGAGTTACATCTTATCTCGCTGTGTATTCAGGTGTGTAATTGAACTACTCTGTGATATCTCCCCCTCATGATGCCTTCACTGACCAAAAGTGTGCAGTTTTCCTCTCCGGTCATAGGTGACTTAGAGGCGTGCTCTTGAGCTGCAGTCGTTTGTTTTGGGAGCGCTCTGTTTCAGTGACAGAGGAAGAGTCCACTCCACAAAGATTACTCCAGCTCATTCTCTGTCCAAACAGTGCAGTGTGCCTGAGCCCAAGGGACACACAGAATCATTTTGTTTGTTCAACTCTGTCAATGACTGTTTTCAGAATCTACTTTGTGTAATTGGAAAAGCCTTGAAGTGATCTCATCTGAAGATGAAAAGTAAACTAACTCACTCTTTTCTTTCTGTTCTGGTCAGTTGATTAAATAAAATGAATTATTTTCTGAACAATTAAAAAAAATAACTCACACCTTATGTTGTAGCATTTCTGTGCGTTTTTCTCAAAATATATCTGTAAGTGTATATGTAGAAAGTGAGGAGATTCTAATTCCAAAAATGACTGTATGCTTATCTGGCTTTAATTTGACCAGTGACAGATTAGTGAAAACAGCAGGTGCTCTGGTTGCTAAATGTGTAAAGATAATTCTGAAGGCGACGTCATCATTTTAGGACTAGTCTAAACATAGCTTTTGGCTGAGTAGCATAACATTTGTGCAGGTGTGTTAATATTAGGCCAGTAAATCTTGTGTGATGAGTGCAGCCGTGATAATCCCTCTGTCTTCTCTTGGCCTCAACAGTCCTAATGAAGTGATGCAGACTGAACATCCAAATATTCACAGAGATTTCTTTTCATTAGTCTTTAGTGTTTAGTCTTAATAGTCTTTAACAGGCAACACATGCATGTATTATTATTTTTTTATTTTTTATTTTTTTACATACAATACACTTTGTACTATGGGACAAACTGCACACTATATTCAAACTTCATATTGCTCAAAAGGATTCCTCAGCATTTGTAGTTTCCTGCCTTATCCCAAAGTCTTACCTGCTCTAGCCCAGTGTGTGAGCTTGTGTGCCCTGTAGTGTGTCCGACTGGTCCCTGTGTTATAAACACCCGGGCTGTTCCCACGTCTCTGTTTACACTGAGAGACCCCAGAGAAGAGCTACGACAGCACTGGATTCCCTCTGCACCACACACTCACACAACCTCCATCTCTGTCCCATACACTGACACTTACCATTTTATTTACAGTCAGAATGATGCAGTTACATGACATTGGAAAAGTTTTACTAAAGGAGCCATACTATGTTGCTGTTTTTTTTTGTTTTGTTTTTTTTTGTTTTTTTTTCCAGGTATTTAACAAACGCAAATCATTACTTTAGATTTTGTTCACAAGTGACTATGTTTAAAACTGCAGAACTGAGAAGCCCCGCCTCTGTAAAGTGGCATTTCACAGTTGAAAGCAGCAGATTTTGCATATAACATGTTTACATTTTATGAAAAGGGAGATATTTCTAAGCCTACAAATATTCTTTTTTTTTTTTTTTTTATAATCGCAATTTTGTACAGGGCAGTGGTGGAGATAAAGGGTAGGCTTATTTTCTGAGCACTCAACTATCAAATGCAGGACAATGCAGAATTACGCGCATATTCATGAGTCAATAAAAATACTACTCTAAAAGTCAATTTTACGTTTTGTCCCAGACATGATTAATGTTGTGAGATTTTCTTATAAAGACCATAATAGTAAGCAATATATTATTTTAACAACAGGACTGTGAAATACAGCTCAAAATGATAATTTCACCCACTGATAATATAATACTAAACATTAAGTCTAGGTCACAAGAAATGCGATTTTACTATTGAATCCCTCAAAATAGCCTTTAATGACGTTCTCTTTTACTATTAAAAAAGCAAACAAAAAAAACCCCAAACAAACAAACAATTCCCAGTTTTGTTCCCACCCTTGTCTAACAATAAAAATATTCAGTGCTTCAGCAACCCTTCACTGTTCTCACAGACACATCAAACTCTGAAACATTTACAACGCTCCAGCCGAGTCTGTGAGAAGCTTCAGTGTGGATCTTAAGTCCACTTGATTTAGATGTGTGATGTGCACCCAACATAAACATGCACAGCACTTCTGATAAACATGCACAGAGTTTATGGGCAGAGGTGAGGTCAGGCACCACCTCTGCTCTGTGAGTTTTAACTATTATTTTTATTGATTTTATATTATACATCATTAATGCTAGAGATACAAGATGGTCATGTGACTTTTGCTCACCAACTGATTGGTTGACTTATGATTAATGGTTTGTGTAGTGGCACAGTATTTTTCACTTTTATCATGCTAATGTGTAACCAATGCACACAACTGTCATGCAATTCATGTCTTTTATCAAGAAAATGTTTTAGATTCCAGAACACATCTATTTGTAATACAGTTGTTAATATTTTTGCAAAATATGATAGTACATTGAGTAAACAAGAATATTTCATGAGTTACTTCTCTGGTGGTTTTGTAAACTTGTAATCACACAATCCCGTTTAGAGACAAAATCTGTACTCGATTGTCACTCTGTACTACCTTCAGGGATACCACTTTCCTTTCAGGTTTCAGCATAGAATCACAACACTAAATCAATGATTTGACAAATTTATACCAGATCTTTTTAGGTTGTATTCATGCAGATTTGGTTCTGGTTTGAGTCCTGATGTAGACTTGATTTGGTCCTTTTTTAATGCTGTTTTAGTTTGAGTTTATTCTGAGTTTAGGCCACGTTTTGAAATGGTTTGTATGCAGGTGTGATCTCTCGGAACTTATCTAAAAACTTAATGGTCTTTTGATCCCTTGGCTGAAATGGGTATAGAGTATCTGTGCGATAATCTGCATTAAATAGACTATTCCCTATTGGCTCATGCATAAAAATATCTGGCCTTTTCCCTGATCCACTATTTCTCCTCTGCACTTAGACTCAGATAGGGCAGCTCCCTGTGATGGACGTGTATTTATCCAAAGACATATCTGACTGTATTAAGGCCTAAGTGCTCACATCTGTGTGTTTACATGACGCGTCTTATGACCTAATGAGAAGAAGAGCATTGTTCCCTTGGGAAGTCCCTGCTCCAACCGAATCGGACTATAAACATACTCGTGCACCCCGATTCGGCCACATCACCACACACACACACACAGACACAGACACACGCACACTCACTCACACCCACACACAATAACTTACACTAAAACAAACCTGTGTAGTAAACATCCTAGAACATCCCAACAAGACTCAAGTACAGAGCAGATGGGAATAGCACCGCCAGGATATATTTCACTATGGGAAGCCCGGGAGGATCAGCAATATGGTAACCATGGGAAGATGAACAATAACAAAGGCTGAATCATAAAGAAGTTATTTTGTGTTTTATTAGAGGGTGATTCAGCCTAGAGAAGTGGCCCAATTAGAAGAGCGCATCAAATTCCACACCGCCTAATTGGACAACAGTTATAAACAGCTTGAAAATATTTGTTAAAGTGCACTATACAGCTCCATGGAGACAAGCAAGGTCTATCACCTAGTCTCTAGGCCTATATTGTGCACTTAAACCAAAATCTGTGTTTTTCTCAACCCTAAATCCCATAAACATATGTCACTTTTATAAACTAAATGGTGCATTGTGTAAATCCTGGCGCATTGTGTAAAGTCTGTCTGACACTTTGGAACAGCATCCATTGACGAACTTCATTCATGAGTCACACAGCGGCTGTGTATTATCTCATTGATAATACAAACATTCACAGACTCCTGATCTGCAGGCTCAGGCGTTTGTCTATTGTTTTTTTTTTTTTTTTTTCCTCAGAAGTCCACTGACCAGATGTGTTTTCTTTATTACTGACAATAAGAATCCACATGGGATCTGTCAATGTAGAACAAGCACACAAAAATTTGAGTGCAGCATAAAAAGACAGTTAACCTTACCAATACATTAACTATCAACAATGACTCCATTCTTACTTTGCTGCTTTTTATGTATGCAATGTGCTTATCAGAAGTAGATTTGAATATACTCCTAAAACTGTACTGTTGTATTACTCCACAAGTTGGCAGTGTTGTATTAAATGTTGTAATCTGGTCTAATTCAAATGGAAAATGCAGTAAAATATGGTTTAATGCCCTTATTAAGTATATTATACATAGGCTATGTATTATATGTAGGCCTACAGCATTTTCGCTAAATGGTTTTGATTAGTTGAGGAGAGAAAGAAACTTTATACGTAAACGGAAGTGCGTGTTTTTTATTTTGGAGGATAACCGGAAACACTGCTTCCTCCACAGAAAAAGGGGTTTGTACACCTATTCTTCTTTTTAGATGAATCATAAATACAATACAGCCGGATTAAGTGCACAGCAAAAAAAATCTGATATGGCAAATCTGTCTTTAGCTATGGTCTGTTGTGTGAAGCCGGGAGAACCGTTTAGCTTGCTATGCTAATCACTTTTCATTCATTATTATGTAGCTACTTCTTTGTTAATGGCTAACGGGTAGAAGACAATATTTACCAATACTATAACGACAGCCATAGGCAACATGTATTTTGTGTCTTGCATTCATTTATACCATTGGGGTTGGCATTATTAAGTTTAAACAGAAACAGAAGACGGAGAGGGTTTGTAATGCTAACACAGCTCTTGGCTAACAGATCTTTTGAGAAGCTTCTGCTTAGCCCTGCATCTGAAACTACAAAGTGGAGCACCACACAGATCATACACCTGACCTAACTTAAAGATATTAATGCGTTTTTACTTTTAATACAGCCCACCCGACTGCATTTACTGACTGCAGGCTGTCAGTTTAAACAAACGGTCTCCATAGCATCTTGTTTGTATTGCCACTGCCAGGTGGTGATCATCAAGAGAAATCCCTTTAGGTCTGCTGTGCTATTCTTTAATGGCACATTATGGTGTTATAAGCTGTTAATGCCTTAAACCTGTAGGGAAAATTGTGTCATATTTACTATTGTTATTGTATGATTTAATCTAAACAATAAGTCTGTCTGTGTCTATATCTGTGAGAAATTAACTGTAAATTAACACATAGTTTTGATTTGCAGCTCATGGCATCTCAGTGATGATGGAGGGAGCCATGATGAGACTGTGAGACGTCACCTTCTGTTCCTATTCTGTGCTGCACACTTCCTGATGGATTCCAACAATGATGTGGCGCTGGATATTATTGTCAGCAACGTGGTGGCTACGTTTAGAACCAGGTGTCATCTAAATTTGCGCACCATTGCTTTAGAGGGAAATAATGTCATCTATAAACCTGAAGTTGGAGTAGGTGATCTCATAATTGGTAAATAAGTAATTTATGATGGCATATATGTTAAAACTGGAAATTTGTTTCAGAAAGTACTTATGAAGCTCCGTAAGCCCAAGATAACAGCCTCAATATGGTCATCTGGGAAAATCATCTGCACTGGTGCAACAAGGTTTGGGACGTTTCTTCTTTCTCTAGGCCATGTAGTAAGTTAAAACTTGTGTTTACTGTTGGATTTGTCATTTTTCTAGTGAGGTGGAAGCCAAGTTGGGTGCTCGAAGGTTAGCCCGTTGTTTACAGAAACTTGGCTTTAAGGTAGTGTTTTATTGTGATATTATGATGTAAACATATTATTTGTATCCATATTAAGTGTACCTCTGTGTCTGTGGTCTATTCAGGTTAGGTTTTCAGCCTTCAAGGTTGTCAATGTTTTGGCAGTTTGTTCGATGCCCTTTGCTGTGCATCTCATAGACTTTACCAAGAACAACAGGCCCATTGCAAGGTATTGGTCTTATGTTGCAACTTTTACTGTCAGTGTGTACTTTTCCATAATAACCTAGATGTTAATCATCAATGAATTATTAAAATCATCATGCATTACATCATACCACTGCTTGGATTGAGTGCCCTCTTGTGGACAGACTTGTACAATATTTAACCAACTTATTAGCTACCTCTTTCTTGATTATATTTCTGCAGATTTGCCATTCCAAAATGGACCCCCTCAAAAAAGAGATGTGTCTCAAGGGGCAATCCAGGGTACAACCTAAGAAACAATCAGAACCTGTATATGTTCTAATGTGAAAAATGGATTTAATTGATTAAGGGGACAAGAAATGAAACTGAGTGCAGAGGGCACAGGGGTGTGTAGAGGCTCCAAAACCTGGCATGAATAAATTATCCTATGAAAGATGGAAAACTAATTAAACAGCTAGTCTTTTTTTTCAAGTGGACAAATGGCATATTTAATTTTCCTTTGTTAAGGGTATGGAGTGTATTTGCCACAATTACTATAATATTCTTAATATTCTCTATCTTAATTTATAATTATAAATACCAAAAAATATGTAGTGATGTAGTGATGTTGTAAGTCTGTATTGCCCATTCCTACCCTCTTGTTGGTTTATTGTTTGACTTTGTTGTCACAAGTGAATGAGTCATTCTTTTCTCTGCAGTTATGAACCAGAGCTGCATCCTGCTGCCACTTACAGAATCAAACATCTCAAGGCCACAATACAAGTGTTCTCCACAGGCAGCATCACAGTCACAGGTACCCAGTTCTCCTTTTACAATACTACTCGGCAATGAAGGCAATGCTCACTGCCAAAAGAGTAGAATATTGAGTGCACTGCAACTTGAGCTTTTGACCAGTGACCAGGCAGTTTAGTTCAAATTTATTCAGTCATTTTCCACAAAAAAATCCAAGCGTCAACTAGTAAAAATGACCTCTCATGATAAATCATATATTGTCTGTTTACCTACATAACAAAAGTCCTGTTGTCTATCTACTCCCTTCCACACTGCACAATAGACAAGGTGATCAAGGCCACGTCATTCACTTTGTTGTGAAATAATTGCAACAAGAAAATCCCTCTGTACTAACCTAATTCTTTGAAGAATGTCTTGGAAGTGAAAGTTTTGCCCTCTTTTTATGAAACTGCATAAATATCTAGCTTGAAGCAGCAACATTGAGGTTCTATGCCCCCCAAAATTCAAAAAGAACTGTACTAATTGTTCCGACAGAATTTCTTTTGATTTATTTCAACGTAATATTGTGGCCAATGACAAGAGCATATTATACTATTCCTCCTTAGATTTCTGGTTTGTGTCTTGAAATGTTACTATGGTATGGTACTATTAGTTACGGTTTAGTAATTCCACTGTATACGAATTATTGCGTTGCTTTTATTGATTTGTCTTGTTGTATAATTTGTAATCACATGTGTTGTCTTTTTAACCCACTTTATTCCATCAACACGTAGGACCAAATGTGCAGAATGTGGCTACAGCTGTGGAGCAAGTCTACCCTCTCCTGTTTGAGTGTCAGAAACCTCTTTGTAAATAGTTTGACTGGGAGAGACACTGAAGACACATGGGGCCTAAGGAACAAAGACAATGCACCTTATACCAGGAGACCCCCACTACATGCCGTAACACTTCACACAATTTTAACCTTTTAACCCCCCCCGGCAAAAGCAAAATGTGCAAGTCTTCCAAATCTCGTCAACAATCCACTCTGCAGAATTTTAACCGAAAATGAAGATTCTGCACTCTTTTCATTGAGCATGAAGATTTTATTCTCATATTTTTAAAAAAAAAAATCTTATCTAGCTGTTTTGAAAAGAGACATACCAAATTATGTAAACACAACTAAACCAATTTTTCTGTAGTCTGGAAACAGTCCATCCATTAGTCCATAAGAAATGGCTGTAGCCTTTTAATCATGAATCCTGTTCATGTCAAACAAGTTCCTTCGGACACTGTTTATTTTTAACTTCATGATTATGTAAACTATTCACTATATATTTTTCAGGTAACATTAAGCGTGAAAATAAAAAAACATGCAGTCTCTTAATTATACAAGAAATGCATTTATTTAAATAACAGATAGACACTCCAAAAATTATTTGTCAAACTGCATAACACTAGATGTGTTAGATTTGATAATGCACACAGCAACAGCCATGTCTTATCTTTTTGACAAACTTAATCATTGAATGCCATTATCTTTGTAAATGCAGTATAAAATGTGAGTGTAAATGGTAAAGGAGTGTGACTAAATGTTGTACATTGTTTAAATAATGTTTAATGGAGTGTTTGAACCATTGTCAACTGCAGATTTCAGTATTTTGTATTTTCTATAAAATTAAAATAAAATCTGTTACCATGTATATGAAATATTTGTCTTTTCATACTTGAAATACTGAAAATGCATTAAAATAGCACTGCTATGCAAATGGCATATGCCATGGAATGCTACAAGGAAATGATCATATGAAAATGAACCAAATTAATTGTTAATTATTTAATACAATGTATGTAGAAAACTGTCCATATGTTCATCTTCATTCTGCAGCAGAGGTGGTTTCCCTTTTTAATAAGTGAGCAGTGGCTATGTTTACATGCACACACTGATTATCAGTTTTATAGTGTCACATTATTAAAATGATATGTAAATGGCAAACTCTGATGAGATTAACTTGAGGGGCCATGATTCTAAGGAAATCCAATTACTCACATCAGACTTTGCTGTTTATGTGTCATTTTAATGATCGAAATGTGTCTGCATGTAACCACTGTCAGTCTCCAAGAAATACTTAGATGACTATAAACCAAAGCAGAGGACCACAGCCTCAGCACACGTCAGAGTGGACCCTGAACATTTACATCACATTATCGTTGAGCTGTTCACTGTGGTCTCAACTCAAACATCCTTGAGTAGCGCCGCTCATCAGACCCTCCTGAGCTTGTCTTTTTGTGCACCATGGCATCTCAAAGTGGTTTCTGAAATGCATAGATTAAGAATGAGTGTTGAAGCAAAGCTTTACAAAATTGGGCATAGTTTGTTTACTTACTTTTTAGCCAGATCCTTCGAGATCTCCTCTAGAGTGCGCCCTTTGGTCTCTGGGATGCAGAGAATCACAAACACCAACAAAACAAAGCACATTCCCGCATACAGGAACAGCATACTGGGAAGCCCCACCCTTTCTGGAGAACATACCATTTTACATACATTTCTTTCCCTGAGAAGAAAGATGTGAAGATATCGATTTGCTTGCATGTTCTTGTTTACCTGTTACAGTCAGAAAGGTCATGGAGATGAGCAGGTTGGTGGCCCAGTTCACTGCCCCCACCACAGAGGCAGCCCTGCCTCGGACTCCCATTGGAAAGATCTCGCTGACCACCACATATGCCACTGGAATGAAAACATGCCCTTACACATTTAGGAACTATTATCATATTATTCTATATGATTATCGGCTGTCATTTTTTTCTATATTTGGTATTGGAATTAGTTTTCTAGGTCATCTAGTTATCATTTAACCGTCATCTGTTAAATGTAGGTCAAGAAAAAAAGGTCCCTCCCACAGGTTAATCTGGTAAATCTGGTTATGCATTCAAAAGAGGTCAGAGTGACACAGAATCAAATAAAAGGTTAGTAATAGTGGTGTGACTGTGATGGAGCTGTTCTTACTTGGTCCAAGGCTGAAGGAAAAACCTGTCACATAGACCAGTAATGTGATGAGTGAGGCCCATTTGAGAGGGGACGACACACTGGGAGTCCGTTCATCCACTGCACTGTTGTGTGTGAGAGTCCTCTGAACGTCCTCTGTGTCCCATGAGCTTGGAGAGGTTTCCAGATAAAAGGTTTGATTGTCTGTTTGCGTGGTGGTCCAGTTTAGGTCCCACGCTCGGAGTGTACTGTTGTCTAGTATGTGGCTCTTACACAGGCTGGTGAGGTGGGTTCGGCTCTGCAGTGTTAATGTCCCCAGAGTGGCCAGAGACAGCCCCATGACCACAGCACCCACACACAGGAAGCTCTTGGGCCCCACGCGGTCCACCAGCAGCACGGCCGGGATGGTCCCCACCACTTTGACCACTCCAAAGCCCATGGAGGCCAGAGTGGCAGCATCGTCACTGGTGAAGCCCATGCTGCGCAGTAGTGGAGAGGCATAGGAAAGGATGTTAGGCTGTCCTGTGGCCTGCTGCAGGAATACTAAAGCTACACCTGTTAGCAACCGTGCCCGTAGATTAGCTTTGGCGCTAAATAACTCTCTGAAATTGTGCTCAGACTCTTCCTTCAGTCCGGCCTGGATGTCCTGTAGTTCCAGCTCCATGTCCTCATACATTCCTCCTCTCATCTTCTGCAGCACAAGCCTGGCCTTCTCCACATTGCCCTGGGCAACCAGGAAGCGAGGGCTGGGTGGGAGAATCAGGAATGCCCCAAACTGCAGCAGTGCTGGGGGAATGACAAGTCCAAAAGTAAAAGTCCAGCCGTGAGGCACAGCAGCAAAGGCATAACTACAGCTGAAGCCTAGCATCACCCCTATCACCAACATGAACTCATACATAGTGATCAGCAGGCCACGCCTCTCTCTGGGAGAGATCTCTGCTATGTATAGACACGCTGCAGTCCCAGACAGACACGTGCCCATGCCCACTATCACACGACCCAGGGCCAGACACACCAGAGATGTAATAGAGATGAGAACAAAAGTGCCCACTACCACCAGGGCGGCGCTCAGTAGCAGAGAGCAGCGGCGACCATATCGATCCAAGATGGGACCTCCAGCCAGACAGATGAAGAGGGCTCCAAACACGTGTGCACTGACCAGCACCTCCTGCTCCTGACAGGACAGAGAGAGGATGCCACGCAGCTGCAGCAGCACCCCTGAGGTCAGGCCCATCTCATAGCCCAGCATCAGCCCACTCAGGTTAGCCATCATGGCTGATACCACCACACGCCAGGTGCAGCCTGTGAGAATACAAGGAACAGACAAGAAAAATTCACTTTACTCTATGTATTCACTTAATATTATAGCACACAATTCTTAATGTGTGGAATGAAAGGTTCCCTGGGAGAATGCTGAAATTGTGCTGTAAGCAACTACTATACACATCTTCACATGACCAAACTGTTGAGCTGAAACTTGTTGAGACTCAGCTAAATCAGTACTGACTGTGTTTGTTTGGGTCAGGATTTGGTCATGTAATTGTACAATTAGTTTTCTTAGTTTAGTCTTTATTAGGCTATGTTTAACCATAAGTTATCTTTTGTGTCAATATTCAGTTTATTTTTGTTTAATTTACCTTTTTACATTTCTGTTAATTAAACTACATCTTTATTTTACCACTTTACATCTTGTTTTTTTTTTTGTTACTTCCCCTGTTCCCAGCAGAGTTGGGTCATAACAATGATAATAATAACTAACATTTTTGCACTTTTAAGGAATAGTGGGAGCATTAGCTGCTGTGTCTCTCCATAACTCTTCACCATAAAATATTTCAAAATGAAACCATTAAAATGTACTTCTGTAATTATTTCTAGAGCATGGTAATAAACAACTTATGCAATTTGCAAATTTCAACATAAATTTGGTTTTGAATCAGTTGAGGTCTGCTTGCCTTAACCTTCCTGCAGAATAAAGCCACAATAACTCTGGTGTTTGTTTTATTAATCAGTGTTGAATAATCACTTATGCAGAAATACCAGCTACACATTAAGCTAATTGTTCATGATCAAAGATGACACAAGTCCCTCATACTAATGCATGCTTTGTGGATAGGTGCAGAGTCCAACACTTTTTGCATCAATACCATTGACTTCAGGTCAGGTCAGGCAGGATTAGAAAACACCAAAAACAGGTTTAGTCTCTAACACAGAAGATCACTGAGTAAACTATAACCTGCGTCAGCTTGTTGTGAGGTGAATTCAGGAGTTTGACCTGAAGGGAGGAGAGCATTGTTCCCAGGCACACAGTAAATAAGCAAACACTTCCATAGCTACTGTATGTACATAAATGACTATTGTATGTACAATATTTTAGGCCTCAGAAACAAACAAATGTCAGTAAAATGTGTGCTCTTCAACACCTGTGGATGGGCAGTGCATCTGGCCGCTGTCTTTGAGTGTTTCTCTGCAGGAGTTATCAGCTGTCATCTTCTTCTTAGCGTTCACTTCCATCGTCAGCAACTCCTGATAAAAGCAATAAATATGTCAAATACTATCATTGAATAAGTTTCTCAACAGAACTTCTATGGTAAAGACATGACTGAAGAAAGTTATAGATAGTTGCATAATCATAACATGATTATGTAAGTCCCCAAATGAAGAACCATTGATGTAATATTTAATTATAGCATACAATGTAAGAGATGGATGTGATTTGCCATAATGCCCAATATTACATAAAGCAATAATGTCACCATGGTCAACAACAGGCCGGTGTCCAGATAAGTTCTGATGTTTCTCGTCATGATCTGTATGATTTGAAGTCATGCCTGTCTATATTGTTTTTGACTTTTTTATTTATTTATTTAATTTATTTTATTTTGACAGGTAACTTGTTAGCCTCAATGCAAATCAGGTGAAACATAAAATTCAAAGAAGGAGCATTGTCTTACCTTTGAATGGGATATCGCTGTTCCAGACAGGTTCACAATAAATAGGCCTATATTTGAGTTAACTATTTCATTAACTTATTTTACTCTGCTTATTACACGTGAATAACTGAGGAGCATCATCATAATGTGAATCCCACTACTTCCTTCACCAGACATTCCCTTAAACTGAATATTAGGCAATGCTCATTGACTATGTGTCAACAACATGAATGTGTGTCGTGACCTCTGACAGAGCCCGTGCACTTCTGGTAGACAAACACCGGCTTTTAAGAGTAACCTTAGGCTTATAGGTAAAAGTATAGGGCTCGGCCACTATTGACTCGTGTCTCGCTATTCTGTCTGCAGTAACTTGTGAGTAAACATGTTTAACACGCGCGTGTGTAGAGTCCTACCTGCACTCCGCGGCGCTGCGGTCCCTGTCGCTGTCAGGCGCTGTTCTTTAATGCTCCATTGGTCTGATCTTCACTTTGGATCGTAACTTTCCCTTCTCTCCAAAGTCTTGATTCGCTCGTGTCAGTGCACGCGCACTCCTTGTTTTGGTAATGCATTTGTACGGCCCCGCCCATTTCCCCCTCTGCTCACCAATAGAAACGGAGCTTTTTTTGGCCAAATACAGAGTCTGCTCACTATTGGACCACATAAAATATTAGTCGGCCTGGTTAATTTAGTGCGGGATTGTGCATTGTGTGTCTACTTTTGAACAGCCTAGGAGTTCATATTTAATTCTTAAGTGGTTTAATAGGATTTAATTAGATGGGCATATTTCATGGTTGCCATGGGCCCAGTTGAACGCTTATGTAGTTTTTTTTTTTTTTTTAATTGTTCGGTTGATAGTTGGGCTTATACATTGGAGTTTCCACTCTCCAGTTCAGAGGCGGTCCAGTGCTACATTCAGAGTGTACTGTAACTTTAATGTCTGGCTTTTGCACAGCCTCACGAGGTGTGCAGGCCTATGGCTCTGCAGTGGTCAGGTCCCAGGAGGAGTGGTCATTAGACAGTCCCATGACCACCATTGTGTCTGTGTATGTCAGGGTATGTGTCACCCGCATGGTCCAGCAGGAACATTATTATTATTTTGTTGATTAGAGACAATTTATGATGATTATGGAAAAACTGGCAAATTTTATATAGGCTGGCACTTTTCTAATTGGTGTCACTGTCGTTGCCCACGTGGGCGTTGAAGTCCCCCAGCAGAACAACGGAGTCCCCGGTCAGTGCACTTTCCAGTACCCCTCCCAGAGACTGCAAAAAGGCCGGGTACTCTGCACTGCTGTTCGGCCCGTAGGCCGACACAACAGTGAGAGACCTGTCCCGACTCGAAGACGCAGGGACGCGACCCTCTCGTTCACCGGGGTGAACTCCAACACACCGCAGCTGAGCTGTGGGGCAATGAGCAGGCCCACACCAGCCCGCCGCTGCTCCCCGCGGGCAACTCCAGAGAAATGGAGAGTCCAGCCCCCCTCAAGGAGTTGGGGCCGACTATATCTAGTCGGTAACGCTCAACCTCCCGCACAAACTCGTTCTCCTTCCCCCCAGCGAGGTGACATTCCCTGTCCCCAGAGCTAGTCTCCATGTCCAGAGATCGTCGAGGCTCCTGCCTTCGACTGCCGCCCAGATCACTTTGCACCGGCCCCTTATGGATCCTCCTACAGGTGGTGGGTCTACGGGAGGACGGCACCACGTCACTCATTCGGGCTGGACACACCTGGAGTGAGGTGTGTCTTGCCCAAGGACACAACAGTGGGATTGGTAGGCAAAAGTTTGGCCTTATCTAATTTATCTCACATTTGGGCAATTTTTAACCATTCTGAGAAATTTTGGCTCAGTTCCTGAATTGCGAATGTCTAAACAGTATTTTTTCCTCCCTTATAAGCAATATGAGTTTGAGTCATTATTTTCATAAAATCCAATGCATTGTCTGTGATTTGATATACATTTAAGCCCAGTCTCTCTTCATCTGTTCCCATTGTCTGCACATGCAGCTGTATCAATAATGCTCCCTCCTGGCCCATGTAAAAACAAATTAAGGGGCCACCTGTTGTTTAGCTCAGTCACTCTGTCCCAGGCCCTGTCCTACAGTCTGTCCCAGGCCCTGTCCTACAGTCTGTCCCAGGCCCTGTCCTACAGTCTGTGCCAGGGTCTGTCCCACATTATTGTTTTTCTAGTTGTGCATGCTCTACTTTTGTTTGAAGGGGGTGTGGCTTAATGACTCCAGTCTTTGACCTCCATTGAACTAGAGTCATTAGAGCCACAGCAGAGTTTACTGAAGGCGTGTAAAAGGCATTGTTACATAATGTTGCCTAGTAATGTTTTTTTTTTTTTTTTTTTTTGTTTTTTTTTTTTTTTTTCTTTCTTTAAATATCCCACATTTTAAGTCTCTATCATTACTACTAATTTATCTAATATGGTTTTAGCAGATTATATAGGAACAAAAGAGAATTCTGGTCTGGAGCATGACCCTAGGTGTTTATTAAAGAAGCCTACTGCGTTTGGTTTGTTCACAGGAGGAATTATTTCATTAAGCCTCTGAAACGTAATATTGCTCAATTTTAAATGAAGAGCCATGCATAAATATTGACAGTGTATTTGCATACTTTTCTTATCATACTTTTAACTTTTCACCCATTTTCAGTAAAAGGGGTTGATACACCTTTTAATTTTTAACCCTGTTTGACTGCTTGTGGAATTGTCGTACGCCATGTCATAAACATAGGAACAGCAGACTGGTTGGTGCTCCTGCAAGAAAGTTGTGGGTTTGATTCCCAAGTCACAAGTAAGTCATGATTAAAGTGCCCTATATAAAGTGCCTCTCTCCCACACCCTGACCACAATTAATTGTCTAGAGTTGATAGTTTGCTAAAATATTTTTTAACAACCACATTAAAATGTTTCATTAAAAATATTTCGACAGCAAAATCTTCTTTTTATTTGTGGGTCAAGTGTTGAACAATGGCAGATTTTGAGGGCGTTCAGTTGGATATTTGATTAAGTGAACTTAGTTAATGCCACAAGATATGTTGTGTTTTCATCATTACATAATCATAACATTGTAAACTATAATTGGGTGACTCATAGTGGCCATTTTAATTGCATTCAATAAACTAACTTGCCATTCTACCAAATCTAACACAATTGAGGACTCTAGCACTATGGTAATAAATGTGAAACTTTGAACATTCATCAAAGGGGTGCCAGCCGGTTTATTGCTGTTGATAAACATGCAATAAATGACAATACAATTTTACAGTAAATGAAACCCCTCCAGTGCTGAAAATCCTGATTCTCCAGTTAGGATGTAGTTGGCTGGAGCCCTCAAAAGATAAGCAGCCTCTTCTCAGTAAAACCTTTGAGGACAGTGTATGGACCAATACAGCCTGGGAATTGTACATACCATGATGTAATTTGGAGCATTGAGTTTGATCCCAGCTTTGATCTTTGAACACATGTGGTCATTGTGTCCTTGGACAAGATACTTCCACCATTTTGTTTTTTTTGAACATGTGTGTTTGTGAATAAGCGATTGGTGCTGGTTGAAGCTGATGGCTCAAATTAGCAGCTTTGCTCCTGTCATTATCTATCCTGGGGCAGACGAGACTAAATAAGTATCTTATCATCACCATTATTGCAGTTCCCGGTATTCAGGTTTATATAGGCCTTTCTGAAGTATTTTTTTTTCATTCAAAAAATATTAGATTTTAAATTCTTTATCGCTTTGGAATTGGCAGCACTCATTTTTCATCATTTTGAAACCCATGGATAACAACAGTGTATTTATTGTAATAATACATTTTGTATTATTAATTCTCCTCTTCCTCCTCGCCCTCCTCCTCTTCCTCCTCCCCCTGCTCTTCTTCACTCTCTGAGAGCTTGTTCCATCACCTGAATGCCTCACCGCTGTAAACCCTGTGGGCGTTTGATGTGTTTGGGAAAGGACCTGTCTGGAGGCTCTCCTGTCTGTTGTCCACATCTGACACTGGAGATATGGAGAGGCTCTTTGATGATGGAATTGAACAGTTCTTCATCATCAGGGAACTCGTCATCTGATTCTTCATCTATGAAGAAAATAAACAGTCAGTTAGGCTCATAGACTATATATACGGTCTATGGTTAGAAGCATTATTTCTAAAGAAAAAACAACACGGCTACAGTGGCATAGAATTAAACTTTGTTAGGCTATACAGATAACTGACATAAAAAGATAATGACATGCATATGGTTTCATTCTTAAAGCCATGTCTTAAAAATAAATGGTACATTTGACAGAAGTTCTTACCTGGATAGGCCCTGGATGGATCTCCGCTCTTCTCTATTTTATCTCTAAAATTTAAACAAGAACTGAAGCGTCTCATAGGGTTTTACTCATGTTAACTGTTGGTGATGTGCGACCTCTTATGTTAGCTCACAGGGACCTCTGGGGAAGAGACACTTTAAATGTTGTTATGACAACAACATTTAAATTTTCACTGGATGTTGTGGTAGTCAGTTTGACCACTAGATGGCAGCACACTATTACACACGGTTTCAACAATTCCCTTTGCCTAAAGTGCCCTCATTTCAGGTTTAATATTTGCCCCATGAAAACAGTAGATAAATACTACTACTACTACTACTACTACTACTACTACTACTACTACTACTAATAATAATAATAATAATAAATATAATAAAATATAATACAATACAATACAATACAATACAATACAATACAATACAATATAATATAATATAATATAATATAATATAATATAATATAATATAATAAAAAGGAGGCCAATTGTTAAAGTACAATGAACAATTCAATATTTTGAATCTTAGAGAGAAGTGAACTACTACAATGGGCCTATATCCCATTGTTCTGTATGAGACTGCAAAAAAAAAAAAAAAAGAAAATGAATTTCTTCACTTAAAACAACCCAGATTACAGGAAATTACATTTATTTTATCAAAAAACTCCTGGAGGTGGACCCTCAGACCCCCTCACATGATCCTTCTGTTGCCCTTATTTTTGTAACATTCTCACTGGTCCCTTAGCTCTGTAAAACAGCAGGCACAGGGGCTGTGCATGTCCGTGCAATGGTCATTAACTTACATTACATTTCTTTGACAAACCTGAGGACCTTTGACAGAATGACTGTCTTTCTCTGATACAAATGAACTCCACGAACTTTATCACCATATACACTATATTGCCAAAAGTATTTGCTCACCTGCCTTGACTTGCATATGACCTTAAGTGACATCCTATTCTTAATCCATGGGGTTTAATATGACGTCGGTCCACCCTTTGCAGCTATAACTGTTTCGACTCTTCTGGGAAGGTTGGCCACAAGGTTTAGTAGTGTTGAAGCGCATTTGTGAGGTCACACACTGATGTTGGACGAGAAGGCCTGGCTCTCAGTCTCTGCTCTAATTCATCCCAAAGGTGTTCTGTCGGGTTGAGGTTAGAACTCTGCGCAGGCCAGTCAAGTTCATCCCCACCACTCTCATCCATGTCTTTATGGACCTTGCTTTGTGCACTGGTGCAGTCATGTTGGAAGAGGAAGGGGCCATCTCCAAACTGTTCCCACAAAGTTGGGAGCTTGGAATTGTCCAAAATCTCTTGGTATGCTGAAGCATTCAGAGTTCCTTTCACTGGAACTAAGGGGCCAAGCCCAGCTCCTGAAAAACAACCCCACACCATAATCCCCCCTCTACCAAACTTTACACTTGGCACGATGGAATTAGACAAGTACCGTTCTCCTGGCAACTGCCAAACCCAGACTTGTCAGTCAGATTGCCAGATGGAGCAGTGCGATTCGTCACTTCAGAGAACGTGTCTCCACTGCTTTAGAGTCCAGTGGTGGCACCAGATGCAGATACGCCATTGCATCCGATGCTTTGCATTGCACTTGGTGATGTATGGCCTGGATGCAGCTGCTTGGCCGAGGAAACCCATTCCATGAAGCTCTCTACGCACTGTTCTTGAGCTAATCTGAAGGCCACATGAAGTTTGGAGGTCAAATATTGGCAATATAGTGTATTTCTTTAGAACATTTTCTGAAATGACCAAAAAGTCACACATTTGCAGATTATGTTATGTACCTACTATTGCACATTCTTAATAGTTATTTATTGATATCCTTTGACCTAAGTGTCTTTCTACTGTACAAACTAACTCAAACGTCACAGTATGGTTGTGTAAGTCTCTTGACGCATAAAAATGTGTAAAGTCCACTTGACTGTAGACAGTCAGGTCAAGGTCAGTGTTTGCCGTGGTTCTCCATTCTTTAGATTCTTTTGACCACATTGCCAATAAATAAGTAATTAACAAAGTAATTATGCCTAGCATATAAATATCGTTATCATTTGTGCTACCCAGACTTGAACACTGCAATTTGAAGACTTAAATAAGAAGAGTCTCTAATGTTTTGTCCTTTATAATTATTAGCTCCTTATCAATATTTATTTTCTTATCCCAATAATCCCATAGCAAATGAATCCAAAGCATTCTACAGTATAATAAAGTTAAACTTTTATTGCAAACCAAACATGGTCACATAAATCTTTAACAATTTTACAATTTACAGTACATTTAACATGTTACATATACACATTTAAGCATACCTTCTTTTGTTCAAGATACTGTACATTAAAACTAGTACACGGAAATTCAAAATATACAAATAAACTTAAATAGCATCACAGCCATATTTAAAATGGAATGTTCAGTTGGGATGTGGTCAGCGTGGTTTGTCTGTGAGGCAGGTGGAAGACTATACGAGGGGGACACAGTTGGCAAGCAGAAAGATACAAGCTCTTCTTTCTCAACAGCGCCATATCCCTCTTCCTCTCTCTCTAAGGAATAGTTATGTGCAAACCAATATACAACATCATTTGAGTCTCTATATTAAAACAACTGGTCTTCTAAGTGCTACATGTGTAGAGTTTGCCACAGAAAATTTCAAATGATGCAATGGAGAGAAGAAATGAAGGCACCTTTGTAAGACGTCATCCCCCTCAGTAACATTCAGTTTCATACTTGAATACACCTTTTCTTACCGCACAGAAAACATTTAAGGATAAACTAAAGCACCAAAATAACTGACATTATACTCAGATAGCCCCCTTGACAATATGGAGAGTCTCACAAGACGCAGGGCTACATACAGTAGGTTGAAATCCATTTGCAGGAATAATTATGTATAGTAGATGTATAGTAAGTAGTGTGCTTGTCCTAGCAGAATCTGTAGCCTTGATATTGATAGACGGGGGCTGTTGAGCTGCCTGAGCAATAAATGTGCAAAGGACCTCCACTATTGAATGGAAACAACTCAACACTGACAACTGACCTATATTTCTGTATGTTAAGTTGTGCGCTGCTAATCCTCTTGCAGAAGTTTTTCCAGAGACAGTTGTTATGGCACATTCAAAGACCAGTTGCAGTGGTCGGAAAAATCCATTATCCAGTGGTGAGTGTGGGTTCAAGTGAGTCTAAAGTCCCATTAGTTTTCATGTGTTGGTCCTATAGGTAGGAGTCCATAGAAGGAGCATAGGAAAAGCCCACGAATGCTTCTGAGGCCTCCTTGATGCTGGCTGTTACCAAAGTGCTGTCGGGGGAGCAGCCTATGGAGCTGGGCACAGGCTCGTCTGTGAACTCGGGGTCAAAGTGCCGAAGGTCATTAGGTCCTGTCTGAGGGTCAGAGAGAGACATGTATGGGTTAGTCATGCTGTGTAAAATACCATACATGCAGAAACAGTCTCATGGCGAAACAGTCAATGCTCAGGTTAAAGGTTTTATTATTTTAAGAGTGTACCAGTGAAACTAGTCTGAAACATTTTGCAACAGTTTGATCAATTGTCCAATTAATTAAACTATAGTAATAAAGCACTTTGCATTCAAAGAAATGCAACAAAAAGTATTACAATGAAAACATTCTAACTGCAGGTATCCCGTCAACCACTAGTTGGCAGACCAAACCTTTAACTATGTATGTCTATGTTTGCCACTCACTGTTTAGGTTCAGATGCAGCAGTGCAATTTATCAATGTCAGAATAAACCTGTTACAGTCTAATTGCATGTCATGTTTGAAAAAGAAAAAACATACCACATTAGGGTTGAAAGGAGGGGTTATCTTCTTGGCGTTGAGATCGTCCCAGTTGATAGGGGAGAAGAAAATGTGGTTCTTAATTTCAAGCTGTAGAGACAACGCAAATAGTGTAAGTCCAATAGCATTATCAAAAGAACTACTACAAAAGACTACTAAAAATAAATAAAATTAGAAATGCAAATGAAACTTACAAAGTCGTCCTTGCAGCCCAGCCTCTTGGTGCGGTCTTTTTGTAGCAGACCCTCCAGCAGGTGTCTGGCTGCGTTGGAAATGTTTGGTTTGAGTTGAAGAGGCTTATTCAGGATGTTGTCGTACATCTCTGCTGTGTTACGACTGTAGAAGGGGGGCTGAAAGTAAAGGATACACATGAATAACAATACTAGAAAAAGTAATTCCAAATATACTTTAATATGAGCATGATATTTACCAGGCCATAGAGCATCTCATATAAAACTGCTCCTAAGCACCACCAGTCCACTGTTCGGTCGTATGGTTGCTTGTGTAGGACCTCAGGAGCTAAATACTGAAAAAAAGAAAAGGCAAAAATTAATAAGACTAATGGGTCTCAGTATTTTGACAAAAGTAGTGTACTTTTAGTGACAAAAATATCTACTTTTAGCCATTGTGCTTTTGAATTTTGACTTTTTAAATTTTAGACTGCAAAAATATGACACTGATAAAAACTATAACAAAATATATTAGTCGACAGAATGAACGCTGTATGTGACATTTTCTTTCACTTTTTAAAATGAGTCTGTACCTCTGGTGTACCGCAGAAGGTGGAGGTGGTCCCATTGGGCTCAATGTTCTCCTTGCACAGCCCGAAATCTGTGAGGATAATGTGTCCTTGGGAGTCCAGCAGGATATTCTCTGGCTTCAGGTCTCTGTAGACGATGTTGAGTGAGTGGAGGTACCCCAAAGCACTGGCGATCTCTGCAGCATAGAACCTGGCCCGGGGTTCCAGAAAGCAGCGTTCCCTCTGGAGGTGGTAGAACAACTGGAATAAAAAGATGAAGAGGAGATGATGAGCTTTGAAATATGGACAGAAATATAACAGAAAGCGGAAGGAAGAATACAGATAAAAGGTTACAACAAAAGAGAAAGGCTCATATTTAATCAACTATCTTTGCTTGTCCAACAATCGCAGGAAATTAACTCGATTAGACACTGAGCAAGTTGGAGCAGTGATGCTAATTTTGGCCCTGAGTCTCCGCTCTGTAGCTCACCCCATGATTTCCTGAGAGCGGCTTCCTTTAGTGAAAGAGCAAAAAGGCAGAGAGCGTTGGCCTTGATTAAGCTTCTCATGACAGGATATCCTCTGTCCGTGTGTGTCCCTACTTCAGCTAAATCTGACAATGTATTATTCTTACCACACTTTTATGAAAACTTAGATTTGGTTAAATCAAATCAGATACTTTTTCCTTCAAAGATTTGGCTTATATTTTTAAATACAACTTTTAAAATGTATTATACAACAAACGTGAGTTACTCAATATTTCTTGACCAATTCTTATTCCTACTATTCTTATTCCTACTATGCCCATCTCTCTCCATCTCTCTATTTTCAAATAACATACATTTTTACAATATCAAACCCACTCTTGTGTATCTTTTTATGATTTTCTGACAGCAGCCCTCACCTCTCCTCCATTGATGTAGTCTAAGATGAAGTAGAGCTTGTCAGCCGTCTGAAACGAGTAGTGCAGGCCAACCAGAAATGGATGCTTCACATTTTTCAACAGCACATTCCTCTCTGACATGATGTGTTTCTCCTGATGAGAGCAAAAGGTCAAAGGTTAAGCACAATGAAAAAGACAAGGAATGCACTGAGGTCATCTGTTTTGTTTGCGCTCACCTCCTTTTTCTTAAGAATAGCTTTTTTCTGTAAGACTTTGACTGCGTAGAACTGATCATCAGTGCGATGGCGTGCAAGCAGGACTTTACCAAAACTGCCTTTGCCAATAACTTTGAGGAAATGGAAGTCACTGGGTTTAGCAGAAGGGTTTGAAGATGGACCAAGGTTGATCTGCTGTGATGGACTGGGCTATGGGGTAGGAAAGAAAACTAAAATCATAATCTGTTCTTACTTGAAAAAACAAATTTGTATAAAAATTGTTGCATATATACTCACAGGAGGGGAAGGGTTGGCATTCATGAGCTCTGCATCTTGGGGCAGATTGAGAATAGATGTAACCTCTGAACTGCAAATTAAATAAAGAAAACACAAATGTTTACAGTCAAAATAAAGCAACTGTGAGTCATATTCCTCCATCCAGGCGACATAATACTGGCATTTTTTGGTTGACTTTCCAGCGTTTTGTCCTCTAGAGAATGCACAACAATAACATGAGTCAGAGGTACTCACTGCTTGCATGCGTAGGAGTTTGTGGCAAGTCTTTGAATGAAGTCGTTCAGCCCCATTCTCCTCTGTTTCATGAAAGCTGAAAGATAAAAAGGTTTTAAAAATTTAGAGCCAGGAAAAGAAAGAAAAATATCCATGTTTGCATATCCACAAGTTATCCATACCGGTGACTAATCCAACAAGCCCCTTGGACTTGGAATAGGTAAACTCAGGATCAGCTGTTTCTGTCTTGATAGTCATTTTGGATTAGCTCTGGTCTTGCCACTTGCCTGAGCTAAAATAAAACTCAACTTGTATTTGGCAGACTTATTAAAGTCCCAAAGTGGGGAGGAGTAGTCTCTATGCTTCCTCCTCCCTCCCAGTGGGCGTGACCCTAACGTTACTGCTGTAACATAATCAACTATAATATGGCCAATGAGAAGCGCTTGCACCACGTCCCAAAACGTCAAGGCCACTCCTCAAAAGGTGGTCTTGTCCAAAACATTGGGAAAAAAAGGAAAAAAAAAGTTGGTCACTGAGATTTAGTTAGAACATGTGTTGACTGACATCCATGGCAGCTTACCACCATTTCCCATGCATCATAACATGCAGTGATCCAATTGACGAAGTTAAATAGATCAGAAAAACTACGTTTGGCAAGACAATCCTATCCAAGTGTGTCACTAGGCTAGACTTTATTATATAAGCAGAGAGCTATAACCATCGTAACTTAATTTGACATTGCTCTAAATATAACCACTGTGGCCAAAGCAGTATCGCCCTTAGAACTGGTCAAATCCCAGTTAGTTAAAAGCTTTTCAGGCTTTTTTAAAATGAAAAGTTCAAACGCGTCAGGGGTGACGGTGGCTTCCCACGGGTGCGCACGAAAGTGAGAGAGAGAGACTGGAGCGCGAGCAGCAGGCCAGATGCCAAGAAAAAGCCCTCTGCTAGTGGAAAAGTACAGTGAGTGAAGAGAATGACTCGCTACAACACAAAGACAGAATAAAAGTTTCAGCCAATGACAAGCCCTTGAAATACAGTAGGCCTACTGCTTAAAACAAGTCCCATAGCTTAAATGCAAATATGTGGAAAACGCGCATTGGCACAGTGGTCCCATTAGGCACAGTTATGTAACGCACCTGGTTTGAATTTTACCTCCACCTTGGGCAAAGGCAGCACGACCGTACACCAATCCCAAGTCAATATTAAGGCGTAAAATAATCATTTTAATACACTCTCTTCTCCACTGTTGACAAGAAGTTAAACTTTGCGGCAATGTACAGTCCCATTTAGTCGGCTACATAAAAAAGCCAAACTCGTTAAACGGTTGTGTTTGTCACCTTTTATATCGGGATGGCTTCTCATTCTACAGTTTTCCAACCGACACGCTGCGTGAAATGTGAAAGAGCCAAGCTACCTGGCACAATTTATAAGACTGTGTTATCAACAAGGTCATTCTGCTAAAAGATAAAAACACCATAAATCCGGGTCAGTGCGGATCGTGAGATGTAGGTAAGAAATAGGCGCATCCACAGGTAAAGTGGCGTTAGGTGCGCACGGGCGCAATTTGGCCACTATGGAAAAATACCCCAAGGAGGACGGCGAGCAACAGTTTGTTTGTGGTGTCCAAAAAGTTCGAAAAACTCCATAAAAAGTTGTAACTACAAAGAGGACTAATAGTGTTACCATGTGCATCTACTTACAAGTCAAGGTAGTTGTTTTGTCTTTCATGGAAAAGCCTTATTATTCCAATTCACGACCACGAAATGGGACTGTGGGCTCCTGTACAGAAGGGTACTAGACTTACACCGCATTCCTCACTGGGATAGTTCCATCAACTGTTCATTTGCTTTTTTTTTTTGCTTTTTTTTTTTTTGAGGCGGGGATAAGCAGTTTGCTTCCACCCCACACAGTTAACAGGCGGGAGGGGCGGTGCCTCCAAGTGCTCCTCGGAAGTCATTCTTTTGGGGAGAAAAAAAAACAGTCTCTTGAATGGGTATAAAAACAAGAATGAACTTTAACCCTTTGTTCAGTTCGAGATAGTAAGAATATACTACAATGCAAAAGTTCCCCTCTCATTTGGTCTAAATTATTAACCACAACAAATGACTGATTGTGCAGTGTAACTTTCCAGTGAGGATGCCAGCTCCTTAAATACATGATGTTATTGCTTTGCCTGTTATTGCTTTGACGTTATTAAACGTCTCCACTGATTAGGGGCATCTCAATGGAGACAAGCCATCATAACAGTACTAATTGGATCTGAAAAAGCACACTTATATAAGAATACATAACTTAAATAAAAACACTAACTGAATAAACGCAAAATAAATAAGTTTAATGCCAGATCATGGAACATTCCAGGTAAAGCAGTTACATCTCCTTGGAGACAATCAGGTGGAGGACAATAGTTGTACCTTTAAGTAAAAGTCTCTTCTTTATGTACTTGGGTTAAAAATGCATCTTACAAATTGAAAATAGTCTGTGCAGGTAATGCCATTTCAAAGTGCTGATCCTCTACAAGCTGCCGCTGGGCCAAATCACACTGTAAGTCAAAATGCTTAAAACGCACAACCTTAAAATTACAGTTTGCGTGTTTGTGTGTGACTCTGCACTTTTGAAAACATCGCCCCAACACTGTGCTGTTTGTTTTTGACTTAGCTGAGGTCAAATCTGTTATTAATATCTCCTACACTGTTAACTGGGACTCACTGACACTTTGAGAGTCCATGTCATACTCTGGTTAAGGGCTCTATTTTCAACTCTTAAATAAATCTTTTTGTGTAAAGACAGTCCCTACTTTTCAGTCAGCATTACAGCACCATTGCAGCCTGTTAAAATATATATACCCTTTTTCTCCTTGAGTTGTCAACCTGCCATCTTACAGTTGCTGTTTTATCTTCTGACGAAATGACAAAAGAACAGTGCTCTGTGCGGAACATGAATAGACATCTCGCTTTTCAAACTAAAAACTTTATCAAAAGCTGTAAAAGTGCTGACCTCAAAAGACAAAACAATAGGAAAGATATAGGAATATGTTATCACAATGCAGAGCCCAAAACTTCCACTAATATTTTGCCAACAGTTAAAATGTCATATTCATCCAGCCATTTTCAACAGCATGTGAAAATGGACTCTTACCTACAATAGAACTAAACTGCCTCACATCTTGCATGCAGAGAAATGAAGACCTCTGTTAAGGAGTTAGCTCATTCAGTGGTAAAGTGGCTGAACCAACCAAACCAACCAAACCCTCTTTATAAACTTTTACAAAAGAAACAGAGGAGCTCCTTCTCCAACAGGCTCTTATAGCTTCACTCAAACAGTGATACAGGACTACATTTTGTACTTACCATACTCCATACAACTCTACAACAACTCACCCTTATCTAACAGATAACTTTATGTCCTGTCAATCACTATTTCATCTTTGCAATGTTTCTCCTTACCCACCACTTATATATATTCAAGATACAGTATATTTTGTATTACTATATTTCTATTTGTACTTCTATACTTATATAATTATGCCTCATTTGACACCAATCTCTTGCTATTTTGCTACTTATTTTAAATGTATTATGTTCTTTAGTATTATATTTATTGTGATGTGTGACCTACTGTGTCCAAATACTTTCCCTTGTGATTAATAAAGTTTGTTTAAATCTAAGGTCTAAGCCTCATTAACTAACCAATTATTTTTGTTTTTTACTAACTCCAGCTAATCCATTGTGGCTAGAGTTAGCATCTTTGGTCCTATCACAAGTTGGAGCAAAAGTACAGCTCACACACTCAAATCTATTATTCGATGCTACACGATGCAACTCAAATGTGCATGAATGGAGTCCTAAGCCAGGAAATTAGTCTTCGACAAAACCACAGCAATCTCTTTACCAGTTAGTTGTTAGTGGGTGCGTGAAGTTCACTACTATAACTCTATATGTATCTATATTTATATTTCCATATTTTTACCTCCAAGATGAAGCCGGTGGTCCACTAGCGTATGCATCTCTGTTCAAATGAGTGCGAGGTGCTGAGAGAGGAGCAGCACAGCGGAAGACAGGCAAACCAATGGGACCAGTGTTAACAATGAGTGCACTCAGTGATTTTCCTCTCTGGCCCGCTCTCCTCATTGGCATTTACACAGGCTGGTGACTGGAAGGGCCTCCACTGAACTGAAAGTGTGTTTGTTTGTATTGTGTGTGTCACCCCCTAATGAATTATGTAATGGTCTAGTGGCACTGTCTCCGGTGCCAAGGCCAGCCTATAGTTATATGCTGTGGGGACACTCATCCTCAAAGGGAAGAGGCCAGGGTCTGCGTTCCAGTGTTTTTACATATAATTCAGTTCAGTTATTATATTAAAAGTCCTGTATTACACAGAATTGCCATGTTAGAATGCTGTTATACTTGGACTTGGTAAGCCTTTATTATTAGTCTGTCTACACCTCCAAAGCTCAGAATGCACTGTTCCACCTTGTGATGTCATGTAGTGGTATTTTTCAAGTTAGCAGCTACCTTTTACCTTTAGTTCAGTATCATCCAAGTGATTCTAATGAAGGTGTATGCAGTTTAAAAACACAATGGAGCACTTCCTGTATTATCACATGATATCATAAGGTGGAAAAGAGTGTTTTCTGTTTGAGAGAAGAACTCAGTCTAAATATGCAGGGTCTGTGTGTTAAACATGTGAATGAAATGAAACACAATGTTTTTGATGAGTAAACAACATTATGACAGAGATCAGCACTTTAAGCAAAATGTGAAAATGTTTGTTGGGCATTTGAATGAGTTCTACAAAATAATGTTGTCAAATGAGGTAAGGTATAGGCCTATATAATAGAATAATATAATTTGTGAAAAACCAGGGCAATTGATTATGATATGATGTTGACATGAATCTTAATTTGACAAATTTAATGAAAAAATTGTAAAAGAAAATGGTTAATGAAAGCTAAGGTTAACTAAATATGCAGTTTGCCCATTATGTGAATGGAAAACTCCCACACCTATTCACACAATGTAAACATTTTATTACAGCTGTCTTGAGGGTCATTATTTACAGCCTTGTTAGTAAAATTCCAGGTCTGTTTGTTTTTGTTAAATTAGTGTCTGAGAGGTTGAAGTCTAAGGTCTTTGTATATTCAGTAGTGCATTTTAGAATAGAAAATAGAGATGTGATCAGGCTGTAACAGATTTAAAATTTTGTTGTTTCTGGGGCTTGTAAAATGTCGTCAGCTGGTTTACGAGTAAAGCTTGGAGACTTTAATTTGTATTCCGTGCCATGACTGGTCTCTGAACCACAGTTTGGACTTTAATATTTTATTTTGCCCATTTACGACCGGAATGAGGGGTTTATTTTATTTGTGGTCATAGCTGATCAAATTTGTCTGGTAGTGAATGAGAATGAATGAGCAGTGGTGAGGAACCAAGTGACACAGTTACATAAAGCTCTTACCCATTCACAGGGGACGGCCAGGCTTTTATAGTGTGCCTATACACCAGCCAATGTGCTTGTATATGTGTTTGCATACATGGTGTTCCCTGTTTTAAGGGTCCCAAACAACCACAGGGGCCCCAACTCATTATGTCGGCTCTTGCTAATTATAGGGCAGGGATATGGTTGACCTCGTTTGAAGACATGGTTGAAAACTCCATTGTTTTGAGCTGGTTCTGCCTAGTTTCTAAGTTTTGTTTATCAAAGTCAGCAGGGTGCTCTTGAAGGCTACTTAAGTTATTGCACAATACTGAATGTCCCTTTTACAGACAGAACATTTTGTGCTTTTTGTAAACACGCTTGTGTGTGAAATATTTTATGGCTTACTAAGTCACCTTTGCCATGGTAAAACTAAATTTGTATCTAAACGTACAGCTCCAGACCTGTCTCCACTTGCCCTGGTCATACATAAACAACTGCAGTTAAGTACACCATGTGATTGAAAAGTTCCTTGCTCAGTTGTTGTATACTCAAATGACAACGAGGCATAAGGCAAGCACAAAGAGATAAAAACTACAGTACATGTAGTAAAATCTATACATTTAATAGATGCTTTCCATTCAATAAAAAAGAGAACTTAAAGGTCCTATATTATGCTAAACTGACTAAATCATGTTCAAATCTTGTTACGTCATCAAAAGCATACCTGGACTTGTTTTGTTTCATTCACACATGTTTGAGTAATCCTATATTATTGGGTTATCTACATCTCCAAAGATCAAAATGTTCTGTTCCACCTTGTGATGTCATTCCAAGGCTGAGAGTATCAAAACTATTCTAGAGGTGTATGGCATTTAAAAACAAGGTGGAGCACTTCCTGTATTGCCACATGACATTACAAGTAGAACAGAGTGTTTTCAGTTTGAGAGAAGAACACAGCCTAGATATAGCCGTTTAACAATTAGGAATATACTTAATAATTCAAGAGGGTTGCAATTTTGGGTCCTAGTTGTGGGAAATATGAAATAAAATGGCAATGAGGAAAGAAAAACACAAAATGGAATGCAGAAATGTGGAAAATCTATAAATCTATCAAGATTAAATATTAACTAATGTTCTGATTTGTGCCAGTGAAGTATCACTGTTTGTGTATTGCGTTACTCTCGCACTCTTCACCAAATCATATTATGTCAATGTTTCAATAAAAATGTTCATAAAGTCAACTTATACTGTGTAGCGGGTATAATTCCTGTCCTGTTTGTTGAAAGGGTGTGGGAGGGTCTGACGGAGGACAGGCTGGAACAGGTGATCAGTGTATCACTAACCCCACAAGAATAAAGGGATATGGTGGCTCTGAAGAAAGGGCTTATCCAGAGTTGCGTCACAGAGGACAAAGGAGTAAAGTTTGAGGACACTCAGAAAAACATGGCGCAATGGAGCTTTATCTGAAGCTGTTAACATGGTGGAAATACACTATTGTGCAGCTGGTGGGGTTTAGTGGTTTATAGTTGATATCTGAATTAACATTAAAATAGATTGCGTTGTTTAATAATAAATAAGTTAGAAACCATGTACATTTGGAATACAAAAATAACATGGTAAATGTGTAAAATTGTTTCTTACTAGTTATTTGTACTGTTTATGTGGTTCAGCTCTCCTAAGCAATATGGATCCTTTCTACAATATAAATAATAATAATAATAATAATAATAATAATAATAATAATAATAATAATAATAATAATAATAATAATAATAATATATGCCACAAAAGAAAACACCCAGTGTCAAATCTGCTGTTTACACAATCTTATAAGAGTAGTAGTTGTAACAGCAGTGTAGCAATAGTAGTGGTGGTAGTAGAAATAATAGTTGTAGTAATAGTCAAAGGTAAGTACAGAGGGGCTGCATGGTCCTTTTACACAGCAAAAACTAAAATATTACCAAGTTAAAATGACTTGAAGTAATCTTGATTTGAGTACATTTCACATGACAGGTAAAATGATCTACCAATGGAACAAGACTTTCCATGCTTAAAATAGGAAAATACATCTACATACGTAAATCTTTTTTGGGATTGAACTGAAGAAACAATAAGTTGCAAAATTCCACTAATAAATAATTTTACTTGTCAAGTCCAGTCTCCTCTAATCAAGTTAAATGCTCTTAATTCGAGTTGTTTACACTTATCTAGAAGTTTGCAGTGTAACTACAATGGAAATGATGAGGAGTGATTCTTGATAGTAAAGAGTTTTGAATGCTTGTATAAACTCTGCACTCAGCCAGTCTTTGATTCTCGAAACCATTAAAATTAGAATTTTAGCTAATTATAATGCTTGAAATGTTGCACCTGAAAAAGCCAACAATTAGCTGAGTGCACCTGTAGACTTGGCAGTGTGAGAAACCTTCAGGAATGCAGTGCTTTCGAAACCAAACTATCACACGATGTCCTCGTTTTACATAAGGAATCTAAAGACTGCTGCTAAAGTTGCAACCTAGACATTGTAGCTTCTTTGGCTGCATTCCCAAACGTGACAGATTGCAGACTTTGAACTCTGCAGTGGCACAAATAAAAGCGCAAGACGGTAATATAAATGCTCTGTTCCAGTCTGCAGCTATAAAACAACAGTGAACTCTCCCCCACTGGCTCCCTTTCTGTACATGTATGAAGCCTGCAGTCATGACAGTATACGGCCAACATAAGGCCAGAGCCATGTTTTGTGCCTGTAAAAGGCTGTTTTGATGCCTCACGTAAAGTGCAAATAGTAATTTTGGTTTATGAGCAACAACAGTTATTATCCAAGCTTAGGGCAGGATTACAGTCTTGTGATGTAAGGTGAAAAGGGCAGAAAGAAGTACAGAGATAAAAGTATCAGATGTAAGATTAAATGTGGGAAAAAATATACAAATCTTAATAATGAGCAGTCCTGCATAGCCAGATTGCTTTCAAATTACAGTATTCATTCAAGTTGTAAAAGTAACCATAGTGATGTATTCCTTATAAAAAAAAAAAAAATGGATGGGAAGAAGGAAGTTGAGGAATAGAAAAACAAGGTTACTGGGCGTTGACTTACTGTTGTCGCCGGGGCAACAGTAGTTGTCAGGCTCTGAGTCATTGTGGTAGTACAGGTCCATCGCCTGGGGGAGAAATACACTGTGTTAATAGGTGAAAATATTAAATCACCAGTTGCTGGCAAAACCAAACTTCGGATAGTTTCTTTTGAATTACTACCCCCTTTATACTGGAAGTTCACTAGTGAATGTGAATGCCCTACTTCCTTACTTTGCTCCCTATGATGTGTTTTAATGAGGCCTTGGTTTCCAGGGTGAGGCGGCATTCAATCAGTCCGGGCCCATAGATAAAGAGAGGAGAAAAGCCCTGTTTCTAATAAAGACCAGAGGATTTCAGCGCAGCAGTGTGCCTCTATTGCAGATTGAAAGTGATCTTAATCAGCAGTGGACTCAGTTAAACCTTTACTCCATTGACATATGTAATTATCCACAAAGAGAGAGTATTAGATAAGCCAGGCGACATCAGTTTGGGTAATCTCTCTTCAAAAATGTTTGACTGTGCAATGGGATCTGACATGAATAACTTGAGCACTGCATCTAACAGCTTGGGTGACCTGCCAATAATGAAATGATCTGACAGCAAAAGTATGGATGTAGCTACGAGACACTGGGATAGAGCTAAGAACAGAAAATTATTTAATGCAAACTAGTCCAGCTACTTTTACTTTCACTAAACAATGTGTACTGTAGGCTCCTCCCAGTGGGTCTGAGCTACTCTTTGTCTATAGACTCTAGCTCAACCTCGTCACGTCAACGAAACAAAAGACCCAAATCTAGGTTAGCTTATTGACAATATCTTTGCAAACCTTTACTGCTATTATGCTAAGTCCATAATAGCAGTAAAGGTTTGCAAAGATATTGTCGATAAGCAGAATTTGTTTACTTTTTGGATAAAATAAACAAATTCTGACAGCTTTAAAAAGTCTTCCTGTCATATAGATTTCACCAAAGTCCCATGACACTCCAGCTCTATGTCAGATTTGACTGTTTGGTGAAGCTGAGTGTCAGTCTCACTGTCAGAGATGTGTGTATCTGTGCTACTCAGCCTTAGCCTAGTTTGAGTCTCCATTCTGAAAACTTCTTGCACATTTCACGACTTCCTTTAGGGTGTTTTTTGTTGTGCTGATGCGTGTGTGAACATGTGTGAGTGAGAGTTTAAATGACACAGCATAATCACTTAACAATCTCTCTGAAGTGGCTTGATAAAGTTCATAAGCTATGAGAAATATTGGTACCACTTTAAAATAACTACACCTTAATACCATCTTGAACCACCACCAATAAAGACATAATTAATAATAAAGAAATTGTGTATTAATAGCTTCTTAAAGGTCCTATATTACACAAATTGACTCTTCTAAGCTTTAAGCCATGTTATAATGTCGTTACCTCATCAAAATGGAGTTGTGTTCCGTTTGAGAGAAGAACGCAGCCTAAATATCCTTCAGTTAAGGGATTAATCATAAGTTAGTGGTAAGTATGAGTAGTTACTAAGCCTGAAACATTCTTAATACACTATTTGTTCATTACAATTTCATTCTTCATGCTTTATTTAGGCTATTAAAGTGTAGTTATTACAAAGTGTTACTGAAATATAAACAATAAAGCTCCAGTGGAACTGCATTTGAAGCCAGGTATAAACTAGAACAGGACTGCTCATAAAGGAGGATATTAGCCAAGCTTGAACCAGTATTCAAACAGACCTGAATGTGAACTAAACCTGGTCTATGCTAAGACATAATAAAACGAAACCAGGACTGAAGCAGGATAGTGCTAATTCTGTCGACATGGCTGTTTATTCATCCACGGTTGCACCCTGTCCATTGTCCATTCCCTCTGAATTAGCCCGATGTCTGTCTCTTCGTGTCTCTGACTTCCCTTTTCAACTTTGTTTACAGATTCACTGGAGAGATGGGGCATCACCATGGTGATGGGAATTTAGGCTTTACTTTTCATTAATATTTCATGAAAGTGTTTTTTTTTTCTTTTTAACTTACACCAAAAAAGACACAAAGTTGGAGCTTTGCAACTGGAAGATATAGCTTTGCCAGAGTCTAGTAATGGAAACTTTTAAGGTGCTGTCAGTGACTTAAATTAAAGGGGAACTTACAAACTTTTGGCTTCAATGTAATTACACAACTTTCCACAGAGCACAGGGGAAATGCTGTGTCTCAATGAATAAATCACTTGTTAACTAACTTGTTGGGCAAAAATTAAGTGTAAAAATTAATGAAATGTTCTGCTTTATGCTTTTTCATACTGCTTAACAACTAATCCCTTATAGAAACACAAACTATCAACCAATTTGGTTACAATTCATATAGGTGCACCATGTAACTTTTCTAGAGGTTCCAAGATGTTATTGCATTAAATATGCCCATCTTGCATTTTGCCTTATTACAGGTGTTTTTATTACCCAAAAAAGTTGAAAAATGTGCATTCTTACATACAGTCGAACAGCAATAAGAACACAAATGTGACAAGGAGGTGGCAAACCTTCCACCTGAAATGTTACATGGTACACCTTTAATAATATAGTTACATTTTGTCCACAAACTACACCATTGTGCTGTCACTGATATTATGAACAGTACAGAGTTTATAAAAAATACTGGCTAAGCCTCACCTGTGTGCGTTGCCGTGGCTGCCAGGTGTCTTCCAGGGCGTAGGTGATGTACGGACCACTGCAGATGGAGCACTCCAGCATCACAGGGCTGGCCAGGAGGGGCCCATTGTGGACCCCCCAGGCCTGACAGCCCCCCAAGTGGAGGTCCGGCTCTATCTCCCTCTGCTTATCACTATGGTGGCGTGACAGCATCTTCCACTTTCTCACCTGGAAATTCACAATATACACAATAAATAATGATGCATATTAAATTTTTAAAACAAATTTAATCCTATTCCATCTAAATCAGTGGGGGTAGTTTGACAAAGAGCTTGCAAGGAGTTAAATTTTCAAGTGGCGTGAGGACATTTGAGGATTTAGCGGTAATCCCTTGTTATGTAAAAGCTGGACCAAGGCTCAAAGGATTTCAACCAAATCTTCATTTAATGTGAAAGAACTAGGGCTGAACAATTGTGTTTAAGATAATGCAAGATTGGTCTGACCAATAACAAGATTGCAGTAGTTAGATATGAGTTCATTTGAGTCTATTCAGTGTGCACGTTATGACATGAGGTCTAAACTGCAGAGTGAGCAGGTTTTACACATAATAAAACCACATGGAATGTACAGTATATAGCGTTATCTCGGAGTTACCTAAATCCCAAATCCCAAAACCCATATATTTGAGATTTGATCACTGTGATTCTTAAAGGTGGACTGTGTCACTTTTCTGTTGGAGGGGCTGCCACTTGTTTATTTCCATGAAGATGTTATTTCTTTGCCTGGAACGTTCTACAGTATGAAACTTAACTTGTATATCTCCATGGAGACAGGCAGGAGATGCTACCAAGCAGAGTTACAGGTCGTATCTGTGGAGAGTTTGACTCTGCTCATAGTAAGAATGAGTGTTGTCAAAGGTATTTTGGAGCTATAAAACACCAGTAATTGAATAAATGCATTTTAGATATGTTTAATGCCATACTGTGGAATGTTGCAGGCAAAGTTAGATAGTGCACCTAAATGCCATTTCTATTAAATTACAACACATCTTGCCGCTCAAAAAGAGAACCCTGCCACTGCACACCTTAAGAGTGATATGGTCTTAAGAATAGGAAAGTGCATTAACCGTGAATAATGGAAGAAAAGGTCAGGGGTTGCGTACTTGTTGAGGAAGCTGATTTGGCTGGACGACTGTGTCACTGACTGAGAATGGCAGTTATGTAAGTTTAAATGGTGTCCTTGGCCAACACACTCGTTGCACACATTCAGGTCTTATCGGTCCCTATCAGGACTAGATACTCCCATCCCCACTGTATTGCTGCTGTTTGGCTTAAGGAACATTGTAAGTGATAGATGTAGTTTTAATTCTGCAACTCTGCAAAAGGAAAACTTCCCCCTGGCTATAATTAAACCAAGTGCCGGATAGACAGAAAGGACATAAACAAGTGCTGCTGGTCTTAAATAAAATGAATAAAACAGTCGGTCATTACACTGTGTATTGCTTATAATTATGTGGATGCAAATCTATTGGTACAATGCTAGTGAATGCAAATTAATGTTCTTATTATAATCACAATAGCCTGCACTCAGTGGTGGAAGAAGTACTCAATTTTGTTACCTAAGTAAAAGTACAGATACCAGAAAAAAAAAAAAAATAAATAAAATAAAAAATCTCAAGTAAAAATATCACATGAAATATCACACAAAAAATCTACTTTAGTAAAAGTTGAAGTATCTTTTTAAAAATGTACTGTATGTAATGTAAGTAAAAGTATTTCAGATTTTGAGATTTAATAAAGCTTCAAATGTAATGTTTTTCATAACGATTGGTGCTGAATTTATATTTATTTATACAGAATAAATAGTTTTTAGCTAGCTGTTTTTATTTATATATGTGTATATATACACCATATTCCACAACTGCCTATACTAAATGCATGATGTTCTGTGTAGGAGTCGAGAAAAAGTTATTAAATATTATTATTTTACTTGCTAAATCTCTGCAAAGGAAAATGCATGTTATTTCATATGTAGTTTTGAGGACTTTGAACAATAAGGATGAGACAAGGTTGTGCTATCTATGAAATGACTGTTGTTAAAAGTCTATATTCCACACACTACAGCACATGTGATAACTCTGTTTATGTACATGTATAGATCATAAATACGGTATAGTAAATACAGTAGTTTGCGTAACATCTCAAACACCCATGTACGAAGTTTACTCTTTTACCAACTGTAATATTTATCTTGCACGTTGGACTTTATTCCTCAGAATGGTCGAACTAATGGACAAACATAAAGCTGTTAATCCTTATGTTTTTACACTACAGAATGCAATGTAATGTGAAAGTATTTAGGATAAAGTACTCTAATTAGATTATTTTTTATGCAGGTATTCTGTAACTAAATACATTTTCAACGTATTATTCCCATCACTGCATATACATATACTGCAATTTACTTCTTCCTCCAGCGCCCACTCTGTCCTATGTCCTGGTTATGCGATGACCTCTACGGAGAGCATGGTTTGAGTATTATTTAGGTTACATAACTCTCACTCAGATAGTCTCAGTAGTCAGGATGTAATATTGTCAAGGGACGTTCTCGTGCTCATGGGCTAATGCAGGATGTGCGCAGCTGTCTCCCACAAGGCCATAACTCAGGAAATACATGGTACATGGGGATTTAATTTATTGACTTCCTCTTATGCTAGTCACAGCTAAGCACTTTTGTATTCTTAAGATAATAATTACCTAACCTAAAAATCTAGATGACATTGATACATAGGCTATAAATCTAAATCTGTGTCATGTAAAGTACACCATGAGAATAGAGTCCAGGGAAGTGCCACATTTGTGGTTAATATTATTAGAGCTGAGTTAATGAGAACATAGCTGCAGTAAGGATTAGTAACAGCAATGCACATGCAGAATGGTCCGAGGTAACTTAGAGGTGCTGTAACTTTTCTGGCAGAGAGTACACCACCTGCTTGTCTCCATGGAGATGTTATTGCGCTGGATGAAATGTTCCACAATATATAGCTCTTGTATATTCAGTTAAGCATTTTAATTGCTAAAAAATTGTAGAACATGTATTCTTACAGTAAGCAGGATCTCCTCTCCACAGGATCTGACCTGTAACTTGGCCTGGTGGTGTCTCCATGGAAATAGTTATGACAAACACAAGCAAGTAGAATACCCTTCACCAGAAAAGTTAAGACAAACCTTTAGTGAAATCTTTATTTATTTCAAAATGGGGAAATTACAATGTTACAAGGCAAAGTTCAAGAACAGCAGGAGAATTAGAATGAAATCAAAAATAATAACTGGACTTGCCTTTTGGTCAGAGTAATGTCATACAAAACAAGCAACTGGAAGTGTTCGGAGCCTCTGTGGTCACAAACACACTGACACATAAAGACTGAAAACTGAACTGTTTTCAGTCTTTTTGTGTGCTGAAAACAAACAACATTAAGCTAATCTTATACATCTCACCGGTCATTGCTCACAGCATTACAGATAATACTAAAAGAAGTGAATGATTTGTGTTACACTATGTTTACTTTTTAGGCAGTGATACCATTCTCTGAACTGTGGAAAAAATGAGTATGAACTTGTTCCGTTGATGAAATGCAGGCTTAGTCATTATAACAAGACATAACAAGAAAACAGAACCAAAACAATAGGGGAGCAATACAGTGTTACACAAGCTAATGTATTCTCAGTTGGAAAGGAGTCTTGCTTATTAAAATGGAGCCCTGTGTTCTTCTCCTTCCCTTTACCCCTAATTTAAAGTTGCTGGTCTGAAATAAATGAGCTTGGGGTGAATTGGAATCCAAATGGCCATAGCGGTAAAGGTTTAGCTGCACCAGTGTCTCATGGGAGATTAGGCTTCTGAAATAGAGTTCACTGAGAGGAGCAGGATTTTCATATCGACTTTTGGTCTAGAGCTGGAAAACATGATCCTCCAACAGATTACGAAGGTGGTGATGAAAACTTAAAGGTGCATTCTGTAACTTTTCTATTGGATGGTCTGAAATCTTCTTGTCTTCATGGAAATGTTATTGCTTTGTCTGAAATGTTACACAGAATTGTTCTTAAGATGCGCTCAAAAGGCTTTAACAGCTATCTTTTACCTTTACTACCTTTAGTGAAGGTGTATAGAGTTTAAAACACATAACCTCACCACATGACATCACAAGGTGGAACAGTGTTTTCTGTTTGAGAGAAGAAGTTTGCAGGGTTTGTGTGTTAAACGTGTGAATGAAACAAAACACAACTCCAGGTATATTTGTGATAAGGAAACAACATTAGATCATATATCAGAAAATAGTGTAACATGCTCTTTAATATTTTATCAAAATCCAACTATAGTTTAGTCTAGTAACAAAATTTAAGGCTTACATTTCTAGACCAAGAACAGAAAAATAACAAAGTTTAGATAATTTATCTTGTTTGCCAACATGAAAAAGTGATTGAATTCAGCTCAAAACTGACAATATAACTAATCATTGTTGTTTATAGATGAACTAAAAGCCTTTAATTTCCTTTATATTTTAATTTCTTCCATGATTATGCTAATACATGCTAATAGTTTCTGGCTGCCCACCTTGTTACTGTGTACGACTGAATGCGCTAATGCTATGAGTCAGGACATTGTGTGATGCAGAATGGGCCGGCTAAAGTCCAGTCGTAAGGGATTTTCTCGAGCTCGCTGCACAGTTGAACCGAGAGGCTGAATGTGAATGGGACCTCCAGGTACTGCAGTGTCATGGTAACGGCCTGCAGTAGCACTAGAGTAATGAGGATCAGTATATGGATTCACAGGGTAGAAGTAACCCCAAATGCAGTGGGACAGGCTTGCACTTTCTGAGCCAACTTCAATAGACAGTGTTGTTTATATTCTCTCGTGTTTCTCGTGAACACCTCTCCCCAAGTTGTTGGAAGAATAATATTAGTTTTTATAACCAAATAGACACATATTATATTACCTGACTTCCCCATTATTTATCCTCAGCTTGTTATGGTGTGAGAGAGGCAATTTATACATCACACCTCGTAGTTTGCCAATGTAGAAGGTGCTTATTTCCTTTTGGTTTCTCTCGCAGAAGAAGCTGTTATAGTCCTCCTGAGTGGGAATAGTCACATTGAAAAACATGTACACAAATCTAATGAGAAAACCTGTGAGGAGTTTATTAACCCATGTTCCATTCTTGCACTGTCAGAGCTGTTAGCGTTGTAACAAAAGATTAAAAATAGAGGAGGATTAGTGGTTTTCCACTGCTTTGTGCAAAACAGGAGTAGATTAGCCCTATTTTACAGAAGGTTTTAGTCATTGGTAGAATTCTAGCAAAGAGTTGAAAATGATTGTGATCATAACTCAAAATAGTTAAACTGCTATTTTCTGATCTGTTATAATGTTGTTTCCGCATCACAAACATATCTGGAGTTGTGTTTTGTTTCATTTACACAAAGTTTAAGGTTTAACACACAAAGTCTGCATATTTATAGGCTGAGTTCTTCTCTCAAACAGAACACCTTGTAATGTTATGTGGTAATACAGGAAGTGCTCCACTGTTGTTTTAAACTCCATATACCTTCACTAGAATCATTTGGACAATTTCAGCTTTGGAATTGCCAATCTCAACTGAACAAAAGGTTAAAAAAAAAGTATAGCTGTTAAATTGAAAACTATAGCTTCATGACATCACAAGGTGGACCAGAGCATTTTGAGCTTGATGTAGATGTAGACAGACTAATAATGGAGGGTTACGCAAACACAACAACAACAACAACAACAACAACAACAACAACAACAACAACAACAACAACAACAACAACAACAACAGCTCCAGAAACGTTTGATGAGGAAACACCATTATAACATGCCTTAAAGCTCACAAGAGTCAATTTTGTGTAATATAGGACTGATTTTCTCATGGGGGCTGGTCTCTTACTGAGAGCAGGGTCGCCTCTCCACTGATCTGACCGGCAAGTTGGCCAGGTACAATCATCCGGTTATCTCCATGGAGACATTTAAATATATAGTCATACTGAACATATACAAAGAAAGCTACAAATATCTATAGTCCAGAATCTCTCTTCAAATTACAGTGAAAGGTAAAGTAAACAATGGTCTATACTAGCAACTTATTAACTTATTAATTTTATGAAAGTTTTGCACATAAAATTGTTTAGCTTTTCAAAGGATCAGAAAAACTGAATAGATTAATTTTGTTTCCAACCATCTGCTTTCTCACCAGGATCTGGAGATGGGCCAGACACATCTAAAAGACTGTGTGGATACATTAGTCAGCACAGCCTGTAGAATACCAAGACTTTCTGTATTGTGGCTCATTTAATAATACACCATTCAAAGAGCACAGATAGCAGGATACAGTATGACAGGCCATTAAACTGAAGAGAGGATTTGGACTGTGTTCCCACTCGCTCCCTTTGTCCAAAAAATAATTGGGCTGTATGGGCTGGTTTTCTTAATTCTCTTTTATTCCCAATCTGAGTCAAAAGCCCTTTTGGACAGTAATGTAGCTCACAGCGACAGGATTTAAAGTGATCTCATAGAAGAGCTGTGTAATCTGTGAGCCGAGTGAGGACAGCCACCATTAGAAACATGAGGCAGTTAACAATCCAGCTTCTCCTCAAAATGACATTCAGTTCAGTTATGGTTAATGGTCTCATCTGACTTCATGACTAAGCCGGATGTCCATTGCACTATTTTGGCCATTTGTGATAAAAGATTTCTGATCATGAGGAAAATACAGAGTCACAGCTCAAAAGGGGGTCATAAGTCTCACAGTGAAACAGGGACAATGATTAAACTTCAACCAAAAATAAGCTGCAATTGATATTATGCTGCGTCTGATGTTTTTGAGTCCTCCTCTCTCTGTATTAACAGCAAACTTCAGATGGATATCAGGTCAATGAAGAGAGAGAGTGCGTGATGTTAAGTTTTTGTCAGTCGACTTTTAAATAGGGATGATACAATACTAGTGTCAGATATCGGCGCAGATATTGAAAATTTAGATGGATCAGATATCCTTTCCAAGATATCAGTTCAGTCGATATCCCCATTTGGTCTATATATTGGTGTAATGAGACAATTTACTAGACAATGTTGGCCCAAAACACCTTGTTATATATTTCAAAGTTGTTCTGTAGATACTTTAAATGATAAATAACCATAACAAAACACACAGGGATTTTACCATAAGCTGTTTGTGTTCAAAGGAAATAAATTAGATTTTCACTTTGTACTTGTAATGGTTGATATCAGGGATCGTGAGCCTGATATTCACTCAAACTTTGGTCATATAGCCTCTGTGAACCGCCATTGCACAGTGTGAATGTGTGTCAAACGGTTTTAAATTCCTCACGTCGTAACATAAGCAAGACCAACTAGTGGCCCGTTAGTGGTGTATGAAGAGATTGCTTTATTAAAATGTTTAGTGAAATATCCCCCAGGGGCCAAGACAGTGGTGGTGCTGAAGGGAAGCAGGTAGCTGAGGTGACAGATGAAAGCTTGAAGGACAGACAAAGACTTGACTTGGTTTTATCCTTTTTGAATCTCTGTTTTGAAAATGTTTTTAAATGAGCTCAATACACTTTTGACACTGACATTTTATATTTGTATATGAAATTATTGTACTCCACTAAATGTATTACACTTACATAAATGCCCTCTACTTCTGCACCAGATTAGATGATTTAGATGATGACTTGAATAACTTTATAGCTCTAAATAGTCCGGTCTGTTCCAGTTTAGGGTCAAATGGAGCCATTGGTTTATGAATGTCAGAGCTGTAAAGCGTCAGCCCTGGCGTCCAGTAACCCCGTGCTCCTGAGAGACTGTAACTCCAGCGTCTCACAGATCAGCTGACATCAAGGAGCAAAGATCAAAGTGACACTGTTTTCTTACTGTTGAGAACCAAAAACAACGTTTGACCAGAGTAAAGAAGAGTGGGTAAATACAGTGTTCTGTGGCAATACTGTTAGCACTGCTCTAATCACGTCAGAATCAAACAAATATTATTTATAAGTTAGATATAAAAAGATAGAGATATAAAAGTAAGCATTTAACCATGTCATAACGGTCTTTTCTCGTCATTAGCTCACTCAAAGTTGTATTTCGATTGATTTATGCATAATTGAATAATCTTTTATTGTAATGCACTAAAGGTTTGAGTGTTCTGTCCCATAATGTAGAAAATGCTTCTTGGGGGCCGCTAGTAACAATTTATTTGTCACCAAAGTAACATTTTATCACTACTATTACAGTGGACAGGATGTTCATGCTTTCTTCCTAAAACACCTTGTATGACACTTTTTTTTCCTATCAACGATCTCTTAACTATTTTACCACATGAATCAGTACCGTTATAGACTCACATTCTCCAGAAGTGTATTTGTCACGGGTGTGGCCTCCTCTGCTGACAGTGGCCTATCACCTGTTTAAGTTTAAGCTTTTGATTTACCTGACACTGCTAACCATTAACTGAATTAAACTCCAAGTGAATTCCTGTGGGTTAAGGTGGACTGTTTCACAGATCTAATCAGTGGTGGAGCTCAGGCGTTTGCTCTTCCTCTTTCTTGATCACAATCACTCATCTTCATGTCTCACTTCCCTCCTCCTCTCCCTCTCTTCAGCCATCTCTCCATCATTGCTTCACTTCCTGTTCCTCCCTCTGTCCTCCACTCAGTCTCTCACTTCAGTGGTTTTCAAAGAGTCAACAGCGGAACAAAGGGAGTCAGGTGTTTTTTTAGGGTAAAAGTCTGAAACATCAGCATCTCAGCATCAGGTGATCTAGAATCTGACACAAAGGAAACAAGTGGATCGTGACTAAGATGAACAGCAATATGATGGTTTGTCAATTAATGTGAACATTTTGACTAAAAAAAACTAAAACAAATCTTAGTAACAGTTATTAAAAAGCTGTTTTTATTTGATAATTCTATTTGATAATTCTAAGAAATAAGAAGGTGTAGGATTAATTATTTACCTCTGGAAATCTTGTAAATCTATAACTTAGGTGGGGTAAATGTCTTGGGAGGAATGTGTGTCTTTTGGCTGAGGTGCAAGTTTAAAGGTGCACTATGTAACCTTTCTGGTGAAGTGTCTGCCACTTGCTTAGCCTGTAATATTTCACAGTATGACATTACACTGATCTATTGCGGCACCACCAGACCAAATTACAGGTCAGATCTGTGGTGAAGTGAGTCCACTCGCAAGATATCATTAGCAATAAAATCATCTGTAACTGAATACAGACAAATAGGTAAATTCAATGACATACTACGGAACATTCCAGGCAAAGCAATAACATCTCCATGGAGACAACAATGATTCACACCCCCACTGGTTACATAGTGTACCTTTAAACTAAAATAAGTCTGATTTTAAACTTACAAAAACATCTGTACCAAATGTCTAGTTTGAAAACATAACATATTGCTCAAATGTATGCACTTTCCACTTGCATAATAAACCTATTGTACCCCAAAACATGATGTGCACATGACGTCATTTAAGCACAAGTAACACACTGTAGATGTGATGTTTTCTGAGTGTTCTTCAGAGGGTACAAGTGTGATGTGAGAGATTAGAAAAGCAGGAGCGAGGAGGGAGTGTGTGGTGGCAGTACAGGACGTCCTCACTCAGGGGATTTATGAGCTTATGATTTCTGGTCGGGCAGTGGGGCAGCGTCTCTCACCTCTTCCTCCTCTTCCTCATCTGTCCAATAAAAGTGTCCTTTAGCTCTCCTCACCTTTCTCACTCCCTCTCTCCGTGTCCCTCTGCTCCTCTGATCATCCCCCTCCCTCCACCCTCCCATCTATAATTGTTTATTCCGTCCTCCATCACCAGCGTTTCACCCTCATTAGCACACACCCCTGCACCTCCACTCATTATTTTATGAGGTGTAATCAGCTTTGGAGGAATTCGGTAGTAGTAAAATGGCGTGTGATGGGGTATAGCGCTATAACATCAGCTCCATAAAGCGTGCACTATATTTAGAGTGGAAGTCACTGGAACGGTGAAGGCTATGTAAATCACAGGGTCAATGCAATGCATTTAAGTAACCTGCATATTTAAGTGTGGCGGTGCTTTTTAATTAGGAAAAGGCTGCAGTGAAAGTGTTAGTAAGAAGGTAACAGAGATGTCACGGAGAGTGGATGAGGGAGAATTATAATTAATATTATGCATGCTACTATGCATGTACTAGTAGTATTGTCCTTAACACATGATAGAGAATACAGTATTTGCAATATACACTTTGTCCACTGGGAATACAAGGAATATCCACAACATATCTTTATCCACAAATGCAAGTGAATTATGAATTAACAGAAGGTTGCCTTATCTCTGAGAAACTAAAGAAAATACTTGAAATTAGTGCTGTGTCAATTTTGATTCTAAGTATAAGTTGTATTTAGAGTGATTTGTGCATGTTTGCTCAATCTTTAATTTTTGCAGATCAACTCCCGTTTTCGCCGCCATTGGCAAACACCCATTGCCCTCCTCTTACGTCGTCCTCCGATTTTATTTTCTTAATCGATGATACATATAGGATTAGTTTTGGTACAAATGAAAAAAGAAATCTGCTGCTCCCTAGTGTGATCTGCAGTTATCATTTGGAGTTGCCAAATCTTTATTGTGATGACGTTTACTGCGACGTCAGCTCTCATTGGGCACTGCAATTTTTTAATGCGGAAGTCAGCGGACTTGTTTCTTTTATTCAGTTGTTTTTAGATGAATATTGCGATCTAAAATGTGCAAATTATAGCATAATGATTCACAGGTATCATAGATTATAACTATATAGCAAGCTCAAGCACAATATGTCTTCTTTAAAATGCATTCTGTTCTGAATAATATGAGCATATACTGCCCTACCAAACCTGGAGGAAACCAACTTCTCAGGGGCTTTTAAAATGTTACTAATAAATCATTGTCTTTTCCTTAACTTTTATTACAATGTTGTTTTTTTTCAATTAAGGCCCAAATAGTCATAACTGTGATTAATTTTAAGAATCAAGCAATCGTACTTGAAATCTATTGCAATGTGGATATTTTCGAGTCAATGCTTGCTGACGCTGACACTAAACCTTATCCAACCCCATTCCAGACATCACAAACAAACCCACAGAGACCCAGGTTGTCGCTTTTTATAATGCATAAAATACAAAAAGTAAAGGGCTCAACATTTCGAGACCCTCACGGCAATACAAAACACCTCATTCCCTCAGAGAGCAGCAGGATCAAACAGAGCATATTGGAGCGTGACGCGTGTCTTGGAGCTGTCCCTGTGTTTGGGCACTCTGAGCATTACGCTGTCTGTCACATATGTCTCCTTCACTCCTCCTCTACGCCTCCAAAATGTGACTTGTTCCTCACAGCGTCTGCCCACTGTAACATTAAGTCATAGACACTTGTTAGACAGCTTCAGACATGGTTCACTTTGATGGGCAGAGGTTTGGAGAAGTCTTGTTTTGAGTGTTTTAAAGTAACACAGTGAAACTTTTGAGTTGTGTTCTGTCTTCGCCTCCGGTTGACAAGAGGCCAGAAGGATATTTTTTGACTATACAGCAAAAGTAGTTGATGTAATGTCTGATGAGTGCAACCTAGTGTCCTTAGAGTGTATGTCTTTTGGATTGGCTTGGGTTTTTGAGATAAGCGAGACAAGCTAAGAAAAAGTGGACTTACAGTATTTACAATGAAACTTTTTTCCTAACTAACATGGAGAGGTTCCTTGCAATCAAAACAACAAAGAAAGGAACAAGCTAAATAATTAATTATAAGGATTTGGAGGGCTTTCTGATTGGCCAGTGCTGCCAGAAATAGGAGGGATATGAAACAGATGGCAGATGTAAGAATAACAACATGCACTATGTAACTTTCATCTGTTTGTCTCATTGCCTGGCCAACAGTGTTACACATTACATGCATTTAATGTATCTTTCTTTATTTCATTACTACTATTTATAATTAGGGATGCACCAATCTGATATCGGATATCAGCATTGGATATTTTTTTGGATATTGGTATTCCAGATGGCCATATGAATTAATGCGATAAGACTGTTACTGGTAGTAGTTAGCCCAGAAAGTCTCACTTTCATTTATACATAGTTCTCCTGAGAGATAAATAACAGTTACATCACACACTGACATCAGTTTTTATCTTATTTTATTTTTGCTTAAAAGAAATTAATGCTTTATTTAGTTTCTGCAAGGGTAAAGGTTGATATCGGGTATTGGCAAATACTTAAAGCTATTGTATCGAAATCGGTATTGGAAATCTGGTAACGTTGCCTGCTTGACTTCACGGAGATAAATATGTTTAATGCCATACTGTGGAACATTCCATTCAAAGCAATACCATGTCCCTTATGCAGACACAGTAAATGTTAACTTGAAGGGCCTCACTTGTAAAATGTTTGGACAAACTGCACACGAGCATGGTACAGAGTGAATAGAACATGACGTGTATTTGTTTGAGCTATTTGGCAACGTAGTGCAAACAGGAGATGCCTTGTCCTTATTTAGGTCGATCGCATGCAGCCCGTACATAGCTCACTGTCAATCATTCACTTGCATTGGTTTTGTGGTCTCTGTACGCACACACATGCACATGCAATTATTACACTGGTCTGGAGGGACAAGGAGCTATGAGTCACAGCCAGGCCCCCTTCTCTGCACTCCCACCCCTTCCCAATAGCCATTAATTCCACTCACACACCTACACACACACACACACACACACACACTCACGCACACACACACAGACACACACACACACACACACACACGGTGGTTATCTCCACTGAGACGTAAGTGACAGATCTATTGGCTGTGAGGGCATGAGGTGGAATTGATAGAAAGATGGAGTGAGAAAGGAATAGCCCAGAAGAACGCCGGAGTGAAATTAAAGCTTATGGAAAAGTTGCAGTAAAGAAGGTCTGGAAAACATATTAGAATTCAGTTCTATGAGGAGAACAAAGAAAAGTTGGTCAGTATCTTGGAGTAGCAGACAGGAGCTATGGCACAGACTTTGTATAAGCTTACTGTTGGGACAAGTGAAAATAAGTCCCATGTCCCAATAGAACAGGCCAAGAAAACAAGGAGAACAAATGGTCAACAATAAAACAACTTAAACTGCTTGCCAGTCTATCTCCTACAAAGTTATAATCTATGTCCAGGGAGTATCCAGCCTTTGACCATAGTTTCTAGGGACAGACCAATAATTAAACTGTTATCACTAATGTAAGTTGTAACACTCTTTTAGATTTGGTTAAGTAATTCAAATGTACTTTATTGGATATTATATCTGTATAATTTACAGTTTTACATAGGTTTTACTTAAAGCAACACTACACCACTATGACCTTGGGGAAGTGGCACAGCACCTGCATGTTTGCTGATTTTGTTTTTAGTTATTTGTGGGTAGCGGTTGAAATTAATAGTAGTAGTAGTAGTAGTGGTGGTGGTATTATAAGCAGGGGTGGTAGGATGACTCACAGCCAGTGTTGTACTTCTCACACGAGCAGATGATAGAACAGTGATTGATATGCAGTGCAGAGGTACTTATTACAGCAGTTGCATAACCAAAAGGAACAAAACAACAGTAATATTAGGGTGCCACGTGAGAGTTGACAATTTGGTTTAACAAGTATGCACTTTGGGTTTTTAAACAGTGTATATAAGCCTGTAAACTGTATGTAGTGCATTGTACCTTATGTAACTATGTTTGAGTTTGGACATACCACACACTGCTCCTTTTGCCAAGTGCCAAGAGGTAAGACAAATTATAAGCTCATGAGAGGGGTTTTCTCTCTACCAGTGATGATAATGGCTCCCAGACTTAATGAGGCCATATGCAATAAATGTTTACTTGGAAAGACTGGCTGGTTATTTAATAACCTACTGTATATCCAATTTAAAGATACAACTCTTCCACGAATTATGAACATTTCGTGTATTGCTCAAGGAATGCTTTTGCTTGTATGCTTTTGAAACTGCAGGCTGACACTGGTTGAGATTGGTCATTACATTTTCTAGATGTACTTTATATCCTTCGACTTTTTCTACCTGTTGGGAATTTATCTCAAATTTATTTTATCAACACTATTACTTTTTTATGCATTTATTTTTCACATCAGCTGGACTTTATTTGGATATGGGTCATGTAATTTAATATGTAACAGACTACAATAATTATCTTATTTAAGAGGTTGTGTAACCTCTTAATTACTCATACATAATTAATAAAGCCTTTTGTCTGACAAAAATGTTTGAAGCAAATTAGTTTCACGTAACATAACTATTAGTTTAATTGAAAAGAATCTTGCCCTACCTTGCAGCCCTTGCTCTTGTCCACGCTGGTCTGGGTGGAGGCGGAGCAGTGACAGGTGGGCTCGGGGTGATAGTAGAGACCACCCTGCAGACCGGAGCTGTGGCAGCACCCATAGGGAGAGGGGAAGTGGGTGTACCAGAGCTCGTCAGACAGGGGGCACTTTGAGCAGGGGTACAGCAGACCTTTCCCCTGGGCCTTCTCCACACTCACTTTGGGGTTCCGCATCCATCTCCGCACCTGTAAGAAAAAAACAAAACCTTTTCTTTAGGGATTGTCCAATAAGGATTTTTTTTAGCTGATGGCAATGTCCAATATTTGACTTGCTGTCTTTGCTAAAATCCATAGCAAGGACCAAATGTTTATGATACGTTAGTTAAATGTGCATTGTGTAAGTTTTCTGGTAGAGGGTCTGTGAAATGCTTCTCTCCATGGAGATGTTTATCTGGAGTTTCACAATATGGAGACCAAACCAGACCAAGTTACAGGCCATAGAAAGGTTATCCATAGAAACAAACAGGTGATGGAAAAAGTTACATAGTGCACCTTTAAGTTTGCAAATTAACTTTTTTGCTGGCAGCTGCAGCCTTTGATCAGGGTTTGGCTCATGAACCTGATTACATGTCAATCCAAGTGGAATACAGCCAGACACACAAGAGTACTTCACAGAGCCAAGTTTGATCACAATGTTTCTCTTATGAAATCGGAAAAGGAGCTCAAATGCACCATGCACCTGTCACACAGTGAGGATTAATAAAGTTATTTTATGTATGGCAAATAAATTAGGTAAAGCATTCTAATGAATGAAGATGAATGACAGCGGTTAAAAATATGTAGCTCTACCACTCACATTTACTGATAGTGAGCTTTGCAAAATAGTCACCACACATTGCAATGTTACAAATCATTGAGTAAATCTTCTTTCGCAATGGCTTCTGAACTGAAAGTATTCAGTGTAATGGTTTAAGCCGTAGCTATTGAATTTATGAGACCTTGACCATGACCATGACCATAAGAAATACATTAAAATTTAAGCTTGATCAAATTTTCCACAGTTATTTTTATAACAGTGATTTAAAAGTACAATGGTTAAATGAATCATACACTGGAATTTTAGAACGGTATTATTATTACTTAAAGGGCCCATATTACACTATTTTCTGATCTCTGTTATAATGTTGTTTCCTCATCACAAACATACCTGGAGTTGTGTTTTGTTTCCTTCGCACATGTTTAACACACAAACACTGCATATTTAGGCTGAGTTCTTCTCTCAAACCGAAAACACTTTGGTCCACCTTGGGATGTCATGTGGTAATACAAAAAGTGCTCCACTGTGTTTTTAAACTCCATACACCTTCACTAGAATCATTTGGATAATTTTAGCCCTGGAATTGCCAATCTCTAAACTGAACTAAAGGTTAAAGATAGCTGTTAACTGTTAACTAAACTACCACTTCATGACATCACAAGGTGGAACAGAGCATTTTGAGCATTGGAGTTGTAGACAGACTAATAATAAATGGTTGCTTAAACATATGTGAATGAAACAAAACACAACTCCAGGTATGTTGAGGTAACAATATTGTACCATGGCTTAAAGCTCACAAGAGTCAGTTCTGTGTAATATAGAACTACAGAATATAGTTTAATATTATTTGCTATGAAAATCACTTTGTGTGTCACTCACTGTATATAAAATGTTTCCTTATGATCAAATACTCTATATATTTTGATATTGTGACAGCACTAGTAAAAACATGCATAAACTGTCTTTAAATAATCCCAAAGCAGCCCTGGCTAAGTCTTCCCAGTCTTCCCACTTGGTCCCTTGTATAATAACTGTATAATAACTACACACAGTGGCTGGTGGAAAATGCAAGCCATAAGGAGCAGCCTCATGCTGTCCCCATCCCGCTGTGAGGGGTGAACACTTCGTAAACACATTCTACGGGGCAGCAGCAGCCTGTCTGACCACGGCCTGGACAGACAGCTGCTCCCACCACCACAGGAGAGACAAGGAGCCAAACTCCAAGTCTAAACATGTACAAAAAAAGAGCACAAAAACAACCCACAAGTCAAGGCTGGAAATGCTACTACTTCTGAGTCATTCGTTGAGTTTACATGCATAGAGAAGTCTGAGTGCGCTAAACAACCAAATTCAAATTGCCTTTGCCCCAAAATCAGGCCACTCTTGTCCTTGTCTGCCCAGCCAGTCTCTTCTACATTCTGCTTGAATCCAGAAGGGACTGGAACCAAGCAATAGAAGATGAAAATCACAGAGGATTTCAAATGCGGAAGACATCTCCTTTTGAAAATTCTAGTAATATTCAAAACAAAATATATACACTTCCTATACCTGAGATAAATAATAATTTGGTGCTTCAGTTGTTGATTCTGTAAATAATCTGCACATTCTCAGTAATTCATGTTGTTTTTTCCACTTTTTTACATGCATCTCTCTGACTGGTTAATGTGCCTGTCAATCACGGCCTCTGAAATGCAGGAGGTCTTCTATAGCACCAGTATCCTTTCAAGCTTCAGATTTTCTCTTCATACTGTGTCTGAAGCTTGAAAAGATACCAGTGCTATGGAAGACCTCCTGCAATGTGCAAGTGCCCAAGAAGCCTATTCCATCAGGACTTAATGACTTCAGACCAGTCACTTTGACGTCTCATGCAATGAAAGTGTTTGAGAGACTTGTTCTGGCTCAGCTCAGATCACTGGTGGCTCCAGCCCTGGATCCTCTACAATTTGCCTATCAGGCCCACATTAGGGTGGATGATGCTTTAATTTATCTTCTGCAGCGAGCTCACACTCACATGGATAGTGTTAATGGCTCTGTGAGGATATGGGATATTGGACCACCCTGTCTGACACTGTGGTCCATGATGTAGGAGTCCCCCAGGGTACAGTCCTGTCTCCGTTCCTGTTCACTCTGTACACCTCTGACTTACAGCTCCGGGTCCTGCCATCTGCAGAAGTTCTCTGATGACTCTGCAGTGGTCGGGTGTATCAGGGATGGACAGGAGCTCTTGTATATAGCTGAGCTTTTTTATTACATATTTTTCTATTTTATTATGACTTGTACATACACATTTATATAATTATGCCTTATTTGACACCTGTCTCTTGCTATCTTTTTTGGCTACTTATTAGAATTTATTATTACCAATTATATTTTTTACTCTTTATATTATATTGTGATGTGTGAGCTACTGTCTAAGTCTAAGAATTGCCAATCACAAGGTGGAATAGACCATTTTGAGCTTTGGAGAATAGAAAGATTAATAATGAAGGATTACTCAACATGTGTGAATGAAAGAAACCACAACTCCGAGTACGTTTCTGATGATGCAACAGCATTATAACATGGCTTAAAGCTCACAAGAGCCAATTCTGCGTATAGGACCTTGTTGCATTGTTGCTCCTTGGTTGAAATTCCCTGGTTTTACATAAGCCACCAAAAGTGCAGAACAACTTTATACATAATTATATCTTACAGGTTGGCCTGTCTAATAAAAACACAACAACACACAAATATAAGTTTTCTATGGCCCACTCGATCTCACACACATTCATTGATATTCACTTCCTGTTGTGTCTGCCTCATAGTCCTGTACACTTTCTCATTATGTGATTAGACTAGAACAAACACAGGGACAAATAAAGTGGCCACCAGCAGCAGCAGCAGTGGGTATGCTTTTCCACTGGGGCAGCGTGCTGATGCAGAAGCTCCCCATTAGATCTGCCATGTGAATGTGCAGTGTGCTTTTTGCAGTTTAAGCACAGTGTATGCTAATGTCAACATCTCTGCTGAGGACGCAAGCGTGTCAAAACAAAATGGGAATGACTGGTGGTTATTGCATTATTTGAAAACCTGTATAAAAGTCCAGTTAGATATATATGTTTACTATCCAGACCTCATTTTGTGAATTCAAGTTGGCATTATTCTTCCTCCGTGTATGCAAAATCTATAGACCAAATATGTACTTAAAATAATTGAAGTTGTAATGTTGGTGGTGTTTAAAGAGCCCATATTACACTATTTTCTGATTTTCCTCATCACAAACCCTAAATATTTAGACCGCGATCTTCTCTCAGACTAAAAACACTCTGTTCCACCTTGTGACGTCATGTGGTAATACAGGAAGTGCTCCATTCTGTTTTTAATGTTTATACACTTTCACTAGAATGATTTGGATGATTTCAGACCTGGACTTGCCCATCTCTACTAAATAAAATGTAAAAGGTAGCTGTTAACTTGAAAACTACCACTTCATGACATCACAAGGTGGAATAGAGCATTTTCAGTTTTGGAGATGTAGACAGATTAACAGCGCAGGATTATTCAAACATGTGTGAATGAAACAAAACACAACTCCAAATTTTGGTGCTTTTGATGATGTAAGAACATTCTTGCATGGCTGAAAGCTCACAGGAGTCAATATTCCATAATATAGGATCTTTAAATTAGAATTAAATATATTCATTCATTCAAGGAGCAAATTAACAATAATAATAACTGTAACTCTGCTTTTGTTCGAGTTCAAAATTACTGCAATATACTGACTACTTTTTTCTTAGTTACTGAACTATTGAATATAATTATTGTTGAGAAAATGAGTAAACTGAGTAAAGTCCGTTGCGATGTTCCACCCTGAGTGCACATATAGTGTGGGTGTGAGAAGAAGCAATGGGACAGTGAGAGCAGCAGCCTGGGCCTGTGGGAGTGCATGTGTGTTTGGGAGGGGTGTCAACACAACACAATCTGCCCATATCACCAAGGTAACCCACGGATCGCCAATATACTGAGCACCTCTTCAAACTGTAAATGTCCACATATAAAGTATCGGGATCAATAATTTGTCTATTTTATCTGTCTATCTAGCTATACAAAATTACCCACAAAGTTTACCTTGGGCTAACTGACTCATCCTACCACACACAACACCCTTTAACTATCTCTTTGTGAATCACTACATTTATTTGATTACATTGACTAATGGAAAAACTAATACAAGGCCACATCCTCTCATTATTAAATAAATGCAAATCCAATTCTTGTTTCCTTCATGTGGTCATAATCCTCTGGTTTTTGTGTAGTCGTGGTAATATTTTGGGAACTTTTTTGAAGCAATTCTGCAGAGTCTTAAAGGTCCTATATTGCACAAAATTGACTTGAGTGAGAATGTGTTAGAATGTTGTTCCCTCATCAGTTGTGTTTTGTTTCATTTGCTAGAGTAACCCTTTATTATTAGTCTGTCTATATCTCCAAAGCTCAGAATGCTCTATTCCACCTTATGATGTCATCTAGTGGTAGTTTTCAATTTAACAGACCATGCATTACAGGTCTATTGGTGGTTTTCAGATTCTCAAATGTGATGATATCACACTCCCAGACGGGGGGCAAGAGCCGGATTCTTCTTTGATTACATTGTACTTTCATTAGAGACATCCAAAACGCAAATTCACAGATGTTGAACCTGATAATTCCTCTAAGGTGAATAAACCCTAGAACTCACAAGTCTGTATTTTAACAATAGCTGCCCTCATCTTTATTAAATATTACTGGCCAATAAAATGATGTGACGTAATCTGAAATTCAGCAATAGAAGTCAACACAGCCATGGGTACATGCCCTAACGCTAACCTCTGGTCCCCTGCTGTCTCATCAACTGACTTTATGGTGTCTTAGTACAGTCATATTTCTTATGCTGGCAGCTCTAACCTCAGTGTCCACTCATATGCCCCTGCCATGTCATACTGTTATATGAGAAGCATCCCTAGCACTGGGTATTAAAATAAAATGCCCAAGTGGACTCGCTGCTGTTTGTTAACAACTGTGGATACATTCACAGTTGCATAATCTCCCAGTAAAATCAAGAATAAACTAGAACTAAACCAGACTAGACCAGAACAAAACCAGGACTAGAGTAGGATCAAACCAAGACATGTGTAAACACACCTTTATTTTTCACACCTCATTTGCCAGAATATAGTATTGTAGAGTTGTGTACCAAACAGACACGTCGTTTTAGCTGTCCCTTTCCTGTGTCCTCGTCAGCAGTTGGCAAATTTTTGTATTTATTTTTATTTCACTTTGGAGACATTAAAATGACTCTGACTCATATTAGTACAGTCTCCATCGCAAATATAAATGATTAATGACCAAGTCTCAAAAATCAAAATAAATCTGTATAAAGCCTGGTTAATTCCCCATGTTATTTTATGCAATTAAACAATGCAAAGCAAATTAGCCTTGAGACTCCGCTGCCGCAGATACAATAACTCTTGGTGATATTGATTATAACTTGTAAGCCTTATTTCTTATGGGACATTCCATTCAGCAGCACAGATGCTTATATAGAAGCTTAGCACAGTTCAATGACATCATCTTTGGCACTCTCTTATGTTTACGAGCAAGCACTATCAAAACACCAACCGTAAAAACAAAAGTGTGTATTTGTGCATTGCTGTTGGACTCACCTTCCTCTTGACGAATTGAAAAGCTGAGCACTTTTTGAAGGAGAACGCCGTCTTGTCCCCCCCTCCGGACCCCCCAGCGCTGCCGCCTCCTACCCCGTTCATCAGCTTCATGGCCGCCACCGGCACTCCGCTAGTCTCCGTAGATCCCAGGGTGACGGACAGCGGGCTGGTGAGGAGCACAGAGGATAAATAAAGAGCAAGGGCATCAGGAGCGGAGTGTGCTTGAGTCGGAGGAGGAGAGGAGAGCAGGACAGGGGAGAGAGGAGAGATGCAGCTTATGTACGGGGCATGTGTGGTGCTGAGGAGAAAGAGAAAGAGAGGTGGAGGAGGCAGATGGACCAAAATGTGAGGGGGTGAAGCTGTGATCATGACAGCAACTGTAAAACAAGATTGTGAAATGTGCATATGCTGCTTTATGTGATTTTAAATTGGACTGACCCAAAGTGTTGAATTTATAGATGTTGGCTGGGGTGTTGTTGTTGTCTCACTATAGACTATCTCTGTATCTGCTTTGGTCTTTCTTTATAGCTTCTTCTTTATGGCGTCTCTCTTTTCCAATCTGCTAGTCTGACCCCAAAACAAGTAGCTTTCTGATTTGTTCAGTTTTATCTATCTTGTGTACATTTAACAGTTGGAATTAAAAATCTTAAATTCCATTTCCCCTGGCTTGGTTGTGACCTATTGTTTTGTGATTTTGTTCAAGAGATTTTGTTACATAAGGACAATAATACTAAGAACAGTCTAGAAAAATAATATCAAACTGTAAAATTGTTACATAGTCAGAATGTAGTTTTTGGGTACTTTAATTCTTGTAATTGTAAAGTGAGAAAGCATAACATACAGATTATGACTGTAGCTTGGCTCCTGTTGCAAATGTACTCCTCTGTTTACAGCTCACCATGCCACATTGCATCATGGGACGCTGCTGTGCTGTGACAAGTCTATTTTAACCTTTATTCCATCACACTGTTATGTATAAATCATGTTTCACGCATTCCTCCTACCTTTGTACCTTTGTGCTGGTGATGTTGGCTGGCTTCTAAGCAGACGATGCGATGATAAGTCCCGTTAGTTACAGGTGTCCCAGGTTTGAGTCAGGGCGAACGCTGTTGTGATGCTGTCCCATAAGAGCTCTGCACAAAGTATGACTGATCTCACGCTTGAAGAGGGATTACTTTGGCGCAAGTAGTTTCAGCGCGTAAACAAACAGAGAAAGTGCGTGATTTAGCATGACGCCGAGCTGATGATCCCAGAATCACAGCAGCAGCAGCAGCATCTCTATTTTATCAATGAAAGCCTCTGCAGTGAGCAGATGCGGTGCCCCTCCTCGTGCCTCTCTCTCTCATCTGAGCTGTCCGTCAGAAGCTCTAAGCCTCGCCCCCTTTCCTCCTCTCGCTCTGCTGCAGTCGGACAGAGGCTCCTCCCACTTCTCAGCTCACCTCTGTCCTGAGATTTGCAGTAGACGTGCCCAAAATGAGTACACATATTAAAAAAAAAGTTACAGTTTAATAAAAAGTGATAATAACAATGCCATTCAGTTTAATTTTGCCGTGTAAGACATAAACATTATTCTCGTCTAGCCTCAAATGTAAACCTGATCATGTTTTAAAGTGCCTTTATTAGTGACAGAAGTGGACCTTCAATAGTCCATTTACATTTTCTCTGATTGGCACTTTAGTTCCAGTTGGTTTGATTCATTATTACTGATCTTTTGCTCACTGCAGTTGAAGTTCAGTGGCTGTAATTTTGTTGCTAAAAATAAATACGGCTGCAAATGGCAAAATTTACCTAACGCTGCAGTGGAGCTGTGGCATCATCTCTGAGTGCCATTCAGAATCTTATTATAAAATCTGTAGTTGCTGGAAGTTCAAGATGGATGAAATGCTCTGACAGATGAAATCAGTTTTATCGAAACATCAGGTATGAATGAAACAAAACACAAGTTCAGATATGTTTTTGATGAGAAAACATTATTGCAATTAAAAAATATAACATTATATAAGTTAAATATAATAAGATGGATAGAGTAAAGTGTTCATTCATTTATTAATTCTATCCTTCACATGAAACTGGTACTCATAGAGACCACGTCCTTCTCAAACTAAAATGCTTACTAACAGGGCTAATATCATTTAATATGCTATTAAGACCATGGTTGGTCGCACTGCTGTTCCAAACACACTGCCAGCTCACTCCTTGTTATCTGGCCGATGACATCAGAGGTTATAATCCTTCCTACAACAAAAGCATAGCCATTGGTCAGTGCCTTGATAGGTTGAGCGCTGAAGTCCTCGGGTCCTGTACTGATGGTAAATAAACTTGCATTAGATATCCAGTGTCCTGCCTCTCTTTAGTTCAGTTATTCTACAACAAATGCCCCTCTCATCAGACTGTGGGCTAAATTGCTTGTACTCCACACCGAGGAAGATACAATTTTCCTTTTGTGAAAAACAACAACGACGCAAAAGTGGCTGTAATCAGAGCCAGTGAGAAGCACAATTAACACTCACTCTGTGGCAAAGTACAATGATTGGTGTAAACAGCTCTGCACCACAGGCCCCACTGTAAGATATTGTTCTATTTGAAGCAGCACTTATGATCATGGAGCAATTATCAATCTTTTTAGGTGCCTTTGTTTGGTATACTTTTGTTTAAGAAGGCATCAGACAACTTTACTGAGGCTAATTGATTGTAGTGTTAATTATTGCTGTACTAATCTCTTATGTAATATAAAAAGAAGTGATTTTGAGTCAGGCAAGTGGATCATTGCAGTACAGTCTCTAGTTAAACCCAATGGGCAATAGTTTAAAAACATCTCATATCTTCTCTTAAAAATCGCTCCAGGTGCCATAGGTCAACCGGAACTGCCAACTTACATAATAGCAACAATCCCTCTTTTTTACTTGGAGGATTTAAATGATTCTGTAATCCCCTAAAAAACTTTGTAAGGATCTCTCACTCCTCTTGTGAATTTCAATGCATGCCATAAACTTAAATAATTAATATGTCTGACTCTTAAATAGTTCTGGGAATTGGCAAAATGATAGCGCAGTCTATAATTTATGGATTGTTCTCTAAGCAACTCCAACATTAACAAGCTTTAAGAGCTTAATACTATGAACATGTGAGGTTTATGTAAAGCAGACTGATTTAAAACACATTGGGGAGTGCTAACTAAACTTGCTTTCTGGTCAGTGATAATGAGATCCACTGGGTTTTATTTGGACCGTATACAGAGCTGACCTGGTGTACAGCACAAAAAGACCTAATCCCTTCTAGCCCTCCACTCAAACAGCTTGACTTGCTTCTTGGAGGAAGTGGTTCACTGCAAAGCCTAAAGAGTGGAATCCATTTCAGTGTGTGGGTAGCTCCATTTAAAAGTGAAATACATTCTAAAATAGAGGTGTCATGGTCTTATGTTACGTAATAATAGGCATGCCAGAGGTCACTGTGCCGTGAAGTCATAATAATACGCTGATTCATGGAGCAAAGGGCAACAACAATTCTTAAACAACTATTTAGTGTTTTACGTAATGCATACATGCTAATTCTGCCTATGGGTAACACATTTTGGATATTTAAACGGAAAATTTTATAACCTAGTATTTTCTTACCAAAAGAAAATATAAGTTTATTTTTTAGTTTATATTTACTTCTGTATTATGCCAAATTGCCTAAGCTTTAAGTCATGTTAGAATGCTGTTACTTCATCATAAACATACCTGGAGTTTCTTTCACACATGCTTTCCAAGGCTGAAATTACCCAAATGGTTCTTGTGAAGGAGTATGGAGTTAAAAAACACAGTGTATTACCACATGACATCACAAGGTGGAACAAAGTGTTTTCAGTTTGAGAGAAGAACTCAGCTTAAATATGCAGGGTTTGTGTGTTAAACGTGTGTGGGGAAAAAAAAAAAAAAGAAAGAAATCCTGCCATTGAAACTCCCAGTGGATTGAAGACGCTACATGGATCCACACTCAAGGCAGTCTTTGAAAATCCATACCAGGCACTACAGTAGCTACCAATAAAAATGATTGATTATATTTTAGATTCTAAAACACTAAGACTGCATTAACTGCTCTGCAAGATATATGACTGCACCTCATTTCACCCCATCACTGACTGTGGGGTAAAAAGAGGTAAGGCACTTTAGAGTTGATGTTACAGCACTGGCTACTACAGTATGCCAAATGAATACTGTATTATTAGTGACTCATATCATTATGTTATCAATATTGTTTTGCGAAAAAACCAAACAAAAAAAAACCAAACAAATACTTGCATTAAAATGTATTCTGTAACTTATTCCCTTATGGTCCTATCAGAGTACTGCAGTATGTTGCATTATAATACAGAGTAAATGATGGAAATGGAAAAATACACATGCACTCACCAAATTAAGAGTTACTGTACTAAAATACTATTGTCAAAATTAATATTCTGAATATGTATGCTCTTCCTGACACTGAATAGTTTTTGATTCTCCCATCCATGCCACTACTACCATAGACTGAAGTGGACTAAGGGAGTGTGACGTCATCCATAGCGTTTGGCTCCAGTCAAATGAAGCTCACTATGTTAGCGGTTATAGGGGCGAATTTGTAGCCGAGTTCCATTTTTGCAACAGGAATTGATTTACGGACAAAATATTGAAATAAAAACACCAGGATCACGTAGAGCGGGTTAATACTATCATTTTAAGACCAAATGACAAGGCTCACTGCAGAAGAGCAGTAAAGTCAATTTGAAACAGAGTCGATGGAGCCTGAAGTGCGCACATGTTGGAACACAGCGGCTAGCACGTTAGCTATGTCCAGTTATACATACAGTCTATGGCCACTACATAGAAGAACCACAGTTTGAGTCAGCTGAAGGTTGATTGGGAGCCTCTGCAGCAAGACCACAATACAGATAGAGAACCTATAAATATTGTATGTGTATCTTTGTTCAGACATTTTGTGTGCATTACAAATCCCCAGATCCCTGTCTTATGGTGTGTGCTGACTGTCCCTCCTCTCCTAGGACCCAGGCTGTTCCGCAGTGGCACCCGGAGGTGAGCTCATTAGTGCAGTACTGCCTCCAAGCCTTTCTTACCCCTGTCCTCTGACAGTACCACACATTTAAACTCATACTCAGAGGTTTAGGGCAGCAGTAGCACAGGGAACATTTGCTCTGTGGTTCTTTCTTATGGCCATCTTTGTCAAAAACAGAAGCCTCTCTTAACTCCAGTCACATTCATTAATTAACCATACCCAGCCTCACTCCCAGATACAGCAAAACGCACATGTGGCGATACTGCTTTCTTTGGAAGTTGCCAAGGCTCAAAGTAGTACTGCAACTTTGCACTTGTAACTGTAAAGAGCTTCAATCCCAGTTAAACAGTGTGTGTTTGTGAGTAGGGAGAATTTAAAATCTAAGGAAAAATAAATTCAAGCAGGAATAGAGCCTGGAAACATAAATATAGGTTTTGTTTATATACTGATCAAACATATTACAGCCATTATCGCCTCATCATGTTAAATAAACAATTTAAAGGTGTAATGCAATGTGATCTCTCTGATGGAGGATCCACCACCTACTTCTCCGTGGAGTTTGAACTAGTCCAAAATGCAAAGCATTAAACTCCATGGCAACAACCAGAGGAAACCATCAGGCCAGATCTGTGAAAAAGCAAGTCCACTCACATATGTATGTAAAACAGATACGTTAAAGATCCCATATTACGCAAAATGTGAGCTTTAAGCCATGTTATAATGCTGCTACCTCCTCAAAAACATACCTGGAGTTGTGTTTTGTTTCATTCACACATGTTTGAGTAATCCTGCATTATTAGGCTGTCTACATCTCCAAAGCTCAAAATGCTCTGCTCTCTTGTGATGTCATGTAGTGGTAGTTTTCAAGTTAACAGTAACATTTTACCTTTAGGACAGCTGAAATGAGCAATTCCAGGGTTGAAATGATGCAAATAATCCTAGTGATGGAGGTTAGCACTTCCAGTATTATCACGTCAAAAGGTGGAACAGTGTTTTCTGTTTGAGAGAAGAACTCAGCCTAAATATGCAGAGTTTGTGTGTTAAACATGTGTGAATGAAACAAAACACAACTCCGGTTATGTTTGTGATGGGGAAACAACATTACATAAAATATAGAACAAAACAACATAAAATAGTATAATACAGGTCCTTCAAATGCCAAGCAATAACATATCCATACATAGGGACAAACAGGTGCTGCATCCTCCACCAGAAAAGTTACATAATGCACCTTTAAAGCAGGAAAGATGAGTCAGATAGAATTATACATTAAACCATCTCCATCTTGCTACATTCAAAAAACTGTTTTGAGATTGCACTTAGACTTTTCTCTTTCCATCAGTGAGCGTCCTTATATAACTCAATGACAGGTTGATAAACACATTAAGTACTATTTGAAGTGTTTTTCCAAGATGTATGTCATTTTCTCTTAATTCAACGCATTCCCAGGGCTCATACTCGCTCAGTCAATCATCTGCTAATGAGCCACGTGCATTTGAAGCCAGTGCCAGAGACTGAAGGATGGAGCTTACAAAAAAAGTCAGTCTTCTGGGAAATTCTCACATGCCAATGGAGGGATATGCTTGTTTGCCCAGGCATTGTGTACATGTGCAACCTGTTGAAGTGAGCTGTTTGGTGTGTGTGTGTGCGTGGGTAAGAGTGGGTGAGGGTGGAGGGAGGACTTGTGTCTCCCATGGGACCGGCAGGCAGCATTGCAGAAGAGAGTGAGAGGAGAGAGAAAACCAATTATACAAGAGCTCAGTGGTAGTTTCATCACCAAGCGTACTCAGCTAAAACAGTTGCAGCCAGCGCAGACCTACACTCCAAATACAAGATTCAATATAATAGGCCTCACACTTACTGTATAATTAAAGATTTTTTAAGTTCTGTTATTGTGGATATACATGGTCACGCTTTTGTCTTTGCCACTTGCCACCGCTATATTAAATCCAGCTGCTAATGTAAACAGAGATAAAGGAATGAAGTGCTCTTTAGACTTAGACTTAGATTAATTCAAAATAAGTAGCAAAAATAGCAAGAGATTGGTATCAGATATACATAATTATATAAATGTATATGTACAAGTAAAAATAAAATATAAAAATAGTTTCACAATGGCAGACAGTCCTGTATGACAGATGTTAACATGAACTAATATGTTTGAGTATGCACTAGTTCTGTTTAAGACTTAAGTTTACCATGACTGAAGCAATGGTTGGGTTCAGTGTATCTGTATTACTTGCCTGCTCCAGTAAAAACATTGAGGCAGATTCAGACATAAATACAAATTAAACAAAAAAAATGTTTTACAGAAAATGTGCCAGTATGGACACACATGTATAGTCTCCCAATGCAGTTCCTCGTATTAACAAGAGTCTGTGCACATACAGTAACATCTGTTGGAATACCAATAACACTTTTGAAGATGGAGCTCAGGACCTCAAAGACATGCCCTGACAGAATGCAGAGAGGGACTGGGTGACACAGCACAGCCTGCATGGTGTTAGTATTTTAAACAGGACACCTCAAAGCCTCCAGCAGCAGCAGTACACTGACAGCACCTCTTAGTCCCTAGGGGTCCCATGGCACCAGGCCAGAGAGCACAGCTGGGGACACTGCCACTCTTCTCTCTCCCTCCACAGTCAGACCAGGGCACCAGGCTCAAGAGGTGCTATTTTCTTAGGTGTGTGAAACTGGTAAAAATACTAACACATAAATGTTATTTAAGCTACTTGTAGATGATGATTATGTTAGCATGCACTTAAAGATGCCGTACATGATTCTTACGGTCTTAAAATTGTGAAAATGGCTTGCAGTGGATATTCCTCACTTTTCTGTTTGCCGTAATGGTAAAGCTGAAGAATGAGCATGCAAACAGCACACTTCCTGGTTCAAAATAAAAAATAAATAAAAAGTTTTATAGATGCAGACAGCACAAAGTCTCATTTTGCCCTTAAGAGCTACCTTTACAATATATCTGTACTGGCGCAAAACAACTATAACTATAACTCAAGAACAAAAATCGGGTACAGCTACTTTAATACACAGCTTATCAACTAACATATTTTTTACATTGAACTTGAGAGTATAAACTTGTACTTTCACCTGTACTTCATAAATATGTTGATAGCATTTTTATTTTAATTTATAGAGATATAAAGTACACAAATTGTAATCTAGACTTAATAAAGAAATGTTGGTATGTACTGCGATAACTGCATCATGAGTTGTACAGATATGAGAGATACTGTTGCATGTGATGACTGTGGTATGCATATTACCTAAAGGTGTGTGTATCATATTATATAACATTATAATTATTTGTTATTACATGAAACATAATAATACGCATATGCATAACAACTTCATGCAAATTTATTCTGGCACATGTAAATATAGCTTAGTGGTTTTAATTATAACTATGGACCATTAGTTTCAGTTGTAGCTGCAGAAATGTAAGGTATGTGGCCCAGGTTCGAAAGACATCAGGTGATTTAGTCTCCAGCCAATCACAGGACAGGGTGTGGAGGATATGTCATTTAGCATGTGACACTTTGAATGCACATATTTTATCTGTAAAACCATGTGAAGTGTCTTAAGTCTATGTAAAGACTGCATTTGTCATCAGTCACCCAAAACAAAACATTCATAAAAGCAAAACCAATGATGTAATCTCCTGACCAACAACTCAAGTCCTATAACTGTCTTGGGAATTGTAGTTATGTATTTTCCCTATTTTGAAGTATATAATATAGCCTGAATGTCTTAGACTAGAAGAATGAAGTCTGAGAGGTTGTATGATTTCACAGATGTGAATGTATGGTCACAATCTAGCCACTTAGTTTTTGTGGAAATTTTTGAATTTAAAGACCTGTTTTAACTACATATAGTATAGTTTAATATTCTAGTTAAAGAGTTAGATTTAGCTCTGTTTTTGAGATAGTTATTTATTGATTGCACATGTATATTCTGTTCTTGTACTTTGTGCTGCAATATTGAAATTTCCTCATGGACAAAAAGGTTCTCTCTTCTTTTTCTATCTTATCTGTCTATTTTACCTCAATTAGCAGGAATAAAATGTTAATTTATAATGCAATGTAATGGTCAGTGACAAATACTGAATTATGTTGTTTCATAAAATCTGAAAATGCATTGATTTAACTTGAAATGTTCTGAGGTACAAGAGTGAACTGAAAGAGCACCCAAAATAGCACAGTATGTCTCTTTTCCGCAGGTGTGGAGGATGTTCTTCGCTCTGTGTGACTTACCTGCTACTGCAGCTGACAAGAAAGTGCTACATCATCAAAACTTAAGCCAAGTCTGTTCGTGCGTGTGTGTGTGTGTGTGTGTGTGTGTGCGTGTGTGTGTGTGTGTGTGCGTGTGTGTGTGAGAGAGAGAGAGAGAGCGAGAGAGAGAGCGACATACCTGAGAGAGGTTTTTTAGGAGTGTCTGTGTGGGGCTGGGCCGGAGCTGCACAAAAACCAGGAGGGAATGTGGTGAGGCTCGTCCTGTGTTTACAAAGGGCAATATGTTGGATTATATGTTGGATTAGTATGGGGGTAAGGTACAATGTAAATGTACAATGTAATTGGGATAATATAGTGAATTGTTATATGCCACTTGATAGGCTATATTGCAGATCGAGTAATAATAATAATAATAATAATAATAATAATAATAATAATAATAATAATAATACATCAAACTTGTATAGCTCTTTTTTGGACACTCAGACGCTTAACAAACAAAATAGGAAGTAACACTGTAAGAAACAGGGGGACTCATGGGGGAAATGCCAGCTCGAACAGGTGAGTTTTTAGATGTGTTTTAAAGTGCTGCAGAGAGTCCGAGTTCCTGATGAATTTTGGGAGAGTGTTCCAGAGCGAGGCTCGGTCCCCCAAGGTCCGGTGCTTTGTCCTGATAAGGGTTGTGAGGAGGTTGGTGTCAGCTGATCTGAGGCGGCGGGTGGGACAGTGATAACAGAGGAGATCAGCGAGATAGGGAGGGGCCTGTAGGTGATGAGGAGGACCTTATATTGAATGCGGTATTGTACGGGGAGCCAATGGAGTTGCTTGAGGACAGGAGTGAGTAGTTATTATAAAGGTGGAGTAGTTATTAAGTTATTAAAGTAGTTATTGTAAAGGTGGACACAATTTTCTGGTGGAGGCTTCGCCACCAGCTTTGCTGTGGATATTCGACACTATGGCTTTAAATTATGCTTCTGTCTTGCAGTCATTTACAAGTGTAAACAATCTTAACTTGTCCTGGAGGTGCCATGAACTGTGTAACTTTCCAGGCATAGCAGTAATATCTCCATGGAGACAAGCAGGTGACAGACCCTCCAGCAGTAAAGTTACATGGCTCACCTCTAAAATAGCAGTGGTAGTACTAATTAGCATAGTAAAAGGTCTTACATTGCATATACGCACATATATATGTATTTATTTATTTATTTAGTAAGTAAGTAAAACCAATTTCAGGACACAAATATGAAGGAAAAGTAAACATTAACAATGTCCAACCAGCCGTAATGAAGAGATAAATAGTACATACAAATCCAAAGAAACAAATCATTCAAATTTAGCACTTATGTAAATGTCCACTCTCTCATTTGTTCTGAATAATTATTCCAAAGCTCATGATCTCCCTGTCAGTGGTGACCTTTTCAGTTCTCCAGTCTGTGGGACATGATTGACAGGAGAAAGCCAAAGGGGCTCTCAGCGGTGTGTGCCCCCACCTGCACCCATCTCCAGGGAAACACTCTGAAGGGCGGCTTATCATAGCTTTTCAACTTGGACTATCTACTGATCTTATTCTGGAAATACAATGGCATTTCTGAAATAATAATAATAATAATAATAATAATCTCAAGTGGATTTAATTGAGCTTCACAGTTCACTCAAGTTAAAAACAATTGGTATTTTTTAGCAAGTCTTTGGCATAATTAACAAAAGACTTGGAGAGAGGGAGAGAGGAGAGTTAGATTAATGGCAGCATCACCTCATTCCACAAAAAGATTAAGAAGCTATTTCCCTCTTCCTGGTTCCTGGGCACTATGTACACCATTTTAATCACCCAAATGAAGTAGATTGTATCAAAGGCAAGCACAATGGAACGGTCTGTTGCCAGGCAAGGCACCTCAAAGCAGCCACTGACAGTAGATAAGGAGGAGGTATAAGGCAGTTTGGGATGGGATAGGGATGGGAATGGGGTGCTACTGGATGAAAAGCAATCACCTAAGCCAGTGCTTCTCAAACTGTGGAGCGGGAGGTTGGCTTCTCTGACATGATGGAGTTCTCTCTCTTTACTTTAAAGACTTTACAAAGACCTTACTGAGAAAAGCTTTTTTTTGGTGTGTCCCCTTTTAAGACTTGACCCTTTTTGCAACTTATTTGAGATGGTGTCAAAAATATGAGAACCACTAGCCTTGCAATCAATGGTGCAAGCTCATGTGGTGGAAACTATTGGCTACTTCTCAAAGGTGAATAATGCTGGTAAAGGCAATGGTCCTGTTCATTTGATTTACTGATTGCAGCTGCTGAAGGTATTTTTATATCCACCATTACAGTGACAATGATACAAAATATTACATAAACCATCATCACCACTGCCCAGAAGTATACATAGGCTATATTTGTTAGAATCAGAATCAGAATCAGAAATCAGAAAAGCTTTTATTGCCATTGTCAGTGAACATAAATTCACAGACTAGGAACTTGCTTTGGTGATGAGGTGGAACATAGAATACTGAATAGTAATAATAATAATAATAATAATAATAATAATAATAATAATAATAATAATAATAATAATAAAGTATCACTATTTAAAAATAAAGTAAGAGCATGCAAAAAAAGATTAAGATATATAATAAAAAAAAATAAAAAAAATAGGATTTGGTGTTACTGTTTGTTCCCTCTCCCCTTGTGTTTCCTCTTTTCTGCAGAGCTGGTGTGTGACGGGGGCGTGGCTGGATCTACCTGCAGCAGAGTGGCACACCTGCAGCTCATCCTCTCTAGTATAAAGCTCTAGTATAAAACCCCACCCTGCCTTCTCTTCACTGCCAGATATTTCTGTCTCATGCAGTAGTGCTCTGTATCGTTTTTTTTTACCTGTGCTTTTACTTACCTCCTATCCTATCAGATTATCCAGCCGGTGTCACTGCTATCGGACCGGCCTGCCTCCAGACAGCCTCCGTCACCACAGCCTGCAACCCTGTAAATAAACTGTTAACACTTATCTGCCTCTGTCTGCTTTTGGGGTCCTCATTGCAAAAATGTAACAGAATTATCTGGCCAACTTGGACCCCGCAGAGAGTGAGAGGTTTAAACAGGCTTTAACTGCTTAAGGTAATCTTCTAAGCCAACATGACAATGCTCTTAAAAAGATAATGGACTCATTTAAAAGTGTTGATTCAAGTTTCACACAGCTGGGTCGTTTGGACCAGCTCACTGCACGGTTGGACCAGCTCACCACTCAATTTGCTTCAGTACCTGCTCCTGCTCCAGCTCCAGTTCCTGCTCCAGGTCCTGCCCCTGCTCCAGCTCCAGATTTCCATGCTGCCTTGCCCTGTGAACCTTTCATCCCCACGCCTACCAGATACTCCTGTGAAGTAGGGTTATGTAGTCAGTTTCTGCACCAGTGCTTACTTGTTTTTGATCAACAACCTCTTACTTATGCCTCTGATAGAGCAGTTGGTTATTATGAGTTTACTCTCCAGTAAAGCTTCTGCTTGGGCTGTAGTTCTAGTTAATAGTAATTCTACAATTTGCAACACCCTTAATTCATTTCCTAGTGTGATGCGACGAGTTTTTGACCACCCTCTACAGAGGAAAGGGGCAAGTAATCACCTCCTTCACTCCGCCAGGTTCAGTTACTACCTATTCTATTGATTTCTGTATTCTAGCTGCAGAAACTGGGTGAGATGAAAAGAGCTTAAAGAACAGCTGCTTTGGATGAGACCTCTTCCCTGTACAAGTTGATTTCCTTGGCTATACGTTTAGACCGCTGTCTAGCAGAAAGATGTAGGAAAAGAACAACTAGGAAAAGCACACCTTCTGCCATTTCCTGTCCCCAGCTGCCTCATCAATCCACACCTGCACCTCTGAAGCAACAAGCCACTCAGCCCTTACTCCTGCTCCTCTGGATCTGAACACTGAGGAACCGATGCAGCTGGGAAGAATGAAGCTCAGTCTTGAGGAACGCCTGCTTCTCTTTTGCCTCAAACTTTGCATCTGCTGCAGCCAGGGTGGACACATTTTGGCCAGTTGCCCCACTAGACCAAAAAGAACAGGCTCATCAGCCAGCGGAGGGGCACTGTTGAGCCATACCCCGTCAGATCCCTCCTCCAGGCGAATTCAGCTCCAAGCTACTGTGTCCCACTCTAATGACTCTTTTCCCCTGCTAGCTCTTGTAGATTCTGGAGCTGATAACAACTTCATTGACTGTAACTTTGTTTCCCAGTGTAACATTATCTCCGAACCACTGCCCGAACCCAAGAAAGTGTCTGCCTTAGATGGAAAACTACTGGCCAATGTCACTCATTGCACCTCCCCAGTGTCCTTGCTGTTTTCTGGTAACCACCATGAGACAATTTCTTTGTACATGGTCAGTTCACCTTCCTCTCCGCTAGTTTTAGGCCTCCCCTGGCTTAAACTACACAATCCACACATAGACTGGTCTAAGCAATCCATTATTATTATTAGAGTCTTTTTTGCCATAACCACTATCTACATTCTGCCAGTCCTACTGCAAGCACATGCACTCCGCCCATTCTCAAGCCTATTGATCTGTCTCTGGTTCCAGATGAAGATCATGACTTCCAGGAGGTTTTCTCTAAGGACCGTGCCCTAGCGTTACCCTCTCATGGGCCATAAGACTGTAGTGTAGATTTGATCACCCGGTGCACCTTTACCTACTAGCGAACTGTACAATCTTATCTCCGCTCTGCTCGCAAGCTAAATTCCCACCAGGCTTACTGGGCACTGTTCCTTGGTCTGTTTAACCTAACCCTCACTTACCACCCAGTTTCCAGGAACACTAAACCAGATGCCTTGTTAAGGCAGTTTGAGTCACCTGTGGAGGAGTCTCCTGTCGAAATCATATTGCCCTCTTCCTGTATAGTTGGTGCAGCCTCTTGGGATGTTGAGAAGACTGTTCAAGGGGCCTTGGTTAATGATCCTCCACCTGATGAGTGTCCCCCCGGATCGCCTAAATCGGCTCATTTTGTCCCGTTGCCCAAGTTACCTTCAGTGTTGCATAAACCTATCAATATTTACTTTCTTAGAATCAAAGAATTCATGGCTGTTCATGAATATGCAATTTATGCTTTGAACTACATGGTTTTGAGTAAGAAGAACACAGCTCTTGTGGTGAGTCCATTGTGATTTTTTTTTCCTCATTAGTGAAACAAATGCATAACTGGCTATCCAATAAATATAAAGATATTTTAATCCCAAGTCATGTTTTACACTACTTATTGTATAATGAAACCTAAAGTGAACAGTGTAAGTAATCAGAGTACAGTACTCTGATTGGACCATGTATTCATTAACTACATCATTTTAAAAGTATTCTTTCCAGTACAAACCATCAGTGCATAAGTTACACCTTGATCTATTGATTTTGATGTCATCATAGTAGTACATAGATTAGCTAATGTTCCAACCCAATTGCAAATTTGAACATATGAACATTTAGCAATAATAACCACATTTGTATAACCTTTATAGTCAAAGAATACAACCTCGTTTAGCAGGCCACACACTGTAATCAAAGTAAAGCCGTTCATTACCATCCAGGCAGTTGCTAATGATGCCACCCACATCGTGTCAAACAGCAATGTCATTTTCTACACTACTCAGTCTGCCTCCCCCTCAGCTCTGCCACTTTGCTTTCAGGGTCAGTTTAATGGAAATATATGGATATTCAATGGGAACTTGCAACATAGCTTCACTTTAATATAATTATATTTGTAACTTTCAGTTTGTATGAGTCAGTTTAAATAAATACTAAAATAACAATTTGCTGTGACGTCACACTGGGGGTGTTCTGCATGTATTTCTATGGCAGAATGGTCAACAGTTACATGGTGACACAATACACATTAGCAAACACAGCCAAAAAAGTTTTAAGATAGTCTGAAAAGTCAAGAAAAAGTACAAAATGGATTTAAGAAAAACACATTTTCAGGAGCCTGTGATCGATACGAGAGTTCATCAAAAAAAACTGCTGGCTAATACTAGCTAGCTTATGACTGTAATATTATTTGAAAGTTGTTTGAGACTCACACCTCAAATCAGCTCACCTGTTGTAGTTCCAGCTAAATCAGAATCTAAATCAGATTAAACTAAAATAAAGATCAGATTAAACTAATTTGAGTAACTTCAGACAGACAGATCACACCCCTAAGAAATGTTGTCAGTGAATCAACTTTTATTTTAAACTATATTCAGCAAAATAACTTCTACACAATACTTAAAAATATACCCCTTTAAACCAAAAAGAGACATTTTTTTCAGGAATGTCAGTAACTGAAGAAGTCAGTGTTGGAAATGTAAAATGTGAGCTTTGAGAACCATACCTTCCAAAATAGACAGCTGTATCACAGAGATGCATTCACTCTACTATTTCTGTCTTAAACATTTATAAAGTTTGTCAGAACAGACCAAACAGAACAAAATAAGACTTTGCGAGTTCATTGTCTCTCCATGACTGGCATCCCTCCCTCCCTGCAGAGTCCCAGCCCTGTCACTCCCATTGTATGTGTGGCAGAATTCCAGTTTTCCAAGAACAATGGGAATGGTGGACTTCAGAGGATGATGGCTGTGTGATAAGGAAGTGCGCGGGAGCCAGAGGAGCACAGCGCAGACGTATGGGGACTCTATTTACAGAAGAGCTTTGTTTTATGCTTTTGTCTGTGTGGCAGCTCATGGCATGCCAATTATTCCCCCTCACCTCCATCTGTGCAGTGTGCATGATTCATGGTAGACGTTCAGAAAGCGCCTGCAGATGTATGAGCTCAGAGTCAGTGGAGCATCAAACACCAGAAGGACATAACAGGTTTAACATGTGTGAGGCGTTTGTCATTGTAATCGTCACAAAAGAAATGGCAACCTTGAATCCACAATGTTTTTTTGTAAATGTAACTACGGCTGTATGCTATCCAAAACTCTTTTTAATTAAACTTGTCACACTCAACAGACATTTATGTTATGTCTTTTATCATTGGGATGCTTTGAACAGTGCTTAAGTTAGTAACACTTTATAATAACTATACTTATTTATACCTTAAAGGTCCTATATTACACAAAATGGATTCTTGTGATCTTTAACTCATGTTAGAATGCTGTTACCTCCTCAAAAACATACCTGAAGTTGTGTTTTGTTTCAGTCACACATGTTTGAGTAATCCTTTATCTATCTACTCCTACAAAGCTCAAAATGTGTGAATGAAATAAAACACAACTCGTGGTGTGTTTTTTTTTTTTTTTACGAGGAATCAACATTATAACGTGGATCAGAAAATTGCGTAATATGAGCCTTTTAACAGGCTGATGAACAAAGAGTTAATACAGAATGAACACATAATTTAGTAAGAATGATTCAGGCTTAATAATAACTACTACTAACTACTTAATAAATAATAACCAAACCCTAACTCCTATCCCTGACCCTTTAATTAAGTAGCAATTTGCTCATTATGAATTATATCTTTGTTTATTTGTGCAACAAGCTGAACTGAACTGTTATTCATGCAAAACTGCACAAAATGCACTAAAAAAGAGAAACTTAGCACCAACAAATCACTATCACAATTATAAAAGATGATGCAACATATTGTATACGTTTTCTATTACCGTACAAGTACAGTGTCCTTCCAGATTAACTACTGTCACCTCTCTGTCCAAATAAGGCAATCTTAAAACAATAGAGGTACTCCAGAACTTTCCACACATGCTTCTATTGAACACTGCAGCGCCTGCCCTGTCGCCTCGGGTCCAGATTGTCCTTTATCGGCCACTTCCTGCCCCGCGGTCAGCTGCTTCCTGTCTGGCGCCACACCAAGAGGCCACAGCTCACCCCCTGTGGTCAGAAGAGGCCAGGAGCGCAGGGACAAGTGTTAATGAGAACAAAGGGGACATTCCCTCGTTCAACATGCAAGGGCCTTCGGAAACTGAGCGGCACATTGTAAAATCAGTTTAACACCACATCTGTAGGGAAAGTCCAGAGGTGTACAGGGGCATTGTATGAGGCTTCCTTAATGGAGCTCATTTATTGAGATGAATTATTGTTATTATGGCAAAACTGACCAAAGATGATAGAAGATTTTTTTTTGGTTAGTTTCAGATTCACTGCCAAACTTTTGCAGCTATTTATTGACTTCAGCAACAATATTTTTCTGTTCATTGTTTGAAAGATGCTTCCCTTTATTGCTGTTTAGTTATCAGTTATTTTATTAATCACTTACTTACATTATGTCACCATTCCCAAGTGATGTGATATGGTAGGTGATAGTCAAGTGGGGAAAAATGAAGATGAGATCTATAAAAGCTCTTATCTCTATGGAGACAACAGATTACAAGTCAGATCTGTGGAGAGACATAGCTTACTTAAAATGTTTAAGTTCAGTTTACATCCAGAATTAAGTTGGGAAACAAAACCATAATAGATTTGTTCAAAATCAGCTCTTTGGGGTGAACATGTAGCCAGTATTATAGCGTAGCATAGACCAGGTTTCTATATGCACTTAACATGTTATAGATCCCTATATAGATCATCTTTAAAATTTAACATGATGATTTTTATTACAGCATTTTTTTTAAATCAAGTTTAATTATTCAATTTCATCACACATACACACACACACACACACACAGAAAAGTGAGTTCAAAGTGGCGTTGTGATGGATTATAAGCAGAGAGCGGAGGGTGCGCTGTGTTGCGTGTGGATGCAACAGTGCAGAGGCAGATGAGTCTAAGGCACAGGGCACAGAGATAAAGGACAGCTCCCTCATAAAGAGACTTGGATATGAGCCCTGGTCTTTCTCCTCAGGGGGTGTGGCCTGATTATTCTCTTCACACATGTGCAGTGTATGGTATAGTACAGAGAGACACTGACAACAGGCTAAACAACCAGTCTGTAAGTCTTAATAACAAGGGCCATTTGAAGTTCAGGAGCAAAATAGATTAATCCTTGTTTAAAGGACCTTGTTAAAGGACCTGTTTTATACTAAACTGACTCTTGTGAGCCATGTCAAAATGCTGTTACCTCCTCAAAAACATACCTGGAGTTGTGTTTTTGAGTAGCCCTTTTTTATTAGTCTGTCTACATCTCCAAAGCTCAAAATGCTCTTTTCCACCTTATGATGTCATGAAGACGTAGTCTTAAAGGCAACAACTACCCTTTACCTTTTGTTCAGTAGAGATTGGCAATTCCAGGGCTGAAACCATCCAAATGATTCTAGTGAAGGTGTATGGAGTTTAAAAAGTGGTGTACTTCCTGTATTACCACATGACATCATAAGGTGGAACAGGGTGTTTTCCGTTTGAGAGAATAACTCTAACTGAGAGAATAAGCCTAAATATGCAGGACAACTCCAGATATGTTTGTGATGAGAAAACAACATTATAACATTGATCAGAAAATGACATAATATGCACTTTAATGCACTCTGGAAAGTAAAAATCTGGTTGCACTATAGCATTTAAATTGAGCCATATCTTCTGTTATGATGTAAATGAGTACAAAAATGTCACCATATTCACTTAACTGGAATAGATGGGATTACAAGTGTGTTTTTATTGTTTCTGTTGCTTTCCAGGAATGTCCTTAACACACGGCACTGGGGCTGTGTTTGCGGATGCTGCATTGATACATTATCAGCTCCAGTCGATGACCGGTCACAGCCACGTCCCTGTATCTCCTGGTATTTCCTGTCCTTCATTTTACTTTGAGCTAAATAAAACTGCTGAGATGCACTGTATTGATACTTTGCAGTGACATCATGCTGGGGGTGTTCTACATGTATGTTTATGACAGAATGTTCAGAAGTTTCCATGGTGACACAATGGACACATTAGCAAACACTGCCAAGAGAGTTTTAACATTAGACAAAAAAGCAAAGTCTGAGGTTTGCTTTATATATATCAATGTGTTTCAGTTTACTAGTACATAGGAGTCACTTTTTTCTACTTTGCTCTGAAGACTCCTATGTGTGAGTTGAAATGTGTTGGTGTTTATAAAGTAAACTTCAAAACAGAGTGCGTCAGACTCTTGCTTTTTATCTGCCCTCTGAGGATCTTAATGAACACCTGTTTTTCACATAACTTATCTGTGATCTGGGTGAGCACTAGTATCTTATTATCAGAGGTTCAAGATGGTCGGAAAACTCAAGAAAAAATACAAAATGGATTTAAACACATTTTCAGGAGCCTGTGATCAATACAAGCGTTCATGGTCCTGTTTAAGAGTTTGATTTTCTAAAAACTGTGACAGTGACTAACAGAGAAAACAGATGCCTAATGTTATTTGAGAGGAACTTGTTTAACATCACAAATCACCTCACCTTTTGTAGTTCCAGCTAAGTCAGTTCCTTCTGGTCAGATTGTTTTAAAACAAAGCTCAGATTAAAGTCTAACTTGAGTAACAGCTTCAGACAGAGAAGAGCCTACAGTTAGCATCACACCTCTAGGGAATGTTGATGACATCAGCTGCAAAGCATCAATTTAATGTTACTGGTGCAGACTTCATTTATCTACATAAAGAGCTATGTCACACATAAAGATGTCACTAATATACTGTAAATCCTGACCAGTACAGCAACTCAAATTTAGTTAACTGAACTTCATATCAAATTCATTTCATCATCAAATGTAACGCTTTTGTTTTAATCATAAATAAATAAATACTGTGCAATATAATGGAAATCACATATTAACTGAGATCATGAGAAAGTAATGTATTTTGTAGCCCTGCCAACTTTTTTTTGTTTGCTTTAGGGTTAGAATAATTATTATATTATGAAATATTACACAGTAGTATCCAGTTTCCATGATTGCCATGAGAAAAAAACCCTTTCATTTCCTTTCTATTGGTTTGCCATTACTTATTTGTAATTACACCACAGGTGTGGGTTTTTAACAAACTAATTGAAACTAATTGAACTGAATTGATCATTTTTTGACATTATATAAACGTATCCCACAGTCTAAATTGACTGTTGTTTTACAGTGAGATTTCAGAGATACACTGAGTGCAGTGAGCTGAGGCCCCCAGTGAAAAACACCACTCCTCTATTCTCTTTCATCTTCTCTGCTCAGTCTTAACCATGCACCATGAGAGGCACCATTTTGGATACACACACACACACAAGTACACACACACACACGCACACACACACACACACACACACACACACACACGCACACACACACACACACACACACACACACACACACACACGCGCGCGCACACACACACACACACACACACACAGTATACTGTATCTTCAATGAGATCACAGCAGGAATTTATATTTCATTTTCAGTAGTTTTAAAGTCTGATAACGAAAACCACAGAAGACGGAAAATCGACCATAAAATGTTCGGGGAGATACTCAAATCTGGTGTGTCCAAAATAGCCAAAACCAAAGAGAGCCCTGGCATTACGTCACTTATTAAAGCATCCCCCAATTCTTAGGGAAAGTAAATGAAAAGTTGCACTGCAGTAAAAAGTATGAAATATAGATCACAGGCTGTTAGATACATTTGAGTAAAAAGCGCACTAAAAGAGCCGGAGTCGGGAAGATCAATATTTAACATTGGGCTGTCAGCGTTTGCTCAGATAAAAGAGAATTCAAGTCAATATAGCACCCAACAACTTTAACTTTTTAGAGTGACGCAATATTCAGATAAACCTGCCAACAGTAATTATAACTTTAATCTTCTGAAATGTTGTTTTTCCCCAAAGAGTGATGTAAAACATTCAGTATATAGTATTAACAGTCTATTCCTGCTTCACTTTGCTGTCTGAAAAAGGCTGTTAAAAAGCTGTGCAAACTATGAATGAGTAGTGTGAAATACCTAGTTCATCTGCTCACGGATTGTGAACACATAATGCCGTTTTAAAGCCATAGTATGTAACTTTTTTGTCAAAAAATAAATAAAAATAAAAAGCATGTAAATAAAAGCATGTTTTTTATTATGGATGTGTTTATTGCACTGAAAAAGACAGAAAAACAAGCATTCTTGCTTTGAGCGGGCTTGCATCTCCACAAACCTGACTCTTATTTGGGCTGGAGAAGGGCCTCCTCCTGCTTGTTTTCAGGGAACTGTTGTACCTTTGGCTGTAATGTTCCACAGTGTGGCACAAAACATATCTCTATCAAGAACATTCTGAAGTATGTTTTAACTTTCTATTTTTATGACTTTCCACCTTCCACAGAAAGTGACTTCTCTTTAAATACAAGTTATCCACATTTGTAAAAAATAATAAGTAAAAAATAAAAACTAATTACTACTCTTAATGACATAAATCGACTTCTTTCTCACACACACGCATACAGAGTTGTAGTGACTGAAGTTGAGAGTTGTGTTAGTGCAGTGGCCTAGTACATTCAGTTTGTGCCCCTCTGTCAGCACGACTCAGGCGGAGCTCTCATAATTGGACAGACAGTTCCTCAGATGTGGGTGAGTCAGCTATTTAGCACATACAACTTGGGCTGCTCAGCTGTTTGTGAGATAAATGTATCTAGTTCAACTTGAGAATGTGAGAATGAGGAATGACTAATACAATGTAAAGTCATATTCGGAGTACACAGATTTGTCAGTATAACAATATTTATCTGGGAAAATTAGAGCAGGTTTCCCATGTGTCTTAAAGGGCCCATATTGCGCTCTTTTCTGACTATTTTCTCTTATAACGTCTCCTCATCAAAAACATACCTGCATATAACCTGCATATTTAGTCTGTGTTCCTTTCTCAAATGGAAAACACTCTTTGTGATGTCATGTGCTAGTACAGGAAGTGATCCACTGTGTTTTTAAACTCCTTACACTTTCACTAGAATCATTTGGATGATTTCAGCTCTGGAACTGCCAATCTCTACTGAACAAAAGGTAAAACTTGAAAACTACAGCTTCATGACATCACAAGGTGGAACAGAGCATTTTGAGTTTTGGAGATGTAGACAGACTAATAATGCAGGATTACTCAAGATGTGTGAATGAAACAAAACACAACTCTAGGTGTGTTTTTGATGACGTAACACAAGAATCCATTTGGTGCAATATAGGACCTGTAATTTTCTGAAGAAGGAAGGTAGGTTTAGGAATCTTTAATTGTTCTGTAAGGCAATGTGTATATTTGACTAATGCTCCAATATCAAATTTAAACTTATGCTAATCTAAACATTGCATGATTACTAATTTAAATTATGACTTTTTCAGATACAAGAATGAATGATGAAAATCTTAAACAAAGGATTCACTAGTGTTGCATTTCAGATTTCTACTTTTCGATCACAATCAAATACAGATGTCAGTGTAAATCAGCAGAAAACATCAGATGTCTGTCCCCGTCTGGGAGTTCACAAACGCACAAAGCCTGGTGCGCAGAGCTTCAGACGCCATCACTTCACTGCAGATGCTTTGAAATGGAAATCTGTCCATTTCAGGGGAATACTGAGCTAAGAAGAAAAAATAACACTCCTGGATTTAAAAAAAATAAAATAAAATTACAGTGCGTGACAAGGACAAGTCAAGCACAATACTTCACTCCCACTATACCCAAAGATAACAATACATTTGAATTAACATTAGAAGTGACTGTAAGAGGCCGTAACTCAGCACCATGGCATTTTCAGGGTTATATAAACATGAGCACAGAGATAATCCAAAGTTACTCATAAAAACATGATTTCAGAAAGTTAAGTGAGCTACAAAACAGATGTACCTTGTTAGTAAACAGACCACAGCTGTCATTTTAATAACTACACCTAATTAGCCTCAATAAAGCAGAAAAAACATCTCCATGGAGACAAGCAGAAAAGTTACATAGTGTACATTTAAGTCCTCTTACCTTATCTTACAACATATACTAGTCTGCCTCTGAGTTCAAACTGTTGCCATGTTTTCCTCAAAACGTACTGTATCTTCATCTCTCAGGAGTTCTCCAGATGGATGCTGTGAGTCAGGGTGAGTTCATTTACATAAATATAACTAAATGCGATGTCCCTTTTGGTCTGTTGTATGAGATGCTGTTGTGCACATATTTTTGCAGTGTGATGTCACCACAGTGTGCAGTGTTTGTATGACAGTGGGGCTCAGGTGTGGACTACAGTCCAGTCATGACTCAAAAAGGAACCTTCATAAAAAAGAGAACACTGACAGTTTTTATGACCATATTATGTGGTTGTCTGCTGCTTAAACCTCCAGAGCATCTTCACCTTTCGATAGTTAAATTGTGAACATAAATTAATTTAAAATATACCATAAAATGTTGCCAAGCTCTTTCTCAAATATAATTTCATGTTTAATGCACTTTTCAATTTTTTTTTTTATTTTATTTTTTTTTTTTGAGAAACATGACCAGAACGGTCTTGGTAGGCCTATTCAGTGGATAGGTTTGATTTCCTCTTTACACGATGCAATGGTTGTTTTGTAACTTGAATAATTAATGATGTAATGTAAATGATCTGAAATGGTTCATGATGTGACAAGTAAGTAGAATACCTGGCAAGGCAGCAGGTTACAGTGTAGACTGAAATGCATTTTAGATGTTGTCGCCATTCCATATGGTAAACAATAATACAATAATTACAACAATACAACAATTGCGCAGGCAAACAAGTAATTAATGCCATACTTGGCCCACTACAGAAAGGGTCATTAGTCTGTACTTTTGTAGTACTTGGAGGTTGTACTGCTGCTCTGATTTTGAACAGGGACTCTGGGACTGAGGTCTGTTTTAGTCGTAAAGACCAATAGGTCTGAAAACAGCAACATTTTCCCAGCAACAATTATATTCAAGTACACAGACTATTAAGTCTGCCCTTAGTTTGGCCTCCATTAAACTTCTGCATCTTATTTTATTTTAATTACAGGCTACGTATTGTATTCCAGATTATAAAAGTTCTATAGCTGATAAAGATATTTGTAATGCTTTTTATGCAACTATTATATTGTGACATATAAAACAATATGTGATAATAGTAATACAGTGATTTTGTCCAAGTCTCTGTGTTTCAGAAGTCATTGCCAAAAAATATAACTTTTTTTGCTTGTCAGCTCTTTGTCTCCTTGTAGATGTTTGCACTTTTCTTGACATGTTCCAAGGAATGGCATTGAACTTCTCTATTTTACATTTATTCAGTAATGGCTTCAAAATACCTGAAAATGCATTTTTGCTGTGAACAGGGCTGCCTACACAGATCTGTAACTTGGCCTGGTTGTGTTGCCATGGAAATAAAACGCTTTAATGCAATACAATGGAACATTCCAGGAAAAGCGATAAGCTCTTCAAGGAGATGAGCAGATGGTGTACTCTCCAACATACTGTAAATGTTACATAGTACACTTTTAATCCAGTCTTAGTTATGTGCCTCCTGCTGCTTTTTATACTATTCACAAAAACACCATCACGACAACAACTGGCCATAAAAAACATGTTGTGCTCCTATTGGCCGATCCAAACACCTCCTCAGCCAATCAGCATGTGGGATGGGCCCGTGTACTGGCGATGTGGGGAAACTACTTAGTGACTGGAGGACACACATGCACGATCACACTGAGCAAAGATGAGAGGGACTAAAACATGTGTTGAATTTAAAAGAGCAAATTTGTCTCAGGAAAGATTTTACTCCTGAATTTGGATTTAGCTTCTGTCATCCCCAGTTAATATGCCAGAAGTTAGCAGAGCATAGTGCATTTTAAACAGAAGATTTGATCGTGCCTAAAATAACTGACAATAAGAAGTATAATGGCTATGGTTAGATAACATTAACAAGTGTCTATGTAAAATAAAAAGGGGCATTGTGTAACTTTTCTGGTAGAGGGTCAGTCAAATTTCTATTCTATTCATTTCTAAACTAATGTGAATGTGAATGCTAACAGCCCCAGTATCACAGGATTTCCCATTATCTCACTGTCCATAAGCAAAGGGTGTTTTAATGAACTAGTCCTTATCCTTACTGATTTTATATGTTTTCTCTCTTATCCAGTGTGTGGCTTCCAGCTGAAACGGTAATTAGTTTCTCTGGGCTGAGTATTTCCATTGAAGATATAGACTACACTCATTAATCAGTACTTGAGTTTTCCACTAAAAATGGTGGGGAAAATATGCAAATGAGGATAAAACCGAATGATCTGGTCTTGTATAAGGACAATATTATTAAAGGTAGATTGCCTAACTTTTCTAGTGGAGGTTCATCAAATGCTTTTCTTCGTGGAGATGTTATTGCTTTGTCTGGAAGATTTCACAGTGAGAATTTTTTATCTATAAAACCACCTGTAATTGAATAAATGTAAGGTAGAGTTGATTAATGTCATACTGTGGAACATTTCAGGCAGAGCAGTGACATATCCATAGAAAGAAGGAGTTGACGGACCCCCAACGAAAAAGTTACCTTTAATGTTATTGATATGTAACACGCTTCGTGCCTACAACTTCAAAACGTTATTTAATGTATTTTGGTAAGAATTTAACTGAGTGATCCGGTCGTGTTCACTTGTCTGTGCGTGTGAGCATCAGACAGAATGAGACTCTTATGCTAAAGGCTAAGGGCGCTCTTAGCTCTCTGTTACATCACTGTGCAGTTACATCACTGCAATGGGCTGGACAGAGGCCCTTCATGAGAACAAACAACACAAACATATCTGGCTAAGAAAAGAGAAACATTTTAATTATGTGCCAAAAATTATAGTTTCTACTGCCAATGCTAACTGAACAAAAGGCAAACCTGCTCTCTTTGCTATATAAAAACCTACAGTGCAAACCTAGTGTCTTTGCTAGACCTTTATAAAACCTGTACTTTTCAAAATTGAGCCAAATGCACAAAGATGCCAGTCTATATCTAAAAAAGGATGAAGGAACAAACTTTGCCACCTTGATCATAGCTGTCAGCAATAGCCCCAATAGTCACTCTCTAAAAAAAAGTCAGATCTCTAAATAGAGGATGAGAGGAAAGGCTGAGGTGCTGATGAGTCTGCTGCTGCGGGGGCGGGGCTATGATTATGGTGCAATGTGTTGAAGAAATTGTTTTTTGAAAGTTGTAAAAATAGTTACATAATAGTATTTTCATTGCTCATCTGACAGAATTTATTAATATTGTACCATGATGATGAGTATATTTTCTCATACTAAAAACAAAATGAGGTGTAAATTAACAGAATTAACATAGAAACGCATACACATATAGACATTTAGACAGTTGCAGACATATACAAACAAAAGCTGTTGTTTCAAATACAGGACAGTATGTAAGATTTAGATTTTAAATGTTGTAAACATGATCTATCTGTGATAGATATGAGGTAGATGTGTTCAAATGTAATTTTACAGATGAATAGTGCTGATTTATTCTTAACTATTAAAAGATTGGGCATGACAACCAAGTTGTTTAAGTTATAATCTGGCATGTCCTGTCTGATCGTCTACAGTATATTATGCATATATATATATATATATATATATATATATATATATATATATATATATATATATATATATATATATATATATATATATATATATATATATATATATTTTTTTTTTTTTTTTTTTTTTTTTTTTAAGGGCCTATATTACACAATTTTCTGATCTGTTATAATGTTGTTTTGTCATCACAAACATACCTGGAGTTGCCTTTTGTTTCATTCACACATATTGAACACCCAAACCCTGCATATTTAGGCTGGGTTCTTCTCTCAAACAGAAAACATTCATGTAGTATGTGGTAAAACAGGAAGTGCTCCTCTGTGTTTTTAAACTCCATACAACTTCACTATCATCATTCGGATGATTTCAGCCCTGGAATTGCCTAACTCTACTTAACTAAAGTCAAAAAGTAGCTGTTACGTGAAAACTATCCCTACATGACCTCAAAAGGTAGAATAGAGCATTTTGAGCTTTGGGTATACAGACAGATTAATAAAAAAGGATTACTCAAACATGAGACAAAACACAACTCCATTTTTGACAAGGTAACAGTTTTATAACATGACTTTAAGCTCACAAGAATCCATTTTGTGTAATATAAGACAATTAAATACAAAAATCTTATCCTCTGTTCTAATATACTTCTTCACACAGACAGATAAGTAGATTGTGTCTTTAAGTGTCTCTGTGCTTGTTTGGCCCCTGTCCCTCGGCCTATTGGAGCTGTTTGATACATCTGCTCTGTGTAAAGACGCCGACCGCCAGGCTGGCTGCTCAGGACCTCTGCTGCTGCGCTCACTCAAAACTCAAGGGCTGTCAGAGCCACAGACTGGGGCATACCGCAGGGCTTCGAGTCAACTCTCCTGGCTCTGAACTACTCATACATGCACCCATTTTTCACACTGGACAAATGGGCCTGTGCTCAGATGACATGAGAGTCACTGTTATTTGCTGAAGTTTAACCTCAGGTCAACCTTAACCTTAAATCGTGTAAATATTCCACAATATGCTCCTTGGAACATAAAGGTAGTAGCTATGATGATTTTCTAATGTCTCAAATATACAGCAGACTCAGTTGTAAAGGATATAATTGGTAATACAAGAAGTGCTCCACTGTGTTTTTAAACTCCATACAAATTCACTAGAATCATTTGGATAGTTTCAACCCTGGAATTTCCAATCTGTACTGAACAAAAGGTAAAAGGTAGCTGTTAACTTGAAAACTACCACTACATCATCATGGTGGAACAAAGCATTTTGAGCTTTGGAGATGCAGACAAACTAATAATGCAGGATTACTCAAACGTATGAATGAAACAAAACACAACTTGGGGTATGTTTCTGAGGAGGTAATAACATTATAATAACATGGCTTAAAGCTCACAAGAATCCATTTTGTGTAATATAGGACCTTTAAAGGTGCACTATGTAACTTGCTTGTTTCGTGCAATATTATCGCTTTAACTGGAATGTGACATTAAACATATCGATCATGCATTTTTTCATTACAGGTGTTTTTTGGGAGGGAAAAATACCTTGAAAAACACAGATTTGACCTTTAACTTGGCCTGGTAGCATCAGTTGCTCGTTTCCATTGAGACAGCTAACTTTAACGCCACAATGCACAATATTCCAGGCAACGCAATTAACACAAAAGTTAGAGCCCCTTTAATCAAATTAGAAATACTCTTATACAATATGTTCTCTACCACTCTGGTTTGGCACTTGGCTCTATTAAAACTGACTTTATTTTAATATAAGCTTTGGCAGTCAGTCACAACTTCAAATGACTAGACTGAAATTAGAAAGTTGCTGAAAATTGCTTTGGGATTTCTTTTTTTTTTTTTTTTTCCCTCTGCTTACTTCATCTAAAACTTAAAAAAAGATCATATTTCTTGGTATTCTTGGTATAAACTTTAATCATGCGATCCCATCAACACAAACATTGTCTGTGGATTGACGAAGGCTGCTGCATCATTTATTTGGATAGAGCAAATCTATTGTTTCATGATAACAATTTATACTGGAGGTGAGCAGTGAATAGCATGTTGAGGAAGAGCTTCCCTCCTGGAGCCTGGCTGTCTGTGGAGAAGTCAGTGGGACCCGGGCTGGAGCAGACTGGGATGGACACAGGAAGACAGTGCACACAAATGCTTTGACGGATCAGGCTATTTTAAGAGTTCTCTCCTCTCTGCGCTGTTATCATGCAGGTCTCGTGCTAGCGCTGGCCTAATCTACATCAGTGAGTCACATTTATGCTGCAGGATTTCGACTCAGCTGAAGCAGTTTCCAGATACACCACATTAAGAGGATGGATGGCCATTTGTCATACATGTTTTGAGATGATTCTCTAATTACATAATGGCATAATTAATGAATGAAGTAATTGTGTCCCTTAATAAAACATAAAAAGATGCTGCACAGACCACTGCACATTGATAGGCCTTTGTTTACAGTTCTTGTCAACAGTAAAATAATGACTGCTGACCAACAAATCAATAACAGTAAATACTATTATGAACATGCATAGAAATATTTGAAAAAAGAGTACGTCACTACAATCTCAGACATAAAAAATGATTTATGGATTAATAAAAATGAAATAACACACATTAAGAATGACTATGAAAATAAAAATCCACTGACAATGAATTTTTAAAAAATGTGAATTCTGATTTTTTAAATTTTTTTTTTAATGACTAAATATGACTTTAAATAACCCTTACCATTCTGAGGGCCCATGTGTATTATTTTATAATTAATTTGTTAGTTTGTCCACCTTCTGATAACAGGGAACTATAAATCTCATGGACACGTAATGTATCTGTAACCCACTTATTTTCAGGCAAAGGGTTCAGAAACATATTCCGTTTGAATTGAGAATCATTTTAGTTAGATGTTTAAGGAAAAATAGGTTGGAATAGTTATTCTTATTTCATAAGAGTTTATGAAATATTATGAAATTCTATTATGAAGTTTTCTCAATTTTCAGATTCAAACACAAAAGAAGGGCATATAATAAGATAACTCTTCTCCCTTTCACTTTTGTTTGTCTTTTAGGGCTTATGAATAAAATGAATACATTAATCTACTATAACACTGTACAGTTATCCTAAAGATTAGAATGCCCTTGTCATTGTATTTTATTTATGTAAATGTTGTCAACTTTTATCCTTCCAGGACAGCTTACACGCTCTAGTCAGTGCTGTAATGCATCCATAATGAGACGCTCTACTGTACCCACACTCTCCGTACAGGAAGTGCAGTTTTCCGATGACAGGAAGCAGCCCTTGCCATGGAGACAGCAGTCTGCTCTGGTGTCTCGCAGGTCAAGCCCTGCTGCTTGCCAACACACGCAATGCCATGAAAAAGAGCTGGTTTAAAAAGACATGAGAGGTATGAAATAAAAGAGTACAGGAAGGAGGCGACGCACTGATCCATTAGTGTTTATACAGTCCATAACCTGGTGCACACTTTCTCTCAGACTTACAGCGCTTTAAATAGACAGGCCAAGCAGCAGGCCAGAGTCGGGCTGTGACAAGGTGCTGACCCCTATCTTCTTGTCTTTTTATCTGTGCGCGCTGCTAATCTGCTTTTATTGTTATCTCTGCAGCAAAGGATTCTGGGATTACTCATGCTGAAGAAGAGCAGCACAGTGAACTCAAAGGTTAGGACAAAACTGACCCCTTTACTTTTTCATAACTGTGACAAGTAGGCAATGTCCAGTTGCTGAAAACCCAATAGAGAATGGTCAAAGATGAGCAAGTTTGCAGATACGTTTCTTCTGGAGAGTTAAAGGTCCATTGTGTAACTTTAGTGATGGAGGGTTCGTCAAATGCATTTCTCCATGGAGATGTTATTGCTTTGTCTGGAATGTTTCACAATATTACATTAAGCCTTTCTATCTTCATGGAGACCAAACCAGATCAACTTACATGTCAGATCTGTGAAGAGGCAACCCCACTCACAGTCAGAATGCTTGTTTTTTTTTTTTTAGGGATTTTTGAGCTATTAAACCATGTGTAATTTACTAAATGTAAGAAAGAGCTCCCCTCCTTGAACAGTCACCTTAATGTGGTTTGAGTGCCCGAATGATCTCAGGAGCTATGGTGTTGGGGACTTCATGCCCTTGGTAGGGTCACCCAAGGCAAACAGGTCCTGGGGATGGGTCAGGCTAAGAGCTGTTCAAATGCCCTTTATGATGAGTTCTTCCTCATTGGCGTCACCAGGGCCCCACCCTGGACCAAGACGAGTGACGTGAGGCCGTCCTCCCATGGACCCACCACCCGTAGGAGGATCTGTAAGGGGCCAGTGCAAAGAGATCTGGACGGCAGTCGAAGGCGGGGGCCTCGATGACCAGATCTCCGGACATGGAAACTGGCTCTGGGGACACGGAATGTCACCTTGCTGGGGAGAAGGAGCCTGAGCTTGTGCGGGAGGTTGAGCGTTACCAACTAGATGTAGTCAGCCTCACCTCCACGCACAGCTTGGGCTCTGGAACTCAACTCCTTGAGAGGTGCTGGACTCTTCATTTCTCTGGCATTGCCCACATGGAATGGCAGGGGCTGGTGTGGCCCTGCTCATTGCCCCACAGCCCAGCCGCCCTGTGCTGGAGGTCACCCCGGTGAACGAGAGGGTTGCATCCCTGCGCCTTCGGGTTGGGGACAGGTCTCTAACTGTGGAGGGGGATTCGACAGTACATTGACCAGGGACTCCGTTGTTCTACTGGGGGACTTCAATGCCCATGTGGGCAATGACAGTGACACCTGGAGAGGGGTGATCGGGAAGAATGGCCTCCCTGATCTGAACCTGAGTGGTGTTGTTTATTGACTTCTGTGCTAGTCATAGCTTGTTCATAACAAACACAATGTTCAAGCACAAGGGTGTCAATCAGTGCACGTGGCACCAGGATACCCTTGGCCAGGGGTCGATGATCGACTTTGTTATCATGTCATCTGACTTTTTAGCCACGTGTCTTGGACACTTGGGTGAAGAGAGGGACAGAGTTGTCAACTGATCACCACCTGGTGGTGAGTTGGGTCCGCTGGAGGAGGAGGAAATCAGAAGGCAGACCCAAGCGTATACTGAGGGTCAGGGGGACCTTCAACTCACACCTCTGGGAGAGCTTTTTCTAGATTGCCTTCACGCTGAAGAAGGAGCCTTGCTGGCTCGTGGGACTCCTGAGGCAGTTAATGGGTACCAACGGGCCTCTGCGACCCCAGCCTGTGTGGTCACAGAGGCAAAAACATGGGGCTAGGAGGAGTTTGGGGAGGCCATGGAGGAGGACTATCGGTCAGCCTCAAAGAAATTCTGGCAAACAGTTTGACGCCTCAGGAAGGGGAAGCAGTGCTTCACCAACACAGTTTACAGTGTGTGTGGAGAGCTGTTGACCTCAACTGGGCGATGTTGTCGGATGGTGGAATGGAATACTTTGAGGATCCCACCGTCAGGTCTTCCGAGGAGGAAGCAGAGGCTGGGGATTTGGAGATGGACTCGGAGGTGGACTCATCCATCACCCTGGCTGAAGTCACTGAGGTGGTTGGCAAGCTCCTTGGTGGCAAAGTCGGAGGGGGTCCGGTTTGGGGACCACAGGGAAGACCCAGGACACGCTGAAGGGACTATGTCTCTTGGCTGGCTTGGGAACACCTTGGGGTCACCCTGGAAGAGCTGGAGGAAGTGTCCAGGGTGAAGGAAGTCTGGGATGGATGGAAGAAAGAGCTGTTTAATGTCATAGTGTGGAACATTTCAGGCAGAGCAATGACATATCTATAGAAACAAGGAAGTGACGGACACCCAATCAAAAAGTTACATAGTGCACCTTTAACAACTATAAAATTACGCTGTCAAACTGACAGCCGAAATGACTGGTGCCAGTTTAATCTCTCTGTCAATATATTGCACTCTTTTACGATAGGCCTATGAATGTGAATAATATTAAAATGTACTGCACTGCGTTCTATTCTATGCACTAGACATCTCTCACTAAACTTAAAAGTTACTTTTTTCGGCTGCTGACCTATTTAGGAAAATATGATTAGAGGCAGAAATTTAACATTTTAATGCAGCAAAGAATTCTCTGTGAAGGTCTTTCTTTATTTTAGCTCCATGAAACCGGTCAATGAAAGCATGGCATGGACTCATATCATCATATTCATACTTGGCAGTGATGTCACACCGATAGGGTGACCATTCGTCCAGATTTCGGCTTGATAGACCGATTTTAGAGCCTTCTGTCCATAATAATAATAATAATAATAATAATAATAATAATAATAATAATAATAATAACTAGAAAAGCACTCAGAGAGCGAAGACCTCTGCCAAGCAGCTCAGTTTTCAAAGTGATCCAGGATTTCTTCTGGATCATCACCAAAATCTAATCATCTGTTGGATTTACCATTAGGGACATTTCCTGAAAATTTCATCAAGATCCGTCCATAACTTTTTGAGTTATCTTGCTAACTAACAAACAAACAAACAGACAAACTCAGACGAAAACATAACCTCCTTGGTGGAGGTAATAATAATGATAAATAGTGATAAGCGGTTGTATAGGGCTGTTTTTAGCCATTTTGTTGTGCTCTGTGGTTTCCCTCCCAGTTAACAACTTTAGATACATAGTCCCAAATGTAAATAAATAAATAAATAAATAAATAAATAAATAAATAAATAATTTATTAAAAAATTGTTTTCTAAAGCTTCAGGGAACATTCATCAGTATTTTTAGGTATTGGAGTTAAATAACTTTGCATGTAATGACATACATTATTGGTAATAGTAATGTAAATTTCTTTCTGCCAGATTTTCTATACAATACTTTCTAATATAAATATTAATATTTTCTTGAGTCCTGTGCATTCAGTCTTTATCATTATGAGTGAATCATTTCTTTTACACATTATTAAATTTCTGTTCAATTCCTCTTGTATCAGTATTTATACTATCACTATTTAATTTTGCACTGTTTCCAACCTCTTGTATATAGCTGAGATATATTTGTATTATTATATTTCTATATTTTATTTGCACTTGTACATATACATTTGTATAATTATGGCTTATTTGACACCAGTCTCTTGCTATTTTTGCTACTGAAAATTATTACTACCATTTATACTTTTGCTCTTTGCTATTATAATATATTGTGTCCCTTGTGGATCAATAAAGTTTGTCTAAGTGCCAAATACACACACCATCCAGCCTCCGGAATGACCCATAGTGACCCCAGTCTCCATTCATCCACATTTAAAAGTGCGTCAACCAATCACATCCTATAATGTGTTCTGATGTTTATACTCAGGCTCCACGCTGCCTCTTGCCTCTTCCTGACACTCCTGCCTCTTCCTCACGCTCCTGCCTCTTCCTCACGCTCCTGCCTCACGCCCCCAAATCTCACAAGCAAATACTAAAATCAATGCAGTCGCGCCAACAACGTGCACTCATTCACTAAGATGACGCCACTGGATGATTGAGGCGCGTGTGTGCGTAACATCAAAACACAGAGACTGGTAGCTCATGTATGGGAGAGATTCAAAACACAATACAACATCAAGGACGAGAGCACACCCATGAGAGGGGGACAGACACGCAAGTGGACGCTGAAGGCCATCACAACAGTTGAGAAGAGGACACCGTTTGCACATGATTTTGTTATTGAGCAAGACTGGTCAATGACACGAGGGGATGCAAAGGAGGTGTATTGATTTAATTATATGGTGAGGGGGTGGGGGAGTGGGTGAAAGGGGTGGGGAGAGACAGACGTTACAAAATTTAAGTTGAAGCTTTAAAATTAATTTCTGAACTATACAGCCTTGTAATTACATTCTTGGTTGTGGTATTGCACAAACTTGCATCTCCACAAACCTGACTCTGGAAGAGGGCCTTCTTCTCAGAATGTGAAATAACCCCCCAAAAGTGTCACTATAGTGCATTATACCTTTGTTTGGAAGTTTGCAAGTTTAGAGCATTTTTATTTTTAATCAGTTTTTGCACATATTCAGTATTGCCAAACTCTCCTCAAAGATACTGTGTCACAGGTGTCACAAAAATAACCTCTGCGGTTAACATGTAAAAATGAGCAGAATATTTAATAATAAAAATGTGATGCTATGAACTGTCCCAGAAGTTCAGGGACATCTCAGGGACAAATTTAGATGCCGGGACACATGCTGCAAAGACACACCAAGATGGCGACTCACAATTTGTGATGGCATTTATTATTCATACATTACTTTCTCTTATGAAAACTCGCCTCGTCCTTTCCCTTCTCATCTCCCTGGCTCCTGCTGTTGCATCCTGATCACTTCATCCCAATGGGTCTCCTCACAGCACCAGCAGGCTACACTGTGGGTGACTTCAGGCCGTGTTGTGCTCTCTCTTTCTCTCTTTTTATTTAATGCCACGCTTGGTTTGGGTATAGCACGATTGGCAGCAGAGGACAAGTGCTTCCTCCACAAATACAGAATTATGCAACGCTCTCTGCCAGTGTGTGCGCTCACTTCAAAACCTTGTGCCAACTCATCCAATTAGTGCTACAGCAGAGGAACCAGCCGAGATGCCACATGTTATCAATTATTTTTAGAGCGACTCAGTGCTTCTCATCAAGTGTCAAGTATGACATAAGGACTTCAGAGTGGTTTATTACAGGCAAAATGCAGTTTTGCAGTTCTGAGTTTTAGGTAGAAGTTTGAAAAAAAAAAAAGCATCTAATAAGGTAATAATGACTAGTGAAGATCCTAAAGGGGCCTATATTATATATTATAAATATATATACATTATAATGCTGTTACCTCATCAAAAACATACCCGGAGTTGTGTTTTGTTTCATGAGAAAACAACATTATAACATAGATCAGCGTAATATGCCCTTTAAATGAACAAAGCAAATTAGTGACCTAATTAGTGAGCAATATACTTTTATATTTCTATCCATTACAAAAAAAAAACATATATTAAAAGATATTTTAATGACGATTGAGGATGCTGATTTAATTTTATCAGAGCACATAATGTACTTGTGCCCCTCTTTGTCTTTCTACATTTCAGTTGTGACGTATTTTTAATGAAAGGGAATACATAGATATTTTTATTGAACCTTTGACGACATTTGTTGGCAGTGTCGCGCCTCAAGGCCGAGTGTGGCTTAAGAATCCCCGGAAAGTGTGTCTTTGTCACTGCAACAAGTCAGGAAACTCTGAGAAACAAAACGTATTGTTAAAGAATTGAACCAGCGTGTGTGTGTGTGGGTGGGTGCATGTGTGTGGAGGTCAGTGCACTCCAGTAGCACTACCTGAACTAGCCTTGATCTAAATTAAACAATTCAATAATAGTTGTGAAATATTCAGTGCATGACTTGATCAAAGGTTGTGTGAATAAAATGAAAGGAGAATGGATAATGTTTCATGCATAATTTACAAGAGCTTGCATAACTGGCTTATTTAAGATATGGTACTACTGTACAATGCTGACTGAGGTATTGAAAAGTTATTATCAATTCTCATGCAAAAAAAATTCTCAGTTTTGATAAAATTGTTGAAATACATTGTCTATATTTTAGTTATTTCAGTATTTTATTGGCACTATTTCCTGTTCAAACTGGGGTGGATTAAAGCTAATGACTTGCTATTTATTTTGAATTTATTATTACCAATTATGTTTTTGTTCTTTTTTATTATAATATATTGTGACGTGTGAGCTACTGTGTCCAAATAATATTCCTTGTGGATCAATAAAATTTGTCTAAGTCTAAGCCTGAAATTATTTATAGTAAAGGTGTTTCAATGTATTTTAATACAAAACACACTGGTATTGGCATCGGACTGATAAAGAAAATAAATAAAAAATTAGTACCCCATCATTAATAGTGGGTTTGTATCATTATATGCTATGAGAGAAGAGCATTGTTGGTTTTGGACAGGATGTGAAAGCAAACAGGCTAAAGGGGTCACATTACCAGTCATGTGCCGGGACGGTCGCCCACTGTGTGTGTATTTAGGCGTAAGTCTGATCCCAGTGGTGGCGGTCCCAGAGGTGGTGTGTCTGAAGCTGACCAATGACATGCCAGGAATGAGCACGAGCCTCAGAGACACCCAAAAGAGGGAGGTGAGGTTAAAAGACAAGTCGGTTATAGACGTACTGTAGAAAGGAGGTGGACGTACACACAAACATATGTCAAAACAAAGATACCCAAAGACCAATAGGTGTAGAAAATGGACTCTGACCCTAAATAAATAAAACATATTACAACTGTAGGGGACATGCATTGAGAAACGCTGCTTGATGTTATTGTAGAGAAACATGTTTTGGGGATTTTGGGAGAGATTACCTTCTGGACAATGGCCTCAGGCATCAAGGCCAAAGTAAACCATCTGCTCCTGCTGCCCCAAACTGACCAGTCAGCACCACTCAGCACCTCTCCTCTCTCCTCTCTGGACCAGTCATGATAATTACCATTATATCTTATCTTATTGACACTAACTAACAAAAGGTCAGTACAGATATATTATCTAAGCAGCTCTTGATGTCAAAATAAATCCACTGTGTGCTGTCTGCATTTAATTAGTGCCAGAGAGAGTGGCAGCAGGTCACAGTAGCTCCTGAAATGTTCTCCTTACCTCGTGTATATAGCTACTATATTTCTATATTTTTATTTTTCTTGTACATATATAATAATTATGCCATATTTGACGCCAATGAATTGCTACTTTTGCTACTTATTTTGAATTTATTATTACCATTTATATTTTTGTTCTTGTGATATGTGAGCTACTGTGTCCAAATAATTTCCCTTGCGGATCAATTAAGTTTGTCTAAGCAAGTCTAAGTATTTTATTGTCCGATATTCAGGAAGTGTACATTAGAATGCTAGTTGTTGTTTGCTTTATCATGACAACAAAACTCCATTCTGGTCTCTAGGAATTGAGAAAAGCACTGAATAATTAGGATCCTTTTTTAAATCAGAACTGCCAATTTTAAAAAGGGTTTTCTGGTACTGTCCTGCAGCCTGCTTTAGGGTTAAGTCTCCGAAGTAGTTTCAATATTATCGTGATATTTTCTGTATATATACCACACTTACATATATTATTGTGTCAGGCCTACCCCCACACTGAAAGAGACAGGCCTTTGAGAGGAGCGACGCTGCAGGGGACAGGACTCCTCCATGTCTATTTGGCTTTGTTGTTTCTCTATTCACGGAGAGTTGGTTTTCAGCTATTCCCTCTGAGTAGAAAATAAAACTTTTTAGTCAGTCTTCCACAGTGAGACAGTAATGCTGCAAGATATATTTTCAAGAATCTATTGGAGGCCATACATTATTCATATATTCATTCATCAGTATGCAAGAGAGACAAGCTGAAGTTTCATAGCAAGTGAAAATTACATGTAGGAATGGATCTGAACATGGAGAATTATAGCAGGTGGGAAAAAAATAAATACTGGATACCATGACATTTGTGTTCAAAATGTCATATATAATTAGCTCACTTTGTAAGGCCACACATTACACATTGATACTTTGTAGTTATGTCATGCTAGGGGTGTACTGCATGTATTTCTATGGCAGAATGTTCATTGTCAAAAAAAGATTTAAGATCATCTCAAGACTCAAGAAAAAAATACAAAAGGGATTTAAACGACACATTTTCAGGGGCCTGTGATTAATACGAGTGTCTTGTTTATGAGTTTGATTTTCAACTAAAATGTGAGAGTGACCAACTAAAAAAAAAACTATTGGCTAATAGTTAGCTTGTGACTGTAATTTTATGTGTGGGGGACTTGTTTTAAAACACAAATCAGCTTACCTGGCCAGATTTGTTAGATCAAAGCTCAGATTAAACTCTAATTTAAGTAACAGAGCTTCAAACAGAGCAGTGCCTACAGTTAGCATCACACTCCCAGGGAATGTTGATGACATCTGCTGCAAAGTTTCAATACACCCACTGCAACATTTTACCTTCTCCAGAAAGGTTATGATATTTATTTTAAAAGCAGTTAAATTGGGCACCTATGGGCAATGATGCTATGCGGTTGCCAACAACATAAGTTTGTGTACACTTGCAGTTGGCAATGCAGCAATCCTATCTTATCTGGCTCCCTTAAAATACATTTATGGAAAGTACTGACAGATTACAGCACAGCAGAGTCAACAGTAATTTGAGATATTTTCAGTAAACCCAGACATCTCCCCAAGTAGACAGTTAACTTTAAATGTGGATTATGTAACTTATTTGATTTATATGACTTTATGTAATAGTATATCCCTGTAGTATTTGAACTCATCTTAATGGCCATGTGTCTAACTCCTAATGGCCCATCCTTAAACTAGATCAGCCAAAAGACTGCCAGCGAATACAAAACATATCAGATGAACGTGCTTATTTGAGTCAAAATACAATATAGTTCATGCATTTTACAAGCAAGAACAAGCATGTAACAGACAATATCAGCTGCAATATCATCTAAATGTAAATGCTGTTAAGTAACTCTAGAAAGTAGGTCCTCAAATATGACTTACTTAGAGTTTTGTCAGTAAGTTTTAGAGCAATCAAAGGAAAAACACTTATAACATGTATCGCTATGGTGAATAATATTTGTGAATTTTATTAATTTGGACGACATGTTATATTTGTGCAATTGCAAGGACAAAATAATAAATAATACCCAAATCTGTTTTTTTAAAAGCATACATCACAAAAATGAGGAAAAACTACTCAAGTAAAAATACTGTTACACTATCAAATATATTACTCAAGTTAGAGTAAAAGTAAACGTAAAGTCAGTAAACTACTCCAAGAAGTACAAACATGTTCTCCAGTGAAGCTGAGTAACAGTAACTGAGTCCTACCCACGTGTTGTAATATTATACAAATGACCTGGTCACTTTGACATGTTATGTGTTCAAATGTATTAAGTATTAAAGCCACACTGACCTGGTTTCACGTTTGCATTTCATTGGCCGACCTAAGCTTCTGCATCAGTAACCTGAAGCTATACAAACATTACAAAATAGCCTCATTAGTAAAGGACTTAAAATCACAAAATTGACTCTTGAACTTTAAGCCAAGCCAGAATGTTACCTCCTCAGAAACATACCCAGAGTTGTGTTTTGTTTCATTCACACGTTTGAGTAATCCTTCATTATTAGTCTGTCTACATCTCTCAAAATGCTCTGTTCCACCTTGTGATGTCATGTAATGGTGGTTTTCAAGTTAACAGATACCTTTTACATTTAGTTCAGATTGGCAATTCCAGGTCTGAAACCATCCAAATGATTCTAGTGAAGGTGTGTGGAGTTTAAAAACACAGTGGAGCATGTCCCATGTTACCACATGACATCACAAATTAAAACAGTGTTTTCTGTTTGAAAGAAGTGCTCAGCCTAAAAATGCAGTTTGTGTGTTAAACATGTGTGAATAAAACAAAACACAACTCCAGGTATGTTTGCGATGAGGAAACAACATGGCATAGAACATAGATCAGAAAATAACACAATATGGGCCCTTTATGATCATAATGTTGTATTGCACTTTTGTATAGGTAAAGTGGCACTTAAGACACTGACAGTGTTTTCTCCGAAATGTTCCACAGTATGGCATTAAACATACTAGTATATCATGCATTTATTCAGCGCTATAGTCGGGATTATCAGATCTGTACCTGATGGCCTCACTTGCATCTCCATGTCAATAAGTTTAATGCCATACTTTGGAACATTCTAGGCAAAGCAATAATATCTTGACTGACACAAGCAGATGGCGTATCCTCCATAAATAAGTTACATAGTGTAGCCTTTAGTTGGTTATGAGATTTTAAAATGCAGTACTAACCAGCTTTTTCTAATGACTACAAAGATTTCCCATTGGAAACATAGATGATAATGAGCGCAGTACTAGAGTGTATTTATCCAACCGTGACGTATAAATATTGTGTTGGGTTGAAGTAGTGAGACGCAGATCCCTGTGACACAAAACTGCAGATTCTCACACTAAATAAATGCGTCTTTACCGTTTACCCACGCTCATTCTTTACCATTTATTATGCTATGTGTCAATAGAGTGACTATATACTGACCATACAACAGCGGATTATAAATGACACCAGAAGACACAAATATATGCAGTAAAAGAGCCAAATGTGAAATGAGATTCTCTGTTGTAATATTACACAACAGATGGACTAAAACGTCATGATTTATGTCGAGGCCCAGATTTATAATAAGGAACACTCACACAATGCATAATTAACAATTCTGTACAAATAACACATGCTGCAGTGTTTTGTAATTACGTGAGTTGTATTAGCATAAAGTTGTTGTTCAATTTAATATTGTTAGTGATTTGGCCTGTTTGTTTATGACTCAGATGTAAAGAAGAACACAGTGACATTATTGTGTATTTCCCTGGTGGGACTGGAACATTGATCGTTTAATTATGACTTGTGATACTTGGGCTTAATGTTGTATTTTTCCAGGAGGCTCAAGTTATAGCTGTTGTGGGATTGTTGCCAAGGTAATACCAACTGTTCCACCGTGTGATGTCATGTGGTAATACAGGAAGTGCTTCACCATTTTTAAATTTCAAACACCGTCACTAGAATCATTTGGATAATTTTAGCCATGGAATCACCTTTCTCTACTGTAGCTGTTAACTTCAACACTGCCTGTTTATGACATCACATTTTGAGCTTTGGAGCTGTAGACAGAGTAGTAATAAAGAGTTAGTCCAACATGCGTGAAAGAAACACAACTCTGGCTATGTTTTTGATAAGGTAACAACATTCTACCATGGCTTAAAGCTCACAAGAGTCAATTTTGCGTAATAAAGGACCTTTAAAAGAACAAAAATAATGCAATAAAAACATGTTGTAGTTTAACTTTGTTGTAAAATGTGATGTAACGGTATTTATTTTCCTCAGAGAGTACTGCTGAGTCATTCGTTGGTCATCAGGCTGATACTATCCAAAACCAGGCATTAACAGTCATTTTTGCAAAGGCCCACCACCCACTGAAAATACTCCACAATATGCATTATACTGAAAAGCAAAACTAAACAAAAGCAGTTGATATTTCTATTTTCACTGCATGTAAACAATATCATACTAATTAAAACAAGCTAATGAAGAATATGTCAAATTATTTAATTTGCAGTGGCATCAGGATAGTAACCTGTCAGCCCGTTCACACTGATCTTCAAATATAGATTTTATTTCAATTTACTTAACCTGCATGAACTCAGCACTTTCTCAGGGCTCTGCTCCCCGGGGGCTTATCGAGCAAAAAATAAATAAAAAAAAATGGGCAGGCACTGTGGAAAATTCCCTTCCCATGTACCAGAGATATTTAACCAAAGCTGACATTAAAAGCATCTTTACAATCCAACACACTGGATGTAAAGAGCAGTGGTTTAATATTAGAGGTAAACTAAGGACAAGAGGACAAGTTTGAACAAAACCTCTGCAAAACTAGTAACATGTGAAGACATGAGTGTTCAGTTATATTGCAAGCAGTATCAATAGTAGTAGTAGACTAATGATTACAGCGATTTTGAGGACAGTACCTTCCACCGCATAGAATGAATAATATAGATTTAGATAAATATAAAGAAAGACATTTTTATTTGTTGTTTTATTTATTTTATTTTTATTTTTTGGAGACACTGAGTGATTATCAGAGAGCTGACAGTCTTGCATGTGGGCCACAACCTAACCCCTAGGCTATACTGCACTACTTGATTGGATTCTTTTCACTTTTCGTTTTTGGTCTACTCCTGGGAGTCACGTAGCTCCATGAATGGCTCTTTTCCTTTGAATGAACCATTTCTGAGCTGATGAAAGATAAATTGGGAGGGACCACCGCTAAAACTGCTGACTTACTTTGTTCCTTTTCCCATCATACTTTGGGAGACCTCTTCACCCCTCAGCACTGGGTGGGATCCATTTCACCCACACACCATGTTCTAGGAAGGCAGAGCAGTGCAATCAGACAGCGTGACTTCGCACAATAACCGCTGTCCTAGCCAAAACACAGTGGGTGGGAGACGCACTCACAAGCGCCTGGTGGTAAATGTCACATACCCCCTCACCAGGGAACGTGATCACCACCACTCAGATAGGACGGCCCAGCCTAGAATGCCTCCGCTTTGATAATGAGCTGGCACCGTAGTCAACATGCTTAGGCCCCGCCATAGTAACACCCAACGGGAGTCACATTTACATGTCTAAGAGGAGGACGGTCGCTAAGGTGATGAGAAACGAAACTAGGCCAAATTATGGATTCATAAATGTCTAATAACATTTTTATAACAAATTATGTGAGGTAAAAATAGTCAAATCAAGTTTTCTCTGTTAGAAAACTTAATATGTGCTTTGCAGTTGGTTAAAAGTTGTTACAAAATGTAGTAAGTGACTGTAGATGAAGTGGGCCTACTGTCCTTTTGAACTAGGTGCTTTTAGGTGGTCATATGTTATGCAAAACCAACTCATGTGAGCTTTTAGCCATGTTAGCCATTCAAAGTTAGGCACATCCAGGGCTGGAATGAGCAAAATGATTCTAGTGAAGGTGTCTGGAGTTTAAAAACACAGTGGATCATTTCCTGTATTACCACTTAATGACATCACAATGAAGAAAAGAACACAGCCTAAATATGCAGAATGTGCGTGTTAAACATGTGAATGAAGCAAAACACAACTTTAAATTAGTGATGTCACGGTGCCAAGATTTCAAACTCAGTTTTATTACTAAAGAAAAAGGCTTGATACTGATTTACAAAAACACTCTTTTTTGAGACACAAAATAAATGAAAATGAAAGGTTAATTTTGTCAATTTTTCCCTGTATCAATACCTGTTTAAGGGAGTTTGTAGTTTCGATACCAGTTGTAGTATTGATTAGTATCTGAATATAGATTTTTTGACAACTCTAATTTGAATGTAATCTAACGGTTTTGACTTAATGATGTTGTTATCCTGAGATAGCACTTGTGTTTGTTTCTGTTCATGAGGGATTTATCTCCTGATCTCTTCACCATCACAAACTGCCTGCTTCTGAAACAGGCTAGAAAATTCCATCAGTATCTACAGCTACTGAGGGGGCAAGACCATTCAGAATCTTTTATTAAATAGAAGAGACATAATGGATGCAAAATAAATGTGAGCTACCAAATGTTATAATAGCATAAAGTAGTAATTGTATTGTCAAGTTGTTTTTATTTATTTATTTAGTGGTTATTATTGGTGTGTTTAATTATCAAACACTCAATCAATGAAGCTTATAACATAAAAAATATAGACATTTACATTAGATATTACAGAAATTAAGGATTTTTAATATTACTATGGAACAAAGTTATGGAAACTAACTACTTGGAATAGTATATGGGCTTTCTATCCTTCCCTTTAGAGCTGAATGTTGACAGAGAGAATGAAGTAAAGGGAATGTAAAATGTCAATTATTTTGACAAACTACTTAACATATTTGGTTGACAGGGCTGCTCCAAACCAGTTAATGTCTTGTGATGAGCCAAACATCTGTTCTAATGATATAATCTGGCTACATAACTGCTTTGAAACAATCAGGTTTTGTAAGCTTTATACAACTTCATTTTGTTGGGCGCAGTGAGATGCCCTAGAAAGCACCAGAAGAAATTCCCGATCAATGCTTACAACTGACAATCGTATTCTTAGCCCGCGGCACATTTCTGAACAGGTTTGTGTCTTTCTTAAACAAGCTTAGTTTTCATGTGATTAACTCAGTGATGCAACAGTTGGATGAACTTGCCTGTTAGTGCTTGATGGTCACACTCTTGACTTCGGTGAAAAAGTGGTAAGAATCCTTGGCCCCCTCGCGTCCCACCCCTGAGTTCTTCATGCCCCCAAAAGGCAGATTCAGATCACGCACCAGCCAACAGTTGGTCCACACCAGTCCAGCCTGCAGCCTCTTAGCCATGCGGTGCACCTTACCCACGTCCTGAGACCAGACTGTGGCTGCCAGCCCGTAGCGCACCCCATTGCCCTTGGCGACAGCTTCGTCCTCAGTGTCAAAGGGGCTGACGCAGGTGACCGGACCAAAGATCTCCTCCTGCATCACTGTGGAGGAGTTGGACAGGCCTGAGATAACAGTGGCAGGCATGAAGTAGCCATTAGCGTTAGCTGCAGGCAGGTCCAGCGCATCCACGCCCTCTCCGCAGTGTACAGTACCCCCCTCGGACTTGGCCAGGGCCACAAAACTGCGAACCTGCAGCAAAATGTGACATACTTTTACTTTTATTACATCATGACATTCTGTTTCAGTGCAGCGGGGCAGATTGGTTACATGGTAAAATACTGAATAAATAAATAAAATAAAATGAATGGCAAAGTATAGATTTATGAGCGAATATAGCCATGTCTAACCCACTGTCCACTGATTTGACTATTGTCCAGACTGTACACCTTAAAACTCAAATATTTACTTTGGATCATCAACATAATAATCTTAGGTAATATTAAAGTTTTCATTTTATTGTTTTTAGCTTACATACCAAGGCCACTATTTACAATCAACACTTCAAGGTGTAAATAATTGTATATATGACTGATGTATGGACCTTTGTCATTTTTAGGGGGATTTTTGTAATTAAACAAACCATGAAGCCCCCTTTGTGTACAGTGACTCAGCATATTGTACTGAATGAATACACAAAATCATTGTGTCATTTCTTTTTTGCCAAATGATTATAACAAATACTAACTAGAAAAGCACTCAGAGAGCACAGACCTCCGCCAAGCCCCATTTAACGCAATGCTAACGAAATTTTCAAAGTGATCCAGAATCCAGGATTTCTTCTGGATCATCACCAAAATTTAATCATCTGTTGGATTTACCATTCGGAACATTTCCTGAAAATTTCATCAAAATCCGTCCATAACTTTTTGAGTTATCTTGCAAACTAACAAACAAACAAACAAACAAACAAACAAACAAACAGACAGACTCAGGCGAAAACATAACCTCCTTGGCGGAGTTAAAAATATCAAACCTTCTCCAGGTGTTCTCTGCTGATCAATGCCCCATTGTTGTTGCTGGGGTCGGATGGTGCACCGGTCTTCCACTTTCTTGCAGCAGCCACAAACTTTTCCAGAAAAGTTTTGTATATACTTCTTTCAACATAAATTCTACTGGTGCATAGGCAGATTTCCCCCTGAAAATGTAGAAAATGTTTATGATCTTATATTCCAGTGTGTGCAGTGTGTTCAGAGCGCCCCCATGTGGTCATATGCAATACTGCAACAGGAGTTGCATTAACACACCTGATTGGAGAAACTGGAGCGGACAGTTGTCTCGATGCACTGGTCCAGGTCTGCATCAGCAAAGATTATGGCAGGGTTTTTTCCTCCCAGCTCCAGAGAGAGCTTCTTACAGTAGGGGGCGCTGCGCTCTGTGATTCTCTGGGCTGTCAGTGTGGAGCCGGTGAAAGAAACCAGTGGAACATCTGGATGACCAACTAGAGCATCTCCCGCTCTTGGGCCCATGCCGAAAACTATGTTAACCACTCCGGGAGGAACACCTAGACATAGATAAAGAATTCAGTAACAGGTCCACAGGTCCACTACCTGCTTGTCGCCATGGAGATGTTATATATTTGCTTTACTTGCGTACTTTACATTTACTTAATAATAAACTTATTGCTTAAAAAAAGTAACTTCAGCAGTAACTTCACCTGGTGGTGCTGCTCGTTTGTCTCAGGGGAGACGGATAAGTTTAACAGGCCTACCACATAGGGCACATTTCAGACAAAGCAGAAACATTTCCATAGAGAGACAAGTACCGAAAAAGTTATAGTGCACCATTAACTATGAAAAAAAAAAAAAGATTTAAAAGAAAAGCCCAGTTTTACAATGTATTACTATGCATCTTGTGGTCTCTTTAGATGCAGGTGCTACAACAGCACATAATCGTGGGTGAAACCACTGACTGTGTATAAAACAGGACTTATGAATTTTGTAATTTTGAATATTTTTCTCATTTGCTTTATGGTTTTATTTATATCCACAACTTAATACATTTGTGTTTGAGAATTAATGTAGCTGGAACTATAAGTTGTGGTATGTACTGCCTCCTGCTGTCACATGAGCTAAATCTGTTCATTTCAGTAAAAAAAAATATATATATATATATAAAATACTTCAATTTAAATACCTTCAATGCCAGAACAAGTTACAAAGGATATTTCAAATGTGTCGCACCAAAGTATACTATTATTATACTATTACACATACGGTATATATGAAAATTTTGTGCCCATCCTTACCAGCCTTTTGCATGAGCTTGCACATCATCCAGGCCGTCACAGAGGTCATCTCGCTGGGTTTGGCCACCACAGTGTTTCCCATAGCAATGGCAGGAGCGATCTTCCAGGTGAGCAGATACAGGGGCAGGTTCCAGGGGCTGATCAAACCAGCTGCAAAGACACATCATCATTAAGGGCCAGCACAGGATCATTTACAGACACTTCATTACAGACATTGACACTATTTTAGTCTTACCCACACCCACAGGGCAGCGAATGGTGTAGTTGAGGCAGCCAAGGTTATCCATCTGACTGCAGTCCGTGGTGTGATGGAGAATAGAGGAGGCAAAGAAGCGAAAGTTGTACACAGTTCTGGGAATATCCACATTTCTTGCAAAGGTCACAGTTTTACCTTTAACAGCAGATATACTTCATTTTTATCTTTTATTTTCCATATACATTTCATTGAGAATACATGACTTAAACAGTAATGGACCTTGGTCTCTGGACTCGGCCTGAGCAAACTCAAACAGTCTCTCTTCGATGAGGTCGGCCAGTTTGTTGAGTATCTGAGCGCGCTGCTCTGGGCTGCGAGAAGACCACTCAGGAAAGGCCTTCTTAGCTGCTTTGACGGCTGCTTCCACCTGCAAACACAACAGAAGATAATAAAAATATTCATAAACTTATGTAATTTCTTTGATGAGAAACTGTATTTTTAAATAATGTGTTTGGGTTGAGTGTCTGAATTTCTATACTGTTCTCCCATGACCCCCCGGGTATCAAAAGTTTTTAATGAATCTTTATTTTGTAATTGTACCTATAACAGTAGTCTATTTAGTGTATTTATCAATTTTTATTAGTAGCCTACCTAATATTAGGTTTTCATTGTGTTGTTAAAACTCTTATAGGTCTTAAATACCTTAAATATACTGCCTATATCAGCCCACTTTAAAGACCCCATTAAATTAGGCTTTGACTCTGTGGTGGTTTGAAAGCTTCTAGTGAAAGAGTAAACACCCCCTTTTCATGCAGAAACAGCAGGCCTATATAGTACTACACCAACATTATTCCTTTGTAAAATGTTGCACAGAAAGACTCCATGTTAGTTGCATAGGCGTATTAGGCTATTTAATTGTCCTGGGGTTTTGGGGCCCACCTCCTCTGGTCCGCTGTCCGGCACTTTGCAGTAGACCTCTCCGGTGGACGGGTCGTACGAGTCGAGGTGTTTTTCGCAAGGGACAAATTCACCTCCAATAAAATTGTCCAGTACCAGATAAGGGGATTTCTGCGATGTCATAGCCATGTTGAGTGAGAAAGAGGCTATGAAGAAGCAAAAACACAGTTGCAGCAGGAGAGAGAACTGACAGAAAAAAGGGCTTTCCAAATTCAACGCAACATTTAATGATGGTCAAAGGGTGAGGAGCGCACTATTGCCCAATCATTGTCCAGAGCAAACAACACACGTCATCTGACTGGATTTTGATTATTCAGCTTATTCACGATCAACACAATTAAAAAGGTACTAAAGTTAATATGCAACTAAAATGATTTGCATTGAGTGTGGGTACATATACCGGGTCAACACGGTCAGTTTTCATTAAGCTTCTTTACGGTCGACCTGCAGTAAAATCTGATGAAACACTGACCTCTCGTGGCAATAATACTGCGCTTGGGTCGACTTGGAAAAACAGCTTTACCCAAAGGCAGTTCTCTTAAAGGCGCAATATGCAACTTTTTTGATGGAGGGTCCGTCTCCTGCTGGTCTCCATGGATATGTTATTGCATTACCTGGAATATTCCACTCTGTCGCATTAAGCTTCTCTTCAAGAAGACAAGCAAATAACACCACCAGGCCAAAGTACTGGTCAGATTTATGCATAGGTGAACCGTCTCTGCTAATGTTTAAAAGGCGTTTTTAAGCACTAGAACATTCATTGAATGAATGCTTCATGGATACAAGAAGGTGGTGTACCCCTCCTTCCAGAATTTAGCTTGACAATACTTCTCCCCAAACCGTGGCTATCCTTTCTGGCGTGGACAAAAAAAAAGACACACAAATGATTGGTGTAATGATCATGTTGTAGCCTTGTTATTCACCAACATGTCCAGTTCAACATCAACAGCTGATCCTCAAATAGTCTTTAGTTTATAAAACCAGCCCTTCAAATAAAATGGTGCTGTACAAGTGTTTTGTACAAGTACTTCAAGTAGTGAGTATTGATACTTGTCATTTCTTATCTCTCTGGGGGTAAAAACCATTTGTTCATAATTAGTCCACTGGTTAAAGTACATATTTACATAGCTGTAGGTGCCTCCTCCTATACCATCTATACTGGAGTCAATTATATAAGTCTTTTACAAGCAGCGGTAAAAAAAAAAAAATTGTAATGATGATGAGAACATTGTCCTCAAACTTTTTGTTACCAATTTCTCAATTTCAATACTCATAGTTACTTAAGTGTTTAAATGTGTTTAACAGCCAAAAATATACTTCACAGGGCAGGCCACTTGAAGAGAGCGCAGAACTGTTTTGTGACTTTTTCTCAAATAATAATATTTATTTAATATTAATGTTGGTATTGACCTGAGGAGTCAAGTGAAGCAGAGTGAGGTCATGTTCCCAGTCCATTCAGACATTTTTGTATTTAATTGCATGTTATTGGCATCTTGTGGCTTAGTGAGACCAAAGTCCAAAGGCGCACGGATACTGGTAATCTTCATTCTTTGAACTGTGGAAAGAAAATATAATTAAGAACTAATGTATACAGTGAACGTTATACATATATACATATACATACATATGCATAAACACACACACACACATATATATACACATACACGCACGCACACACGCGCACACACACACACACACACACATATATATACACATACACGCACGCACACACACGCACACACACGCACACACGTCAATCAATTAAAATAATCGCGATTAATCTCATAAATGCCATAGTTAACTTGCGATTAATCGCACATTTTGTCCCATGAATCATCATTTTAATACTCTTATCAACATAGTAAAGTGCAAACGTTTTTTTTATTGCAAACCGTAACAATTGTCAGTGAGACATTTTGTGTTCTATGTTCGACTCTCATGAAGTGTTCTGCATCAGTGTGAGTGAAGTGCTTCTCTTCTGTCTTCAATAGTCAAAGCGACTGAAGTTTCCACTGTGGGTGAAATAATGTGCTGTGACCCTGAGGTAGTTCTCATTACTGAGGGACGTCCAGTAATCTCCAGTTAGCGCCACTATGTTTGCCTGATGCACTAGGGGCGCACTCGCGCTGGGTCGTCTGGGCCATGCCGTGCTCGGGCGCAGTTGCCTGGGGTTTTGTGACCCATGTTCGCACCTGCGCGGCCAGGCCGCGGCCGATGGCGTCATTGCACGGCGCTGTTTGTTTCCATGGCGCACGGCGGAGCTGGTGCTTTTGGCGGAGAGGGTGGGTCCAGCGGCATGGGGTATCTATTTAGTGGTGGGACGATGTGGGTCCTGCTGCGGTACGCGCTCCTCCGTGGGTTTGTGGCTGTGGTAGCAGCGCGGGGTAGTGAAGGTGGCCGGGAGGCTGAGGGGCTTCTGTCGCTGTCCGCGGTCCTTGTCGGGGGCACGGACTTTGTTTTGTGTTTTCCTCGTGTGGGCGGCATCAGTGCACACGCAGCCTTGTGTGGTGAAGTCGTGCATGTGCACGTGCACGTGCTTTGGCCCACCTTCTACAGCCGGGACTTCTCAGTTTCGTACAAACTGTTTTACTTCTTGTTTACAGCCGGATCCTGTCGTTTTTCTAACGTCACTAGCAGTGGCCACAGCTTATGAAAAAAATAGTTCACTAGGTAATAGTGCTGTTAAAAATATCGCGCTAATATATATACATATACATATACATATACATATACATATACATATACACACACACGCACACGCACACGCACACGCACACGCACACGCACACGCACACGCACACACACACACATATAGATCGATATAGATATAAATATAATTATAATTTTCACTGTATAACTTTGTTTTTAACATTCATTTGTAACATAACTATAACTTAAATTTGGTCTGTACTATAGATTTTAAAATCTTAACATCAGTTATCGGCCACAACAGCAACACAGATATGAGATATTTCCATCTTCTCAGAAAATCCACATGAATCTAACCCTAATATGAATTACATTAAAGCAGTGATAAGACATAATAATACCTCCGTGACGACCCCAGCAGCGATGGTGGAGCCGGTGTAGCGCAGCATGAAGCGGCCCAGTTCCTTGTAGTCCTTGTACAGCTCCAGTGCCACAGGTCTGTGCGTCTGGAGCTCTACTATGGCGTTCATGCCTTTGCTCAGACACCTTTAAGCAAATATATAAAGTCAGTTATCGTTACTCTCATCACTGCATTTAAGAACAGGTTAACACTTCTTACTTTGGTTTCTTTTTGAGGACCTCACCACTGCTCTTATGTAAAACACTGATCAGCTTCTTGATGGTGGCTGGTTCACTGACGGTTTGGTAATGCAGCAAAACCTGAACAAACAATCAAAGCCTTTAAATAAATAAACATTCCCCAACGTGATTGACCTCAAAAATGAAAGGAGTAAAGAATCAGTGTTGAAAATATATATTTTTTTGTTACAGTATCCTAACAGAGAAATTATTGCAATATGTTAAGTTGTACCTTAAAGGTGCATTGTGTAACTTTGCTAGTGGAGGGTCCGTCACCTGCTTGTTTCTGAGTATGTCATCGCTCTGCTTAGAATGTTCCACAGTATGACATTAAATAGCTCTATCTTACATTTATTACATTTTATATTTTTATAGCTCCAAAATACCTAAAAAAACAAAACAAAAAAAAAAACAGACATTCTGACTATGAGCGGGGTCGCCTCTCCACAGATCTGACCTGTAACTTGGTCTGGTTTGGTCTCCATGAAGATAGAAAGTTTTAATACAATACTGTGAAGACAAAGCAATAACATTTCCATGGAGAAAAGCATTTGACAAACCCTCCACCAGAAAAGTTACACAAAGCACCTTTAAGAAATGCTTAAGTTACAATTTGAACATAAAGTTCAATTTAAAATGATGAAATTTCTTCTTAGATCACTGATACCACAGCTGCAGGGAGAAGGTTCACATACCGGGAAGCCTTGAGTTATGGGAAATTCTATGTTGAAGAGGAGAATGCGCGCACGGAATCTGGTGCAGGCTCGGATTGGCTCCTTGGGATCACAAAACACACAGCCGACACTGGAAGGGAACAGAAATAACAATATTACAATGACATACTAAAATGAATGCACATTTTGTGTCATACTTGATTTTAATGATGTCCATCCCTGTGAGCGTCAGGCTGACATGATCTCCTGCTGCAGCCCAGTCCAGAGGCTCATCATGGAGTGTTATCCCTGAACAGCCAAGAGGCAAATGCATCAGCGTCCACAAGGAGGCAGTCACAACACTAGATTTTAGGTTACACCAGAATTAAGTTTAATGCTTGCAGTTTAAAAAAAATAGTACTACAACTATAACACTACTACAACACAGCGTAATTATATTTAACAAAACCCTGGAGTCCCTGGAACAGCATTCAAACTGAATCCACTGAACTTGTCTATGCATTCTGATTTGTCTTAAGTGTCTCCAGTTTATGGACATTTGTAGCAGAGTGCACAAGTTTTGTTGAGTATTCCAGTTCCGAAAGCTGTGTTCACGCATGGTTCTGGTTTGATCCCAATTTAGTTCTGATGTAAACATAGTTTGGTTCTGTTGTAGACTTGGTTTAGTCCTAGTCTAGTCCTGGTTTAGTCCCAGGTTTGATGTGGTGTATGTACAAAAGTGTAAACAAAATGTAATGTGCCCCTCTAAAGCCCCACTTTAGTAGACAGCTTTTAAAGGTTACAGTTTTTCAAACTCATTACAAAGAACTGAAAACTATGCATTTAAATAAAGCAAATATGAATTTCTTTAACGTCTGTGTTTTTATTCTCGCAGACAGTGGTGAGTAGTCGGGCCTGTCTCATCTCAAGTTTTTTTAGGAACTTACCTGATCTTATGAGAACATTGCAAGAATATGTTAGTAGAGAATTAGTACACATTCATAGCGACAGTATTTTAAGAAACTACATTTACTAGAGTGCATCTGTCAAAGTGAGGGTGGCATGTACCTTTGACTGTGCAGGTTTCGTTGGGGGGCATGGCCAGGATCCTGTCTCCAGTCTGAACATAACCAGCCTCTATCTTCCCAGTTACACAGAAGCCTGAGCCCTGGTCTGTAAAGACACGCATCTTGTAACAACAGAAATGTCCCCACAACGTCATGTAAATGTACCTTTGAACACATCAGACACACACAGTCTAAAAGGTTTGTCAATGGACCTCTGAGGGGCTTTGAAGGCATCTGTGAAGAAAAAAAATAAACATACCAGAACAAACCAAATCAATTAAAATTCAAACATGACAATGAAATCCATGTTTTGCCTTAACACGAATAATTTTTCTTATGAATTATTGTCTTTGTTGTTGCACAATAATGTAATTACCACAAAGTACAGTTCTGTCGAGTCAGCTATTTCATTGAATGTATAATAAATCTAGGAAGTGAGTTGGTGGCCACTCATTACCAATCTGCTCTAGCAAACTGGGCCCTGAGTACCAGGATGTGAGCTCTGACACAGTGCTCCTCGTGGTCAGGTTCTCTCCTGACAGGCCGCTGGTTGGGATGTAGAAAACATCAGACTCCTGAAAAATAAATGTATTACGTCTATGTCATTTTAGGTTCACTGCGCTCGACACATTTGAGTCAGCAGAGTTTTTATTTTTTTTATTTATTTTTTTAAGTCAAATTCACCTTGAAGCCTGCCTGCTTCAGAAAGTGGCCCAGCTTGGATGTGATGTCCTTGAAGCGCTCCTCTTGCCAATTAACCTGTTTTAGTTGCAAACATACATGGGTTTCATGAGTGAGACATGGGTTTCATATTAACTGCACTAAAACATACACTAATAAGCATTAGAAATACAACAAAAATTGGTCTATTTTTTATTTAAAAGTACATATGTATTAGTATTATTATTTCCTGCAGAACAATGAAAGCATTAGAGTTTTAATGTAAATAATAAATTAGTATAAAATAGGAAAATCTTCAAAAGATCAACATTTGTGCTCCCTGTGCTCGTCTCAGGCCAAGACAAAATACAAATTAAAAGTTGGGTAGAAATGGTTTTATTTAGTTTTGGTTCAAGTTTAACCAGTAGACTGAGGTTGTACTACTTATTTGAATCATTTACCATGTTGAAAATTAGCCTAAAGAAATGACTATTGTATGAGAAAGCTGTTTTGTATATGTATTGACCTGGTCCATTTTGTTAACTGCCACAGCCAGCTGAGTGACTCCAAGTGATCGGACCAGCAGTGCATGTTCTCTGGTCTGTCCCCCAGCCTCAAACCCCGCCTCAAACTCCCCTCTGCTCGCATCCACCACCATCACCGCCACATCAGCCTAGAAAAAGGACACAAAACATTTACCAATTGTACTTGAAAGTGGAGGAGATGCAACTCCCCTCAGATATTGCACCAGAAACCATTTAGTCAATACACGAGTCTAAACAGTCATTTGGTAAAAAGAGAAATTACATTTGGGCCCTAAAAGCAGACACACACACCCATGCATGCAATGACATCTTGTGACACCAACACCCAAACCACTATTATTTCAAATCACCCTCATGGGTGGGGCAGGACTTATGAGGATGTACAAAGGACGATATCGCAGCTCTCCATCATATGAGGTATTCTCAATATTAAATAAATGTATCCCTTATTATTGGTAGGTTTGATACCTGGGCAGCTCCTGTAATCATGTTGGGAATGAAGTCTTTGTGTCCAGGGGCATCCATCAGTGTTACCACCTTGGAATTTGTCTCAAACTTGGTCATGCCCACGTCCATTGTCACTCCTCTACAAAAGCATAAAAGCAGTAACAAAAAAACATAAAAATTAAATGTAGATTAAAATATGAAATACTGAAATAACAATTAGATTTTAAAAGAAATATATTACACAAACTAGGCACAAACACCAGAACAGACCATGAAAAAGTAGAGATTCGATTATCTAGTATTGGTATTGTAAGTAGTAGTAATAATAGAAGCAGTAGTAGTAGTAGTAGTAGTAGTAGAGTAAGTAATGTCATTCCACCAATAGAAAAGTGTGCTATAGAAATGTGCTAGATTCAAATAATAACAATCAAATCTGACTTGTTGAAGTATATTTATATTTTATGACTGCAGAATCCCCACTCCTAAAATAGGACACTTCCTTTTTTTAATTGAGTATAAAAAGCGATATGGTTGCATGATTTTGCATAAAAAACCCCAACAACACTGACTATTGTGAACATACAGCTTTACACTTGGACTGTACCTGTCTCGCTCCTCGCCAGTTTCATCCAGAACCCAGGCGTAAGCGAATGAGGCCTTTCCCGCCTTCTTAGACTCTTGCTCGTACTTGTGCATGGTGCGCTTGTTCACGTTACCCAGGAGATAGAGCAAATGTCCCATCAGTGTGCTTTTACCTGCATCCACGTGACCTGGAGACACAGAGAGAATCATCTCTTTACTATGTGACTTTGTGAAAATCTAAAACACACTAGGGCTGCACAATAATGTCAGTTATAATAAAACAGAAACTTGTATGCATTCATTTACTAATGAAACACTACATTTCTGTCACATGGAGAATTCAATAGTGATACTTTTATACTACAATGTTTTGTGTAGCCCTAACACAAAGATGATGAGGTGAGGAGAAGGATAGAGTTGACTGGGTGCATGTTTAGCACTGTGTTAGAATGAAAGCTTTCACAGACTGTGGGAAACCAAAACCCCCTTCACTTTTGAAACTATAGAGTCACTTTTTGGCATAGCTTAATGACACCGAGAAACTATGATTAAGCAAAACCAGCTATGGCTCAAAATGAAGTGATAATACAGCAACTTATGGGAATAGGTGGAGGTGGAAACACCACACTAATTAATATTCAACAGAACAGTTAAAAATATGCTCTTATCTACTACATGTTCATCAGGAGTTTGTGTGATTAAAATATTAGTAACACTTTAGTTTAGAGACTGCACATTAACTGTAAGCTAAGTGGCAATGAGTATGCTATTATAAATGCTTCTTTAGACAATAACAGTGTATACAAAAGCATTTACTGCTAATAATGCTAACCTACAACAATTAAGAGAATTGAGAATTATACGATTTGAGCAATAGAAGGTTTTTGTGGTTTCAATATATATTAAGGATATAAGGATTTCATTCATGACATATAATGTACTTTTAATTTCTTCCTTTTCATACCTATCACCACTAAGTTCAGTAGAGGTTTTCCTCCTTGTCTCTTCTCCAGCTCCGCCTTGATGTTGATTGCTTGTCTGTTTTTGCTGGAGGATTTGCTGGGGGTGGGGGTTGTGGTGGACTCCTCTCCGTTCCCTTTGGAGGGGGTCTCTGGTGGTTTGGGCTCCAGGGCAGACGTTACCACAGCGTTTTCGGGGCTGCCTCCTCTACGCACTGTGCTGATGCCATTCTCGTCTGTGCTAAAATAATACACAGTAAAGTAAATACATGCTAGCAGATATTGAGTTAAAAGTGTTAGTTGCATCAGTTACCTCGGCACGTCAAAGCCCATGGTCTGCTTCTTTCCAGACACAGTCATGCGGGCAACTTTAGGAACCACCTCTGACTCCATCTTGTTCTGAGAAACGTCTCTTTTAGCTAGGAACATGGAAAAGTACAGTCAAAAATGAAACATGACGAGGACTAACTGTGACACAAAGTATTTTTCCATTACGAAAACTGACAATAACTTGCATAATTACAAACACAAATGTAGCAGAGAATGTTAATATAATGGTTTATGGTTATTGATCAGACTGATTACTTTAGCCCTGATCTCATACAAGCGAAGGTCAAATTTCAAAATCATAGTATAATCTTTAGTATCTTCTCAATTTGTGTAAGCAAAAAAAGGTAAATGCTAGTCCAGTGTTTCCCACAGATGTATTATGGTGGCAGATTATCAATGTTTTGATCATTTTATTGGATACAATATTTTGTCTAACCAAAAAAAAAAAAAAAAAAAAAAAGACTGATTAAATAAAGTTACTTCTATGCATTTATAATGATGCATAAAGCAAAAAATATCTTCATTTTAAACTAATGTATTGCTTAGCTTGTTTATGAGGGGCCACCAGTCTCTACTATTTTGGAAAACACTGGGTCTTCCTTTGTTTCTGGGCTTGGTTGGTATTACAGCACAGACATCTACTGATATAACAGCTCCTATATAAATGCATTGGGTTTACTGTAATACATAAAGGGCTTTTATTCAGAAGGTGATTATGGTTAAATGGTTCGATCTGATAAGTGACTTTCACAGAGTAGCAGTGCAACTTGAGGTCACTGCTGTGTCATCCCTGTCTCAAATGGCCAGCAGCACCACTCATATCAGTCCTGCTTCTGATTCATTTAGATGGAGGTGCAGAGCCAAGCCTAGTGCATCTGTACAGCACTCACATCCTGGTACACACAGGGTTAATTTCAGAAGTGACAGTTTGCCTCTAGTACGTAAATAGAGCAGTGCTAGGATGTTTTTCATGCAAAGATTGTTTAGTCAGCAATACTGAGGAGGGGGATAGTAAATTAACAATAAAAATTTAATTCAATTATTGTGTGAGTGGACCAATAATAATAAATAAATCAGGGGCCAGTATGGTAACTTTCTAGTTGGCAAAGCAAGTAATGACAAAACACAAGTTGCATCAATATATAAAGTCAGAGCTTCTCAAACTGTGGTTCACGGTCTACTGGTGGTACTTCAGATGTGGATTATAAGAAGTGTAGGCATAAATTTCTTTGGGTCTGTTTTAGAAAACTTTAATTGGATTAGTTATACCATTTCTGCTCTGCCAAACAATGCCTATGGGACAAACGTATTTAGTGTGAAATGGGGGTGAAGAATGGTGGAAGACATTCAGCAAATTGACAAAGCCTAGTGGTACAGAGCCATATGTGCTGCAGCACAGACCACTAAACCACGGTGCAAGCTCACATCTTCCATGTGTCACAATAGCAGTCTGTTCAATCTTATACATTAGTCATTCCCAAATTTGCAGTGCTGTCCCCCATAATAATTTACTCTACATTTAATAGAAAATGTCACTTTGGGACCCACTGTTATACACGAATAAAATCCTTCCTTTGAAGATACCTCCAAATGGCATTCCTAGGTCTAAACCTTTACAAACATTTGATACTGAATGGTCTGACAAGCCTAATCCTACACCTTACTTTGTGTGTCATTGTAAATTCACACTGCCAGCATGCACTGATAAAACTTGGGTTTGGCGAACTATTAATGGACGTTCTTTACCTCACTGATCTCTGTATGACTGGCTGTGTCTTAAGAAAAGTCATTTTGAAACACTGACACAAATGAAAGGAGCTGCCAAACATCACAAACATGAGAGGTTTCAAAGTGGATTCACAGGAACTAGTACCACTAAAAGTTTCTTCCTGCAGCTGGGCTCTTCTATAGTACCAAAGACACATACAAGCCACATACAGAGACACATACAGACCCCGAACAAGGCATTAGACATTTTTCACAAAAGCAATCGAGCATTTGACAGTGCGATGTGGAGATTTTCTGGTTCAGCTATTTCCAAATGGTTAATTGGACCTCTTGATGATTTATTGATGTTGTGGCTCAAATCTTGCCTAAAAACAAGGAGGAACCTGAAATAATGCAAGGTATTGTAAAGAATATTGGATATTAAAATCTCCACAACAGTCTGGAGTTAAAAGTAATTACTGAGCAGAAAACAGAAATAATTCTTCACACAGAAAAACAAAAATAAAACAATTCTAGTTTCAAATTTGACAACCTTATAAAAATATGAATTTATTATTTGAAATGAAAAGCCCATCTTTAACCTTTAAACTATCAAGTCTAAACATTTTAAACCACATCAAAGGATCTTTAGTGTTATTAAGAACAGGCAAAAAAATGCCATTTTCCAGTTGTGGCACCACCACTAACACTTACACTAACATACTAACTAACTTACACTAACACTCACGCAATCTGTAGTCTTATTTTAGTTACTGCTGACTTTTAACTTAACGACTGACAACTTATGACTACAACTTAACTAACTTTACTTTTAGTTACCAACTTAATATGTGTATTATCCTGGTGTGACTGCAATAAATTATACTACACCACAGACGTTTACAATCAACATTAAGCAATCAGTTGATTCATAAACTTGGAATATGAAATTACAAGATGCAATGATGTAAACTTTGACCCAAGGGTTAGTGTTAATAATGTATCTGAACATAAATATGTACTGAAAACTGAAAAACACAAATTGCTAATCTAATCATTTGACATAACATGGACAATGATCACAGTAATCTCCAGCCCATCTTAACACACCTTCTCCCTTCAATGTCAAGCTTCCCTAGGGACAAAACAAGCAAACCATCTCTCTCCTATGCTTTTTAAACAACCCTTTTTTTTAAACTATCAGGCAAGTTGTGTTGTCAAACCACCCTTTGCAAACAATTCAAATCATTTTTTGCCCTCGGGGAGGCTGTGTGAACAGTTTCTCTTGACAGAGCTTAGACTGGTAGGTAAACAGTTGAGCCTCCCATCCAGAATTTCTCTGGTAGAGACCCTTGCATTGACTGAGCTGAGGTGAGTCATCTGCACACCTTTGCCTCAGGGTCCAACTGAGCACTGGATAAGCGGAGTACGCCCAGGATATGCAAATATAGGCCCTCCTCCTATATTTGTGCAGGTAAGTGACGTGATGGTGGTGGAATACAAGTGGGAGATGGAATAGCAGCCAGTCTAGGAGAAAATGGTTGTACAACTTAAAAATGAGCATATAGATAGTAGAATGAGTAAGGGACATGGTTGCATTTGTACAATTTTTTAACTATCAAATGAAGCCACTGTTGGGATCTTTAGCAACTGTAAAGGCAATCATCATGTAAATTTATCTGTGTAATCCAAAACTGCAGTTTCAATACTTGTCATGAAAACTGCCATTTGGATATTCTGATCCACCATAAATGTAGAATCAGATGGTCTCTCTCTGCAACAGTATCCAATGGCATTACTGAATTATTGCATAGAAAGAACCTATTCACGTAAAACAAAATAAATAAATAAAAATAAATAATATTTAAACATCGAAACTTGCACAAAAGCCTATATACATTTTAAACCACATTTAAGTATCATCTTGATGCCAAATAAAACAAATTCTTGTGCCCAGCAGAGAATGTTAAAATTACATTTTCCAGTTGTGACACCACATCAGAAAAGCAGCATTTGTGCAACAATGTGCTCTGTGCAGAGAAGTGCTGCTTTATGTCACACTATGATTTGATCTGCCAGGCTTTTTGACAGAGCTGTGAAAGCTCAGAGACGTGATCAGATTTTCCTACGTAGGTGTTAAAGACCGGCTGTGCTCCATCTAAGCGATTGGCTGCTGTGTTTGAGGTGACATTTGCTCCAAGAGTGCAGCTTCCTGCACAAACCCACACACTGGTGTCAGACGGTAAAGGACTCAACTACTACTGGGCACGCCACATGAATTTATTAACATAGGGTCAATGTCGTTACTGTAGATCCCTCCTCACAAAGTAATGACATGAGAAGCCACAAACTAAGTAACCAATATATACAGTAGATCGCCTCATGTTGTTTAACCCTGAGGGTCCTGTTCACTTTGCGGCCTCTCTACACTTGTCCATAACTACACAAGGGTGGTTATTGAATAGAAAAGCTTATGTAATAATGTAAAAAGACAATAGACCAATTATTATTATGGGTACAAAACAAACAAAAACATTGTACATAGAAACATTTCATTCTAAAAGAGCATTCATTTTTATTTCAAAAAGGAAAAAACATAGTAAAAAGGCAAAATGGCTAAAACAAAACTCAATATAAAGCACTAATGCATTTATTTAAATCCAAGGCATCTGATAAAATACTGCTCTTTGCGTCTGTGTTTAGAAATGCAGACGTTTTGTTCCTTTCACTCATGGGAAAATCTCCAGGTGTCCCCAAAACCAAATTGTCAGCAGTAAACCAGCACAATGGTTAAACTGATCCATATTCCAATGGCTGCTGCACACCTGTGAAAATCAACCTCCTTTTGTCAAGTTCAAAGGTTTTGCTTGCAAAAAAAGAGGCCATATGTGCTTCTCTGTTTTACAGAATAATTACAAGATAAAAAACTTATTTAAAATATTAAAGTATTTAAAATTGCTTATTTCTGATTACTAAAATTAGATATCAAGGGTTTTCAAAAGTAAGGCTTGTGTTTCACGGTGTTAAGTTAAGAATTACATATTCATAAAAAGATATGTTTTGGTCCATAGGATTTACATTGTTTTTGATACGAGAAATACAAAATGAAATGTTAAGACAATTTAAGTATTTATACACCATCCTTCCCTCTCTACCTGGTAAAAGCCTTGCTCTGATTGGCCCGAACAATGTCATCTGGCGAAGGTGTATCAAATAGAAATGGAGTAATGCCTTCAGTAGACACCAATCTTCTTGCATATCGTTGTTTAATTTTATGAGCCAAAATCTTCCCTTTTGTTTTCTTGCAGCTTCGGAGAGAAAGTGTCAGTGCAAATAGTGAGGGCTTGGCAAAAACTGATGAATCAAGTCCCAGGCCTGAAGGTGATGATGAGGGTGAAGGAAGGTTTATCGCAAACTGGCATTGCCCGAGTTCATGTTGTTGTGAAATAAGTGCTCCTAGATCTATAGGCTGATGGACTTTCGGTGCATTTTGTGGTTTGCTGTCATCATTATGCACAGTCCCCCTTTGTACAGAGACGCCAGCATTTTCTGGTTTAGCAGGTGAAAGTAGCAAGCCGAGGGAGTATTGTGACCCATTTGAGGTGGTTGAGGTTTTGCCTTTGTGTTCTGCCACTGCGTGTGGTACAGCAAGCAACTCAGAAAGACTTGGTGGCTGTTTTAGTACGCTTGATGCAAAGTTTGTGCCAAGAGTCAATACTGGCTTGCTTGGTTTTTGATGTTGTAATGCTAACTCGGACAGAGAGTCTAAACCACATGGGGGTGTTGAAGTAGCTGGTTCAGTGCTTTGTGTGGTAGAGTTTTTGTTTTGGTGTTGTGATGCCAGCTCGGAAAGAGAGAGTATGGGAGAAACTAAACCCTTCCCATAAGACAAGTTACCATGTGGCGCAGAAATAATATTGAGATTCTGGGGGCTCTTATTTGAGTGTTCTTGCATTAAATCTGCCAATGATAGACCTGACTTTGAATCTCCTATGATACATTTGCGTCTCACTTCATTGTTGTTGCTTTGTGACAGAGAGGAAAGGCTCGGTAAACCAGGAGGTGGAGTTAGCAAAGAGTTTGTTGTAATGGGCTTGAGGTTGGCTAGTGACAAATTGTTCAGAGACACTGTGAGGAGAGAAGGCGTTGAAGTATTTGGACTGGAAGACGTATTTAAAGACGCTAAAGTTCCTACCAATAAACTGTTGGAATTGAACATTAACGATGGCGATGTGTCCAAAGAGGAACCGCTCAGACTTGACCCTTGAGTTTTTGTATGTTCGGATATCAGCTGTGCCAAGCTAGGACCACTGCCTATAACCATCCCAGTACTTTGACTTTCAGGGCATTTTCCTAATAAACTAGGAGACACGCCGCTTGTTGTGGGTTGTACAACAGGCAATGATATGTGCTTGGAAGCAGGTGACAAATTAGTGTGAGAGGCAGACGAGAAGGCTCCTTACCTTAACAAAAGCCCATTGCAGTTGATAAAAGGAAGAGGTCAAGGGAAGGACCCGCAAGTGAACGTGAAACAGCAGATCAGACAAAAAACAAAATAAAAGAAACAAGAAGGCACCTTGTTAATGATTTGATACATATTTAGGAATAGCTGATATTCAGTATCAGTGATATTGATATGCAATTTCTATTGCGATAAAAGTTAGGAAGTTAATTTGTAAACTCAACTATAATTTAACACTAATTTGGCCTTGATATAGATTTAATGATATCAATATCAGCAAATATTAGTTATCGCCAAAACAGAAATACAAATTTTAGGCTGAAAACATACTGGACCATCCATACCACCATAGTGATTTATACTGCCTGTACTATTATAAAACTATTGAAAAAAAAAAAAAAAAAAAAAAAAAAAAACATCTACTACTATGAAGAAGAAGGCAGTTTTCTCCTTGGGTGTACCTTTTTCAGATGCAGGCTCTCTTCTGACTCTCTGTGGTAGAGGGGCCATGTCCATACTAACTCTCGCCACATCTTCACTTGTACTTGTAGGAACTGGTGCCGTTTTGGAATCTCCGGACAGAACTGCATCCAGCGCCTTCTGGGGGTCAAATCTGTGTTTCATAGCAGCTTCACTCAGGACTGATTCAGGCAATGCATCTCCCAGCACAGTCCGCATGTGGTCCAGACAGGAATACAGCTTGGCTAGTGAGTCAGAACAAAAATCTTTTATTGTGGTATTCCAAAAATGGAAATTCATAATATAATGCAAATGTTAAGTTGCAATATGTCACTTTTCTGCTGTTATTTTACTGTCTTGAATGTTTCAAAGTGTAACTGTGAGTGGGGTCTCCTCTGTCAGTCTCCATGGAAATAGACAAAGTAAAGTAACAAAATCTTCATGGAGACAAAACGGTAGCTAATCCTGCACAAGAAGTTCCATTGTGCACCTTTAAGTAGATAATGTGTTAAGTTACCTTGATCAAGAGGGTCAAGGTTGTGGCTGACTGTTGGGGACATGGGGACATCATCGTCTTCATATTCTTCCTCCTCTAGTGTCACTTCCTTTGGGGCTTGCAATTCTCGGCGTGAATAAATGAACTGATTTGCTGCAATAAGATGCATTCATTTAATTGTCATGTTATTAAAAACATCTGTACACTAAATCCACACAAACCTGTTGCTGGAGATATGCAGTAGTCATCCTCCACTGATTGTCCATACATATCATCATCTTCAAAGTCTAAAAACACAGTAACATGTAGTTGTTATATTCATTGACAAAAGTACATTCATTGGGGTTTAAGTTGACGCAATCTATCCAACGACTGGTTAGGTTCACGTTAGCTACATAATATATTGCAACCATGATATATGAGTGCAACGGTGTACAAAGTTAGCAGACCATTAGCCAAACGTCCACAGATCAGTCAGTATCTTAGCTTGCCAACTAATCTAAACTTCTTTATAAGAAATCTAAATGTAGTTTACTGTGGTATGATATGTCCTTCAGAAGTGGAAATGTATAATCAAAACAAGTGACACGACATCGGATAAGCGAGCAGCTGCCTTTGCTAATATTGACCACAGCAAGTTAGCTTCGAAGCTAATAACTGTTTGGCCGTTTACGAACATCCCACGGTGTATTAACTGCTTGAAATGTGTACCTTCGTCATAGTTGTAACCTCGGACATTTCTGTGACGAGACATTTTGTTTCAAAGTGTTTCTCCGGCCGCGGTTTCAGTGTTTTCGGCTCTCAGATTGTGATGACATGTGTCTCAGTGCCTGGCTGCCATTGCTCCTACTCCTCAATGGGAACGTGCAGAGGTAAGTGTTTCACCTTTGAGACTAAAATAATAATAATAATTAAAAAAAATTCAGAGTATTGTATAGGGGTTTATATGTTGTCCAAATAAAGCTTATATTTATACGTGAAATTAAGTAATAAATGATATAACTTAATTTTGTTACTCTTTTGTGACGTCACTTCCGGATGTAATGTCACCTGCTGAATGTTTGCTTGACAATGCAGGAATGCATTCAAATACAGGAAAAAAATAGAATATTATGAATATTTTTGATTATGACTCATATGACTTATTTCAGAAAGTCCAACCCATATATTACATAGACTCATGGCACATAGAGTGAAGCTTTCAAGCGTTTATTTCTTAGCATTTTGATGATTATGGCTAACACATAATGGAAATTTATTATTATTATTATTATTATTATTATTATTATTATTATTATTAACAGTAGTAATAATAATTATAATAATGATAATAATAATAATGATAATAATAATAATAATAATAATGAAGGCAAGAAATAAAGACTTGAAAGATTCACTCTATGTATCATGAGTCTGTATAATATATGGGTTTGATTTTCTGAAATGAATGACAAAAAAATATTGAACATTTTCATGATATTCTAATTTTTTAAGATAGTCTGTAGATGTGTGTAGAATCCCTCAGTCGTCCAGGTAGAATCCATGGCAAAAGGAGAAATTAAATTTGTCAACTGGACAAAGTTTATTTGGTCAAATAGAATGAGATCAATAAACTTTGAGCTTAGATTTTCTTATATTTATCAAAATTGTGTTATAATTCACAATGCCCTCACTCTACTTCCAATCTTATGATGAACCCATGGTTACAGACCGACCTTCACACTCATATTCACAATAAGTAGGTGATGTCACTTTTTGTTATGAGAGTTGCATTGCTCAGTTGTTTGTTTAGCAGTAAAAAAGTACATTTTGACATTTTTCCATTTAAATCTCATTTGCAGGTGTAGGCGTGTGGGTTTGAAAGCACTGCCCTGATTTCATTGTTGATGGAAGAGACGAAAAAGGTTGTGTGCAAATCTGATACAACAGTGATGTAGGTGAAACATACACTTACACATCTGCACAGTGAAATTATATATGAGGTTTGTAGTGTCTCCCCAGCTAAAAATAGAGCTTCAATAAAGGGAGTCGTGCGCTTAGGTAATTCCAAAGCCCTTTTCAGTGTGAATAGCTCATGTTGCTGAAGGCCTGTATGACAAATACAAGCTCTGATTGACAGGTTAGTGGAGACAATAGGAGCAGTTTTTTTTGTTTTTTTTTTTTTGCTTGTATTATTTGTTGCACTAAGCACTGTTTGGTTACCTCTATCTAGTGTGTGAATACACTGAAGTGGGTGGAGGTTTCCCCACTAACCTTCCATTTCCTGCATTTCGACATCTTTTTTGCACATCTACATATCAAAATAAACAAGAGCACATGTACATTTAAGACATACTTTACAAGGTCACACAACAGGTGTGAAACAGGGAACTCTTTCTTTACTATGATGAAATGTTTCTAGGACAATTTAAAACCAAAGGCGAACAACACCTGATATGGAACAGAGATGAGGTGTGCTGTATTGAGTGAGTGGAATAATAGTAGATATCAAGATGCCACTTTTTGCACGGCATGTGTGCTAAAATGACAAGTGTACCAAACCAAGTCATGTGTTGATACACAGAAATCACGCTTATAGTGTGATGTTTCACACCTATGCAGGATGTTTTTTCTTGTGAAGTTAGTGTATATAAGAAATACAGAAGGCATTCACCTGCTGATTCAGATATATATTTCACTGGTTGATATCAAAGTCAAAATATGACTATATTACTATATTACTAAGACCTACTAATATTAATTTTAATATGCACAAAAGAATTTGTTTAGACATCACATAGTGGTATTAGGTGGATTTAACAGATGGGTGGACAGATTGAAAGCACGATGAGCTTATAAGTGATGAGTGTTTGTAGAACAGTATATTTCATTCAAGAAATAAAAACGTTACAATAGATATTGTTGACAAGGCTCTCCAAGCAGACAAAGACAATTGTAGATTATGGTTCAGAACAAAAGAGAGATGGTGAGAAGTCCAGTCTTAGTGTTGGCTGCAGGATGAGGTAATGCTTTACATAATTTGACAAAGGTCTGAGGCTACACAGGAGAGTCTTTCAGAGGCACTTGCCTGAGGGGTAACATGCAAAACCTCCACCACTGGCCCTGACTTACACGTGAACGGAGGACAACCTGTCTGAGTTTCATTCTTTTGCTAAAACATTTTCTACCAACATGTCTTTTCTAAACATCATAGTTACAATACACATTTGTTAGACCTTCCACTTTGAGTTTAAAAGCCTAGTGGGATTATATCTCAAGCCTGGGGCAATCATTAAAAATCATTCAAATGAACTAACCTGTGCACACAATGCTTTGCTAAGGGGCATCTATTACAATGCCTGCCCTTAACCTGTCCAATCGTGCCCATGCAAATTTACTCAGCAAGAGTCAATGGGTCCCAGGCTTCCTGCTCTGGCTATGATGGACTCATTTGCATACCATGGCTCCCTTCCTTTAATTTGGTTTCACATAACAAGATGCAGATTTTAATATGACCCTTGAGGGGAAAAAAGTGGATAGTAAATATGAAAGACAAGTTGTAGTAAAGCTACTGGCTTGGGCCCTTTTTTTAATATATAAAAATGCAAAAACTTTAGGAACAAGCATCTATTGCAATTGGTCAGATCAAGTATGGAATTAAATAAGTCTTTCTTTAGCCCCCTCTAGTCCAAGGCATTTTACTGTCCCATTTGTTGTATAAATGACTTGTCTGGGGAAAACCAGAGGGACAACTTCAATAGACAATTGTATTATATTCTGTCATATAATTAAAGTAAGCTTACAGACTAGATATCTTACTCCTCTTACAAGCAAGAAATTACTGGAACAATACAATGTATGCACAGGTGTACCCTGTACCTCAATAGGATTAGAAACCACAGACGATGGCACTAGGCAACCATGATACATTAGTCCAGAAGTTTAGTGTGGCGACATTCAAAGAGTAAACAACAGCATCTCGCTCCTGTTTTCATTAGGCAGTGGTTTGTGTGGTGTGTTCATATTTCTGTCCGCAGCTCTATAGGGGATTTTGTGTGTGTGTGTGTGTGTGTGTGTGTGTGTGTGTGTGTGTGTGTGTGTGTGTGTGCGTGCGTGTGTGTGTGTGTGTGTGTGTGTGTGTGTGTGTGTGTGTGCGTGTGTGTGTGTGTGTGTGAGAGAGGGCCTTTATTGGGCCACTGTGTTGACTGGTTTTGGACAAAAGGCTGATCTATGATGATGATAATTACAAGTGACCAGGACAATACGGTCACATTTGGAGGAACTAATACAATGAGGAGACACTTTTATACAAATAAAGTAGCACCCCTCCTGCTATGCACTCAGTGGATGACTAAAGACTGCCCTGCTTGAAGACCCCTGAACCAAAACAAAATAAGTCTTTACAAAAGCATGTAATTTCTTGCAGTGCCATAGAAATATAGATAACATGCTTATATAAAACTGGTCTGAACATTCAAAGCCCACTCAAAATTTACAAGAAATGGAAATTGTAATTCAACCTTGTGCTGATGTTCTGGATTCTAGAAGATAAAGTTTAACTTTATCAAAAGTAAAAGTGTTGGCCTGTGGTCACTGTTACTGCACGTGGTCATTTTATCTCTTGTCGATAAGAATGGGCTTCTTTCATTTAGGGCTATTATCACACACTAACATCTGCGTAACACTAGTCACCCCTCATTTAACAAGTGACACCTCATTGTTCTGCGATGTGAAAAAAACACATTCAGCAATTGTTTACTATGAGCAGATACATTAGTTTCCTTCTGCTTTTCACGAGAAAAGTGAAGTCCTTAGTTTTGTTGACAGAAGATTTTACCGCGGACGCGCCGACAAAACGCGCCTCCACAGTACAGTGCCTTCAGCTCTCTTCAAGTACTTCTCACTACAGGGCTGGCTGGAGGTAGATGATTCTGTTTCGACAACGTGTCTCTATCAATGACACGTTTTGTTTAAAAAAATAAACTTTTCAAAGTACAACGGTGCATCTCGAATTGATAATAGGCCTACGTGAAAATATAAATACCCTAATATGACATACAATCAAGAATTGAACAGCCCTGGGTCCTACTTAGAAAGTATACTAAACAATATAGTCTTAAAACCTTTCAATGAGTAACTTCTTACATCTATCGGGCATTCTGCAATGAACATGCGCATGCGCATTCAGTCCCTCTGTTTCACATACACGTTTTGTAAATGGTTTTGTAGCGCCAAATTGAGCGGGGATTCATGAGGAGGGAGGAGCCGTAGTGAGGACTGCTGCAGTTTAAATTAATGTCAACCTGTTTCTCTCCTGGAGAACAAACCAGGCGCACACAGCGAAAGTATCAGCGCGCCCCGCAGCCGCTCTACGTACAGAAGCATGACTCGGCGGCCACGAAACAGGTGAGTCGCACTCATTTTAAGCAAAGGCAACAGCTCCTTATGCTTTATTACTCTCTTCCACCATAGTTTTTACACATGCTGTTTTCTAACAGGTCTGGCGCTTTGCAGTTAGTCATGTCGTAGTTGTTGCATTTGGTAGAATTTCTTATGGCAACAGCCTGTTTTTTTGTTTGTTTTTTTTTAAACCGAATTACGTTTTTCAATGTAATGGCAATACATTCATCTTATTTCATTAGCGCTCTTTCTTAAGCCTTTGTTTAGTGCTACACTCAGTGGTTAGAAAAGTTGGGGAGTTTGAGTCGCGCGCCCTGACAGGTGGTGGTCATCTGGCATGTGCGCTCCCCGCGCCTCTGACAGCGCGCAGCCGGAGAATAGAGGAGGCTTCTGCTCTTGATATCTGCCCCTCTCAGACACGCGAATGCCACGCAGCGTGCTACAACCCGCGTAAATTTATCAGAAAATGATATAAACCAGAAGCATTCACGCTAGTGGTCCATTTTATTCAGTCAGTCTTCTAGTTGATCTCAGTTATTTTACGCACATCCTCTGCACAAACTGAATGCTGAGCTGACCACCTACTTGCTACAGCAAAATCAAAATCTGCTTCTCGCGTTTCTTACTTTAAATGACAATGCTATATATTTTGTTTAAAGCTTGTTATAGCAGTAATATGACTTTACAGGTCAAGTCTGTTTCAATCTACGGGCCGAATTCAGTTGTACTGCTGACACTAAATTCTTCATAATTTCAGCAGTGCACTTGATCACTACATAGGACGTTAAACTTCATATGAAAGGCTGTTCTCAACAGGGTTTAAATATGTTTTGTTTTAAGGATTTTCTCTTTTCACCACTCAAGCTGTTTTATCACAGATACTAGTGAAGCGAAATTTAGAAATTTAACCTGTTGAGGACTTATTCACCTGTCTCTAGAAGAGCTACCTGTCTTGTGTGCTCTATCCTTATTGGTTAACTCTGCTGCTACAGTGCTTGCTCATGGCTGTAGGCTACTGTACAATGCCAATGCAGGTCTGAACATGTCAGGGTCATGAAGAAAATTATGATCACATGCATATGCCAATCCCAGTATCTGTGGAAACCAAAAACACTGGAACCTGTTCATCCGTTCCCCTCCTGCCCTCCCTCCTCCTCCCACTGGCTGCTCTTTATTTATCTGTCTCTCCCTATTTCTACCCTTGTGGGTGTCTTGGCTAAACGCCTGCACCCAAACCTTCGAGAATGACTGGTTCTGTGTGTGTTGACACCTGATGAGCTAAAGAACAGGAGGTGTTCTTTATGGACTGTGTAAAAGATTATTAGAAAGTAAGCAGTATACTTTGCTTTTGTATTATGTGCTTTTACTTACAGTTTGTGCCTATTCTAATGGTCTGAATGTCCCCTCCCAGTGTTTACAGCAGCGAGGAGGATGAGGAGGAGAATGAGATGTACGAACATGATTATGATGGGTCCATGGCCAAGACAGGGAAACGGCACCTTGGGAAAACGCGCTGGACAAGAGAAGAGGTGTGCACTCAAACCTACCTAAAAAGTCATAGTTTATATTGGATCACTCCTATAAAATACACAGGGATTAAAATTTAGGTTGTCTTTTGTCTTGTGTCTTCAGATTAGACATAAACCTGTGTGACACTGTGATATCACTGAATGACGCCTGGAATGTCTAACAAATCTAAACATGTTTTCTTTTTTAAAGGATGAGAAACTGAAAAAACTTGTTGATCTACACGGATCAGACGATTGGAAACTAATTGCAAGCTTACTAACTGTGAGTGTACAACAAGAGTGTTTTAGAAGAAATAATTAAACACAAAGTCAGTTAATAAATAATTTACATTTATGATTAACTGTTGTAGAATCGAACAGATGTGCAGTGCCAACATCGATGGCAAAAAGTTCTGAACCCAGAACTTATCAAAGGACCATGGACCAAAGAGGAGGACCAGAGGGTAAGCAAAGGCATTAATAATAATAATAATAATAATAATAATAATAATAATAATAATAATAATAATAATGTTTATTGCAAGAAAACTAATTTACCTTTTTGACAAACATTTTCTAGGGGCAATTTACTTTAAATATAAACAAAATATATATCTATTATTATTAAATTATACTACACAAGTCAATTACACAAGACTTCAGAAAACATAGATAGTGGAGATGTATTTCTATCCTTGTGCAGCTTTAATGATTAGCACAGTGGCTACAATGGCTTATGTTGCACTGGAAATTCCCTCATTGCAGCTCAGCAGGTGTTTTCAGTCTTTACAGATGAAGACAGCCTAAAATGGTGGGAGAGTTAAGAAGACAGAAGTTTAGATCAGCCTTCATAGCATACATATAACTAATCATGTCACTTTCTCCTGTCCTTTCTGTTTGCTTCTCTATTCCACTACTTCTCCTCCCTGTGATTGCTTGTGCCTTCCTCTTTCCCAATGCACTACTACTTTTCATTTCCTGTCCCCTTTTGCTTTGCTTTCTCTTTTTTTCTTCTCCATAAATCTACCTACCTCCAGGTGATTGAACTAGTCCAGAAATATGGAGCCAAGCGCTGGTCCGTGATCGCCAAGCACCTCAAGGGACGCATCGGAAAGCAGTGTCGTGAGCGGTGGCACAATCATCTGAACCCAGAGGTGAAGAAGACGTCTTGGACCGAAGAGGAGGATCGGATCATCTACCAGGCCCACGAGAAGCTGGGCAACCGCTGGGCTGAAATTGCCAAATTGCTTCCTGGCAGGTGAGGCATAAGAATATAAGTGAAAAGGGAAGCTAGATGATGTGTTGGTCTGTGTTGGTCAGGTATGAATTTTTGTGGTTAAAATTGCAAATGGGGCAACTAAGAAAATAGTGGAAATATCCACAGTAAATGTTGTCTTAACTGTAAACAAAAGTAATTTGTGTATTAATATTCATTTTTTGCGTCATGCAGGACAGACAATGCTATTAAGAACCACTGGAACTCCACCATGAGGCGAAAGGTGGAACAAGAGGGCTATCTCCAGAACTCAGCAAAGAACAACAGCTCTCCCCTCTCTCTGAACCACAACTTTATCAAAGCACCCAGCCACATGATGCCCTTCTCCCATCACTCGCCCAGTCATACTCAACTGCCTCACGTTCCTTCACTCAACTACGCTTACATCCCTGACGCACACAGAGTAAGCATTTTATTAACTACTCAAAAAAGAAAAGTACAACTTTAAATTCAAATTAACATGTTTGTTTGTTTATTACTAGGTACCCATCCCTATGGGTCTACATTTAAACATCATGAACTTCCCCAAGCCTGGAACTGCTGCTATACAGGTATACAACAGATCTTCCAAATCATAAAACGCATTCAGCAGTTTTTGAACCATGCTAATTCCTGTTCAAATTTTAATCTGCAGAGACACTATAACGAGGAGGACCCTGAGAAGGAGAAAAGGGTGAAAGAAATTGAAATGCTGCTCATGTCGACAGAGAATGAGCTGAGAGGGCAGCCATCACAAACAGTAAGAACAAGCTTCTTACTACTGTGACAGCTTGATTCATGCACACGTTTGTTCACCCTGACATGGGCACAGCGCTTGGTGTTAGAGGGAGGAAACATCTGGGGGTCTGTTTCTGCAGAAGTGATGAAATGGGACCTTATCTTTCCAATTTGGTTCTTGGCTAAGCTCCTTGTGCAAGCACCCCCATTCTAATGCTGTATTCGAGTTTCCTTTTGCCTTCTGTGCTAATTTAGTCCAACAGTCATTTGTGAATATTATTTTATCTGATGCTTAATTTTGCTTTTCCTTCCAGATGCCCTTGTCCTTCTCGAGCTGGGCCAATCAGAGCTGTGTGACTGACAATTCAGAGACAGTCTCCATGCACCACCATCACACTGCAGCCCCAGCCCTGCCCCTGGACCAAAGCTGCCTCCCTGAAGAGAGCGCATCAGCCACAAGAGCCCACTCCACAAGCAGCAGCAGCCATCACAGCAGTCCTGCCTTCTCCAACACAATACCAGAGTTCATGGAGTCTGTCCTCGACTCTGTAAGTGCTTATTGTGTGATTGCTGTGCTTGGATAACAGATTAGCGTAGCCATTAGCATAGATGTTTTCAGCAGTGGGCGTTGACCCCTATACTCTCCCACCCCTGTTCCCAGAGGCTCTCCTCAGTGAGTGAGGCCTACAGCAGTGGGCACAGAACACACAGGGTCATGCCCAATAAGAATGCACAGGCAACATGGGCTGGCTTCATCTGCTCCACCCCCAAGCCTTCACCCGCCAGAAAACTACCCTTTTCACCCTCACAGGTAGCTCAATTAGCTAGCTTGTGATATCAGTGTAATAGAACCACCCAATCACCATAGTTCATCACAGTATTTATTTGATCATTTCACTTTTTTGACACATCACATCTACCATTTGCCATACACGTAATGTTAATGGTTTGTCATTTAGCCCTATGTAATTGTTTTTTTAATTGGTTCCTTTTTATTTGACAGTTCCTCACCCACTCTATGAGCCCAGAACACTCAGACAGTGACAGTGTACATATGGTTTCACCGGTGGACACCAAACCTCTCATTGACCACAGCATCAGGCCCCAGAAAGACAATGAAATGTAAGTGCCTTTTACTCTGTCCTGTTTTATCATGCACATTTGTGGAGAAAGGAGTTAATCAACAGTGTATTCTGTTTTAGGTTTAGGACTCCCAACATTCGGCGTTCAATCCTTGAGTCATCTCCACTCACACCCACGCCTTTCAGGTCATCCGTTGCTATGCTGGTAAGTAAAGAATTGAAAACAGGACATTAAAAAACCAGGCTTAGTCATTTTTTGTGGGCTAACTCTTATTTATTTTATTGTAGAACTCACCTTTGGATCAGCAGATGGTTGACTCCATAAAGCAAGAGCCAGTGGAGTGTGCGATTGACCAGCCTCCTCTGAAGAAAATCAAACAAGAGGTATTATCATTTAACATGCAAGCCCAGCGCATTTGAAAATACATATTAAGTTAGATCAAATTGAACTTTGTGTGACACTTTTGAACCTTCACTAATGGTTTTGCATGTTTTGATTCATAGGTGGAGTCCCCATGTGAGAGGAGCCCGTGTATGCAGTGGGAAGGACAGGACCTCCACACGCAGCTCTTCTCCCCTACGGGACCCCCGCAGGAAGTGCCTGTAAGCAGCTTTATATTTCACATCTATCATAAGTATCATCTCTTAAATGCAACATTGTACTATTATATTCTAGTATGCAATTATGGAGGACCCGAGGCGTTTAATCCCAAGAGAGACAATCCACAAATGATGAAACAGATCACTGATATTAGTAATCTCAGGACCATGAGCTCACCAAACTACACCAAAAATAATTATCTGTAATAACCTTTATTTATGGGTTTCAGAGTGATGACTGTTACTGTTATCATGGCAATTAACAGATCAAAACAAAATATTATTTTTAAATGGTAAACTATTACAAGAAACAGAAATCCAAGAATAGAATGATGTGATGAGCCCCAAATATGTAGTTGTACTGTATTTGTCTATATGGTAATGCATTTCGATCTGTCTAACTATAGCATTTTCCCTTTCTGCAGGACATGCTAACAAGTGCATTACTAAGTGAAGATGGACACAAAAGCTATCACCTATCTCACAGGCAAACAGACAGCCCACTACAGGTTTGTATAAAGATAATACACCTTCAATATAATCTCAATATATCAGTTCAGTATAATTTTCAATAAGTTTCTAATCCAGTTTTCTTGTTCAACTTCCAACACCAGATGAGTTCTTGGGAGCACATGGCCAGTCTAAAAACAGAGGACCCCTCACTAGCGTCAGAGCACAAGTACCTGAACACTTTCCCTACACAGACCCTGGTCATGTAGAGACCACCACTGTTCGAGCCCTGCACTGCTGCTTCTGCTCGTGTGGTACAACATTAGGAGAGGCCCCGAGCCAATGGATGTTTTACACTCACAACCAAAGACTTTTTTTTACATTTTTTTATACAGAGTTTGCTTTATATATATATGTATGTGTGTGTGTGTGTGTGTGTGTGTGTGTATGTATGTATATATATATCTATATATATATATATATATATATATCTATATATATATATATATATATATATATATATATATATATATATACATACACACACACACACACATACACACACACACACATATGTTTGGGTCTTTTTGTTGTGTCCGTATTAATATAATTGTATTATAAATGGGAATTGGTGACTATATAATTTACATTGGGCTGTATTATTAATTCTTACGTATATTAATATAAGAACAATTTAATTTATTTCTTTATTTTAATTGTGTCTTGTTTTTTTATTTCACTTTTCTACAATTGGCCAATGGAGCAGTGTTTTAAGTAAAGTATTTAAGCCCTGTTAGCATTATATTACTTAAAAAATCTTTTTACTGATTGAAACTGACCTCTGTTTTGAAACTATTGCCTTTTTACATTGTAATTGGTCTACTGATAATTTCAAGTGTTTGGTCATCAACACTTATTGCTGAGCTAGAACTGCTATGCATGTTCGCACACCGTTACTTAACCCGGCCTATTTAGTATTACCTAATTAGCAACAAGCTTATAATTTTCATTTCAACGTTTGGATCATTTCTGGCCTTTACAGTATCCCGATAGAAAAATGTTTTTGTTTTGTATTTATGTGGACAGTATGTTGCTAAATTGACATTGTACTGTTGGTGAGCTTTACCCAGTCAGAGTAACGCCAAGCTGCACTTGAGAAGTGTTTTAAGAGAAACACAATATTGTATATGGTTCTCCCAACGCCCATGTTAACTAAACTGTTTTGTATGTTTTATACAATCAACATGTTTTTTTCTGACTGCAGTAGCCTGTGTCAAACACTTAGCAGACAATCCTTTTATACATGTAATGCCTTTTTATAAATATATATTAGCTTTTATGCATAAACTATTTTATAAATGTGTTTATACATGCCAAGTTTTCATACTTTTCTACTTTTCTACTGCCTAGTAATAAAAGTGTGTTGTTTTTATTACACCCATGTGCTCAAGTTGTTTTTTATTTACATAGAACCTCCCTTGCCCTGATTGTTTTGAGTTCATATGGTGCTTTACGTGTAGTGAAGTAATTGTAGCTATTCAGGAGTAGTTCCTCAAAGATAAACCACCTGCAGAGGTCAAAGGTGAAGTGTAAATAGTAAAGCAACACTATGGTTATAATAAGGACATTATTGACTCTTAGTAAATGAATGATTCAAACAGTAAAGAGTGTAATCTGCCCTTCATATTCAAATTACAGGTAAGTGTAGTATTCAAATCCTCCAGCTTCACCTGCGCTCTACACTTACACATTGCACGTGGCTCTTTGGACACAAACGGTTGTTATAAAGTTGTTAAGAGCTTATCATAAAAGTTCCCCTCCATCTGCTGATCATGAATGCAGTATGCACATAGACTTCATCACATGAAAAGCAAATGGGATGGATACTGACTGTTATTGTAAGAGAGAAAAAACTCAAATGTGTTAAGAAGTTACAACAGCCGACTCTATAGGGAAACACTTTCTGTAAATGAAATTATTATTGTCCCACCTCACTGAAATGAATGAACTCCTCTAGTGTCTCCTGAGATATGCCCATGTTATAACCCAAATTGAGACCACTGGTTATATTTAAACTGTCCCTAAGCACCAGCCACCTGCAGCCCCCGAGCTGATCCACCACACTGCCCTCAAATTTAGATCCCCATATCAAGAATACTCCCTTGGGATTAATGCATTCATATTATGATAATAAACGGTGCTAACAGGATATGTGGTATACTAAACATGGTGCAACAGAGCTGTAAGTGTAAAACCAGCCAGTCTGTGGTATTAACAGATCGCATTAACACTGAGCTGTGATAGGGAGGAGTCTTGTGGAGACAGTAAGATGCAGACTTTCACTTTGGGAATTTCACCATATTCTTCTAAACCCCAAGTCAAACCTCAGGAGAGTCAGAGACACCTGCCTCCTCTGACAGGGCTGGCAGGTGCCTGGCTTAATGTCTATCTGCAAAAACACTATCAACTATGTATGTTATAGGTCAACAAAAATAACTTCTTAGTTTTATTACTCAGTGATAAGTTGTTGTTTTTTTAGTAGTAAGTTGACTCTTACTACTCAATTTTTTAATCCACCCTAATTTCTCTTTTTGGATCAGACCTGTCTGTTGTAAGCAGATTGGCTCATAAATTCGGTTTGCCATGTCACAACAGATTTATAGGCGGATGTTGCAGAAGTGCTGGGCTCCAGAACATGCGCTTGGACTAGTGAACTCAAATGCAGTGTAGCTCTGTGCTGTCTTCACGTAGATTATGCAGCCTGTTTCCACACTCTAGTCGGTGTGTTGTGGTTGGAGATACTCAAAGAGGCAGCCGCTCCCTGTCCCAGCGGTCAGGTATAAGGGCTGGGCTGAGCTGGGCAGCTCTGATAATGCTCCATGGCACTGCAGAGGACACAGAAGGAAACAAGTTTAAATGTGCTGTCTTTGTGCATCTTTGCACAACCAGAGATGCTTTTGTGAGCTCCAAAAACATTTTCATTACAGAAATTCCACTAGGCTATCAGCACTGTGCGAAGGGATTAACAGATGAATTACAGTTTACATTGTGCACCTTGTTTTGTAATAAATTTGAAAAGAAAATGCAAAGCCTATAGATAGATAAATAAATAAATAGCCAAAAATGCATTATTATTCAATACAATGATGCGTTAACATCATTTTAATTTATCTAGGTCTATTATGTTTAGATTTGCTTTGCATCTAATCTGCGTAAGAAGTGGAGACGCAAGGAAAGTCAGAGGTTGGCCTATTGAAACGAGATTTAAACAGCTGGAAAACAGTCGGGCTAATTTAGCTGATGAACAAGTAAGAAAAATGTAGTAGGGTACAGATCTTGTATCCTGCACATTACATTAGGTAAAATAACGATCAATAAACGCCGAAAGATAAGAAGGCCACTTAATTACACTCGCACACTTACCGTGTTTGAAGAGAACTACGGTGGCTCTGAAGCGCAAGAATTAATCTCAAGGACATCATGCGTAAACATTTTGATCTGCTTTCAAATCTGTGATTTCAGCGGTCGTAAAAGGTAAAGTAAAAGGTGTGACATTAAGCTTTACATAATCATAATGTAGGCCTTAAATTATTAGCATGTAGCTTAAAGTGTGCACATAAGTTTGTCTCCTGTGGATGTGAGTTGAAGAAGTGCAGAGTTTTGCATGTCCTTAAGCTTAATGACAGGGAATCAGGTTTGGCTAATCAATGAGATTCATTGTCCCAACTCTATTGTCATTGTCAGTAGGTGAGTAGACCTAGACATGCTTATTTAAAGGCGCATTGTGTAAGTTTGGTGTGGTGAAGAGTCTGCCACCTGATTGGATTGATTCCATAATATAAGCGCTTTCTAATATATAGAAATGGTTTTTCATGGTATTTCTGAGCTATAAAACACAATTGAATAGTTGTAATTGTAATAGTTTAATGCCATACTGTGGAACATTCCAATGCAAAGAAATAACATCTCCAAGGAGACAATATCTCCCCCACCTTAGAAGTTATACCTTTAACAATGGCACATTATAGGCTGTTATTTGTAAATGTTTAGTCAGGCCTATATTTTAACTTTTGTTGTTGTTATTGTTGTTTTTTTTGAGGTATCTGCTATCTCTGGATGTATTTTCATTTTGTGTTGTCTGTTTTAGGTGACATGCTTTTGAAAATTTGGGTGAGACTCAAAACATCCCATTTGGGTTTCATCCACGTGAGGAGCTGACACACGGACAGTACGCCACACAAAGAGGTACGCGTGCCCCCACTTACTCTCACAATCGCCAAACACACGCGTACGCACACAGATTTTGCAGATAGACCCTGTCATGTGAGGGGTGCACAGATAGGGGTGAGGGAGAACCAGGGGACAGACACGGGGGACTGTTGGGGCTGCTGAGATGGTGATTAGAATACAGTTACAGTGGGTGCTCAGATTTGGCTGCTTTTCGTTGGGCCGTTTGTTTGTTGTTGTTATTTTTTCATATGAGCTGAGTGTGCTGCAGATAATAGACCAAAACAATAACTGCAAACATTTGAAAAAGTAGGTCAGTACCATTAAAGTGGCAAAAACCGACCAGAAAAGCTGACGCAGATTAAAAAACAATTTTGTAGTCAATTAAATGTGATACATAAGTTGAACATAACATTAGTATTGTTTTGTATCTGTATTAGTATAATCCATATTGCATTACTTCATGGCCCTTACGTAAAACTTGAGGGGTTGATTTATAGAGCATAGTCTAATGCATATAATATTAAGCTTTTTAAAAATTGATATTAATTTTAATTTTGATTTTATTTTTTCAGTTGGACAAATAACCTTCTATGTATTTCTCTTTATTATAATCCTACTTTTTAGTTTTGTGAGGATATTGTTTTGATAATGGCCCTATATGACAAACTGTTACAAAAATTTACTTCACTATTGGAGATATTTTATACACATAATTTTTTTCACAATATATAACATGATTCAATGGTAAGTAATAGTATTAGCAGCAGCAGGTGTGGTGAAGTGGAGATGCTCTAACCAGAAACATAAAAGAGGCAGAAACAAGGCCATCCACAGTGACAGCCTTTTGTGGTCAGGTTTGTCACCAGCTTCCTGAACTGCTGAGAACAGGTCTCTTTCCATGCAACACAAATATAACACATCCACTACTTTCATAAGAAACATGCTTGATGCATGGAAAGTACAGTCTGTACAGGAAAAAAGACACCAAAGAAAGTGAAATTAAAACATGTATTCAAAATCAACAAAATACTACTGTTTAAATGTAAATCACTGTTACTGCAAAGAGGTTTAATATGGCTAGTTTTTTTTTTAATATGGCAGTTTGGGATTTTGAAGTCACATCGCATACAATTTTCAATTAGCCTAATGTTAAACCAGTGGAGATTTGAAGAAGGTAAATGATAAATTTCATTCAAAAGCACTGACATTATAGAATTCATTTTTATTTTATTTTAGAATTCTTTTTCATCTTCTTTATACCTCTCTATACTCTATACCTCTACTAGAATTACCGTACGATTGTGAGAACTACTGCTACTATAATAACTTTTGTTGGCTTATACCCATAACCAAATAATTTTAAAACACATACATGCCATGTTTAATCTTGATTATGTGTAACAAAAGCGCGTGTAATAAAATTCTCAGATTCACTGCACATTGGTCATCTCTGGATAAATCTAGAAAAATGTCTGGGAGTCTGTGCATATTTTGGTTACGGGAGAGTGTCACATGGTCTTTTTGTCTTGGAGCCTTGTATAGTCATAATTAGTGGCACACACACACACATTAGTAGATGACATGTTTTCCTGGTCAGGCTTGGTCCTTTTTCTCTATTCACCTGCGTAAATAGAGCAGAAGCAAGAGCTTTTCAATGGAAGCCACCACACGAAACCCCGCCCCTCTCGGCTGTCCCCACCACTCCTGCAAGTGTACACGGACCCTCACCATAGACTTTAATACACACACATAACAATTCACTGCCCCAGTCTTCTTCTTCTGTCTGCTCTTGTTCTCCGACCCTGCCCATTGTTTTGCCTAAGTGATCGTGACAAGTCAATTCACATGGGCCGCTCACGCCTCAGCGCACTGATGCAGGACACTTGTCACTGGGCTCCCCTCCGCCATCAATAAATCTGCCCTCCAAACGCCCTGCAAAACACACCCCTCTGTCCCAGCCCTCTGCCTTTGAACTAGACATAGGTTACTGAAAATGCAATCTGTATTTTTAGAGTATACCACTGTCTCTATGGCGATGTTAAAACTGAAGTATACTCAACTTTTTTCTCATAAATGAGTATATTCTGTTTTTTTCCTCAAACACTCTTTTGTAAAAGCAGAGATTTGTGAAGATCACTGCACACTATTGTCATCTAGAAAACATTTTATTTTTAACAAACTTGCTGTGAGCCATGTGAGTCACTATATGAGGCTTTAGGACGAGAGCCGATTGGCTGTGCAAGGGTGGTCCATCCTGCTTCACTTTTCTGTCTGAAACAGCTGCTCTAAAGCTGTGCTAGTGGCCAAATTATTCTTGCGTGTAAATACAAGTGATATGCTAAGAGGTTTGTGAGAGCTAGGGACTAATTAGATGGATCCAGTACATTCTTATTTTTTTCTTATTTCAGGTCCCCCAGCTTTAATGTTTTGCCAATTTGTTACACAATTTAGCATTGAGCATATTTAACTTGCATTTATTTAATTACATGTGTTTGAATCATTAGAAATACCTTGAAAAGACACATATTCTTACTGTGAGCAGGGTTGCCTCTACACAGATCTGACCTTTAACTTGACCTGGTGGCATCTCCTTCTTGTCTCCATGGAGATAGATAAGTCTATCTATAAGTCTAGAATTATGTAACTTGAAACTTTATCCAATGACAACTGTTTTTTATTCAATTTAGATATATTAGGTCATATTTAATTTATTACTTATGTTATTATGTATATAAGTTATTTTTTAAGTTATTCTGTCCATAAGACTAGACTACATTATGTAAGGTCACTGTGTGTGTGTGTGTGCGTGCGTGCGTGTGTGTGTGTGTGTGCGTGTGTGTGTGTGCGAGAGAGAGCGTGGTAGAGACAGTGAGAGATGGAAAGGGAGAGAGAGAAAGAGACAGAGGCCATAATTGCACCAGTGAGATAGATAACAATGCAGCAAACCCTGGCCTTGTTTGTGGTCTGGGGTCCCCATCCAGGCACACACTCATACATCACTTCTATACAGGCTTTCTCTTTGTATGCAAAACACCTGTCACAAAATGCACTGTGAATAGGGCTGCGAGTGTCCTCTCCTGAATACATGTCCAACTTAAGCAGCTGAAACTAGCAAATGTCCTGCCAGAAAGGACCAGTGAGTAAGCCTGCAGGATGGTGGTACTTCTGTTACTGAGGACATATGGGAGAAAGGTCAAAACAATAACAACTGAAATGTGCATCTGTAAATGTGGCATGAAAGGGCAGCTGGTCCTCTGAACAGAAGTGGGGTGCTCTCCTCTCCTATACCGTATCTGCCAAGATGTAAAGATTTAAATAAACAATTGAGGGTTGACCAAAACATGATAGACTGCCAAATAACACAGATGTGGAACAAAAGCAATGGCACAGCAAAATACTCTTTTGTTATAATGATGAGTATAAGATCACAAAGATAGCCATGTTTATGTGTGCCCCAGGGCAGCTGTGGTTATAGTAAACATAATTCACCACCACTTTGTTAAGGGAAGATGTTCTTGCTTTGCTTGAATAGCTCCGCAGTATGGCTTTACACATACATGGCAAGTGATGCAGGTAAAGTCAAGTTACAGCTCAGATCTGGAGAGGCAAGCCCATTCACAACTTCTTCAACACTTTTTTTGCAATAATGCCATGCTTTGGAAAATTCCAGGTAAAGCAATGAACAACTCCATGAACTTAAGTAGGTGCTGCCCCCCACACCAGAAAAACTATGCATATTTAATTTATGTACATTTAGCTGTGATGACGAGCATTTATTACCTAATCCTAAATAGTCCTCGCCTCAAATAAACTGAAACAGGATTCGATTAAAGAATGATCATGTGGGTTTATTAAGCAATAATTTAGACACATTAGATTTCATGACAATCTGAACTCATACATGAAAAGCACATTCATTTGTCTTTTACACATACGCCAATAGTGATATTAGTTCCTCCTTCTGTGGAAATTGACAGAAGGAAGACCAAATGCTGACACAGTAAACACAGAGGCCTGTTTGTACTGCAGTGTAAGAATCCTCCACTTGTGAAGAGGTTTTCCATCAGCGCTGAAGTCTTTAAACAGCCTCTGGGCTAACAGCTTTGTTTAGACACTTAAATGAACAAAGGAGTGGGTGCTTAAGTACATCTACAACATGAATGAGAGCTTCAATAGATTTAAACGTATCCGTATATGGTCTACCATGTGCTGTGTGTCCACAAGTTGGTAAAAATTAAATATCAGCTGTCAATTAACTAAGGCATGGTGAAAAAAAAACAAACTCTGACAATATTTTTTCTTGTTACAAACATATATTTTGATTCAGTGTTTCTGTGTTTAAAGGTGCACTCTGTAACTCTGGTGGGGCGGGGGGTACAATACAGCCTTCGTCATACTCTTGATGACAGATGTTTCAAAGTGTGAACTCTCAGAAGAAGCACGTAGTTGTGGTTAACACAGAGAAAAGAATACTGTCTAAAGGATCTTCTTTTAAACAGACCAGAGCGACGTTTTCTCATATCAGACAGCATCAAAAACATAGCAAGGTAGTTAAACATTATACTGCTCTGTTTTATTTAAAAAAAAAAAAAAAATCAAAATCATTCCTTTGCAAAATTGTGATTATATATATATATGTATATGTATATTTATAATTTGAACAATATATAAATATTGTGTTAACGCAAAACAATTTTAATGGCGTTAATGTTTTTATCACAAGATTAACGCTCTTTGTAGTGAAGTAGTTTTTTCATAAGCCGTGGCCACTGCTAGTAACGTTAGAAAAACTACAGGATCCAGCTGTACACTGGAAGCAAAACGAAACTGAGAAGTCCCGGTTGGCGGAGGTGGGCCAAAGCATGGCATGGTTGCTCATGTACACGCACACGCACCACTTTAGTATACAAGCCCCGTGTGTGCGCAGATGTCACTTATACGAGGAAAACACGGACCACTCCAAAAGAACTGTGACAGAGACAGAAGTTTTGCAGCTTCTTGTCTCTGTCTGTCCTCACTGTTCTGAGCTGTTATTATATCCATAAACACTCAGAGGAACACGTATCACAACAGGACTCATATCTACCTCACTATTTAATAGTTTTCATGTCCCTGGACTTATTTCTCTGCTAAATTGTTAGCTCTGCTGCGCGACATGTAAACAAACAGCGCCCTGTGATGACGTCATCAGGCGGTGGCTCAGTTCAGTTGTGCAGGTGTGAATGCGGGCCATAGAACCCTACGCAGTCGTGCTTGAGCATGGCATGGTTCAAAAGTCCTAGTATGAGTGCGCCCTTAGTACAGCAGGCATTGGGGCAGACAAACACAGTCACGGTAACTGGAGATTACTGGACGCCCCTCAGTAATGGCAAAAGGAGAAATTCAATTTGTCAACTGGACAAAGTTTATTTGGTCGAATACGTTTCGCAGCTCATCCAAGCTGCTTCTTCAGTTCTGGTCAGACGCTGGCGGACACTGCTTTATATCTGCCTGAAGGGAGGAGCTAATTACAATGAAATTACTCTGAAACTACCACACCTATTTGTTTACAGTTTCTGTTAGGTAGGTGGGCCTATTAAATATGCAGTGAGAGTGGAGTGTGTGGTGGAGTCGCTAGTCTTCTGTCCAGGTAGAGGTCTTCAGGAAGCCCACACACACTGACCAATACCTGCTTTTTGATTCACACCACCCACTGCAGCACAAACTTGGAGTTATTCGGACATTACAACACAGGGCCCAAGTGGTTCCTATAAGCATAGAGGGAAAGGAGAAAGAAGAACAACACGTGGAGAAAGCCCTCTCTGTTTGTGGATATCCAAAATTGGCTTTCAAAAAAACTAAGCGCGCTAAAAAAACAAGACAACAGAGAACCAGAACCCAGGAGAAAGGGTGTAACTATTCCTTACCCGTTTCTGAAAAACTACAGAGGATCTTCAGACAACATGAAATCCCAGTCTATTTCAAACCCACAAACACTTTTAAGACAGAAACCGGACCACCCAAAGGACAAAACACAGAGCCACAAACAAAGCAATGTGTTCTACTCCATTCAGTGTTGTGAAGACTGCAGTGAGCGCTACATTGGAGAAACAAAACAGCCACTTCACAAGAGGATGTACCAACACAGACGAGAGAGCCAGAGTCTGCCGTACATCTCCACCTAAAAGCCACGGGCCACTCCTTTGAGGACAGTGAGGTTCAGATCTTGAGGAGAGTTAAAGAGGCTATTTTTGTCAAGAAAGAGAATCCTTCCTTGAACAGAAATGGAGGTCTCAGGCATCATTTGTCTCCCATTTATAACTCTAAACTCAAGCCTAAATCAAAACAAACAAAACATCACCCCGATGTTTTGTTAGCCAGGACATGTCCAGAGGTGTGAAAACACCCATCATGGCCCTGAATGGCTAACAAGACCCCACACTCCACTCCCACTGCATATTTAATAGGCCCACCTAACTAACAGAAACTGTAAACAAATAGGTGTGGTAGTCTCAGAGTAATTTCATTGTAATTAGCTCCTCCCTTCAGGCAGATATAAGGCAGTGTCCACCAGCATCTGACCAGAACTGAAGAAGCAGCTTGGATGAGCTGCGAAACATATTCGACCAAATAAACTTTTGTCCAGTTGACAAATTGAATTTCTCCTTTTGCCATGGATTCTACCTGGACGACTGAGGGATTCTACACACGTCCCTCAGTAATGAGAACTACCTCAGGGTCACAGCACATTATTTCACCCACAGTGGAAACTTCAGTCGCTTTGACTATTGAAGACAGAAGAGAAGCACTTCACTGACACTGTTGCAGAGCACTTCATGAAAGTGGAACATGAGAGTGGAACATTCAACACAAACTGTTCTGACAATTGTTACGGTTTGCAATAAAAAAACGTTTTGCACAAAGCAGCTCCTATCCACTTTTCTATGTTGATAAGAGAAATGATGATTCAGGGGACAAAAATGTGTGATTAATTTTCGATTAATCTCGAGTTAACTATAACATTCATGAGGTCAATCGCGATTAAATATTTTAATCGACTGACAGCAATAATATATATATATATATATATATATATATATATATATATATATATATATATATATATATATATATATATATATATATATATATATATATATATATATGTATTATTTTTTTTTTAATATATATATGTTATATTTTCAAGACTTTCAAGACTATCAATTGGCAATCACCATTACAGAACAGCTCCTTGGTATTTTCAGACCCATAAATGTGTCCAGTGAGTGGGCTGTCTCAGTGGAATGATGTTATCAAAGGCGGGAAACAGAGCAAACAGCAGAGTGTGTAAATGTGAGTGATAAGCAACCATGGGGACTTGGAATCACCTGTCCTTCCAATGATAAGACTTAAGACAGACGGAGAAATGTCTCTAGACTCTATAAACAATATTTAGCAATAGAATTGAATTCGAAAGAAGAGAATGTCTTATTTTGAAAAATCTTGTACCTGTATTCTAGACCTCTACAAACATGTTCTGAATTACATGGGATTGGGATTCTTGTATTAGTTTATTCAGACTTCTTTTAAAGATCCTTTATTACACAGAATTGACTCCTCTGAGCTTTGTCATATTAGAATTTTGCAACCTCCTCAAAAACATATCTGGAGTTGTGTTCTGTTTCATTTACACATGTTTGAGTAATCCTTTATTATTAATCTGTCTCTAAAGATCAAAATACTCTGTTCCACCTTGTGATGTCATGAAGTGTTTTTTTTTTCAGTTTTTCAGTTAACAGCTACCTTTTACCTTTTGTTTCAAAATTCCAGGTCTGAAATGATTCAAATGATTCTAGTGAAGGTGTATGGAGTTTAAAAACAAAGTGGAGCTCTTCCTGTATTACCACATGACATCACAAGGTGGAACAGAGTTTTTTTTTTTTCGTTTGAGAGGAGAACTCTGCCTAAATATGCAGGATTTGTGTGTTAAACGTGTGAATGAAACAAAACACAACCCTGGGTATGTTTGTGATGAGGAAACAACATTACTAGTATAATGTAAATCAGAAAATAATGTAATGTGCACTTGGAACACAATCCAACTTTTTCCACACACGCCGCAAATCCACTCGCAATTTGAAGACTTATTTGGTTTTTCCCCCAAACTGTGCAGCCCTATATTATACCCCATGTATGCATCTAGTGTGAAATAAGGCCTGAGTCAGCTTTTTGTATTATTTTTAGCTGTTAACGCTGACACTAAAACACCAGGCCAAAGTATACAGGCTTCTGGTCAATGTGTTGGAGGCCCTCACATTTAGAACATGTGCCCGACCAACTTCCTGCAGACACAGTTTCATCCCTGTGCGTAAACTGGTCCCAGTACTGGTGGTTTTCAGATTCTTGAATGTAATGAAGTCATACTCCCAGTTGGAGGGCAAAAGCCACATTTCCTTATTGATTACATTGTACTGTAACTTGCACATTCTTTAGTATTACTATGTCTGGAAAGTGCCTGGATGCCTTGTCAAGTAATTTACTACTACATGTGGTAATAAATTATTCATATGCTGTTATATGCATTTTTAAGCAAATATGTTCTTTCCATGGAAGTCAGTTTTTGACTCCAGTTAATTTTATTTTTGTTTGGTAGTAGGGCTGCTCAGATTATTTATTTATTTATTTATTTATTTATTTATTTATTTATTTATTTATACAATTTTTTGAATAAGTGATGGAGTTGCGATTAGACTTGCAATTTATGTTTTCAAATCAGGATTCAATTCACTGGGCACATTTTAAATTGAGAGACTGAAATATGAACAAAACATGTGAGTAGATAAAACAACTGAAATATGAACTCCTAAACTAATACAAGAATAACATTTTAGAACATTTGTTAAGGTCTAAACTACAGGCTTAGGATCTTTTCAACAAAGCTTGGAGATTTACATTTACCTAATAATTTGCTACCTTTGAGATTTTTGATCAGCACTTTAAATTGTGATTTCCATCCAATAGCAACATATTGTACAGCCCTATTTGGTAGTTTTTCATCTACTTTATGATACAAAGTTGAAATTGTTCAGTTTTTGTTGCTAGAGTATCCGTCTGCACATGTGAGGTAGAGAAACCACAGGCTTCACACTGGGGTTATCAGGATGCACCATGGGGGTAATGTGAGCGAGTGCAGACGCTTGGCTCAAGGGCACAGAGGCGGGGGCTTGACACATCCGCGCGCACTGATAAGAGGCTGTGGGATTGTTCAGGCCAGAGAGAGCAAAGAGCTGAGAAACAGATGGATGTTTGGACCACAATACACATTTGAGGAAGCTTGCCATTATAACTGAAGTATACACGTAGACAACACCACTTCTCCTTATAATGAAGTTTATAGATACAAATTAATTAGATATTTTCAAATTTGCCTGTGCAAAATGCAGCAAAAGTTTGTTTTTTTTGGTATTATACATTTTGTCTGTATTGGAAGCAACAACAACAAATCTGAATGTTTTTCAATATGGGCCTATAACATGCTAACAAGCTTCTCATACTTTTTGCATTTTATTTAGCCAAATTGCTAACTGAATAAAAGAACATTTTCATTTTTTTTCTATTTGAGTAGTTTATATTTGAAGTAGTAGTTATCGTATCCTTTATTGAAATAGCAAACATTAGCCTGATTCAAACCGTTTGAACACTTAGACAATGCATAATTAGTATGAAATCATATGTAATACAAAACAAAGCCTCTTTTGTTGGGTAATAATGTACATCTGCCGTTTCTAGCCCTTATCCACTCACCACGTACCATCTGCTGGCTGCTACCTTACTTTTATCAAGGCAGCCGTTTACAGGGGATTCCCACTCCCCTTTCCTGGATTCCTATTCCCGCAAATTAGGATGTAGTGAAATCCAGTTAACTTTCTCAAAGAGCGGAGGTGAAAGGTCATAAGCAGGCACACATATGACACTGCTACAACACAGTCCAGAGCCTGAATGCTACTGTGGCTCTATATGCTCTGATATCCAAATGAGCAATGGCCTCCAGGTATAGCGCATGCGTGTTGTGAGTCTCATACCTGTCATGTGGTCAAGCCAACAGGCGAGAAAAAAGCAAAGTCAGGATTTCACACCAGCCATACAGTGTTGATGATGATGCGGAAATGTCTCACCAGTGGTCAGCGAGCATATGATTTTCATAATACTGGATGTACAGTGGAAAGTGAGCAAGAAAAGAGAAGCATGACTGTAAATACGTCACTAGGAAACACATTAGGAAATGCAGGTTGTTTTTTTACTGAAAACTTGCTCTGCTGACAATGATCTTAGTACTAATGATGAAATAGTATGTGCTCATTCAGTGCTTCAAAATTCAATTCAATTCAATTTCTCTTTATTGTCACATGTGCATATACATACAAAATATATAGCACAGATGAAATTGCTGTCCTCTCCCACCAAAAGTAGGGCTGCAAAGATATCAATATTGCAGTATTGGCAATATATATACTACATATATTGCAATAACACTAAGGTTCTCCAAACTTGCTGTTCTTTTTATTAAAATGTATAAAATGATGTAATTTTGGCCTTGGTTTAGTCTGTCTGTTTTTTTATACAATTTGTAAATTGAGGACATTTTTGTTTATATTCAACGGAACGTTTTGTGTCAAGATGTATATTAAAATATTACAAAATATTGTTATTACAATACTTTACATAGTTTGTCTTTGCTGTAGTATTAGCTGCAGACACATAAACAAAGTACCCGGCTGTGGAGGAAGTTAAAGGGAAAGTACCTCTGAAGAAAACAACAACAGTGGAGGTGCAGCCCTGACAGCTGTTCACTGAGGGATCACCCTGCACTACAACAACATGCACTGATAACTGACTGATCAGATCTACACAGTACACCATGTATGCAGTAAAGAAAGCTGCAAATTTCAAGTTGTATCATCTTATTTGATTATTGTATGTATTCAGTATAGTGCATGCCTAATAAAAAAGTTATTTTAGTCACTCCACTCCAGTTGACTCCAAAATATTTTATCTACCTACTGTTATTCCATACATTACATCATATTAGGTAAAGACAAACAGTCTGTCTCCTAGGTAAATAACTGAGGTTGCACATTACAAAAGTGTTGCATATCAATCACGTACAAACTTTGTATTTACTCTGATATGCATTTACAAAACACATGTGCATACAACAAAATAACACTGTAGAGGAGCCTTCTGCAGGTCTTGTTCAAACTTTATCTTTTAATGTCTGTACAAATTCTTCATTCTTGGGGGTTATGATAGGAGCCGCGTGCCCACCCAGCTCCACCCATCCTGAGCACAAACCACACACACACCCTGCGCGTGCTCTGTATCTGACTGCAGAGGGGATCCCGAGTCAACAAAGCACCCAAACACTCCGACCCACGCCTTGTCTATGCTCATATGTGCATAGTACTGTGCTTATTATTATTCTTTACATGATTTTCTAGTTCTTTATTTTGAGCACCTTCTATCATTTGAACTGGCTGGAAAACAAACAGCCAAATCTCTAGTTTCTTCACCCTTGAGTTCGAATAAAGTAGTAACTGACAGGGCTTGGATGTGTTAAAGGTGCACTGCACAACTTTTCTGGTAGCAGGTCCACTTGGTGATGTTATTGCTTTCCCTGGAATGTTCCATGGTATGACATTAAACATATACATCTAACATTTATTCATAACAGGTGATTCTATTGCTCAAAAATACAATAATTCCTTCTGTCAGTAGGGTCTTCTCTCCATAGATCTGAATTGTAATAGTGCTGTAACCTGCTTATCTGATTTAATCTATACGATGGGACTTTCCAGACAAAGCAATAACATTTCCATAGGCTTGTGTTAAATAGAGGTAAAGAGTGAGGAGATACATTGGCTTCTGTTCTTCATGCAAAACAACTCCAGGAGCATTAAAGTGCGTGACAGATTTTAATGATTCTCTAATTTTGACTTAATTTGTTGGAATTATAACTATTGTAAATATAAATTATAGTTTTACACCAATCAAGAAGCAATTTGCAAAGAAAAGTAAAACAATGTATTGAAAATTACAGGAAGTGGAGAGTTCAAACATACTGATGACATTACACGCAATTCTACGCAAAAGCTCGGCACATTTTACACATAGGAAACACATTTTTTCTAAACATGATTTCAACAAAATAAAGGTGTTACACTAGAGGAGTTTTGGTAGTTAACAGTTATGGTATTCCTTACTGTGATATCACAATTTTCAACCAGGAAGTAAAGTTTAAAACCTAAAAAATTGCAAAATTGGGAAAATGAGTGAATGTTTTTGCAAAAATTTTAAATATAATGATCTCAACTGTGTTTTAACAAAATGAGTCTAACCTGTCATAGGCAACATTCAAAAGAAGTCTGAAGTATGAATGCATGTTTATACAGTTACTTTTGAGCAATAAAAACATGCATTATTGAAAAGGTTTAATGCCATACTGTGGAACATTCCAGGCAGAAGTCTGAAATTATACAAGAATCCCATGCATTCCAGAACAACAAGATTTTTCAATAAACAGATATTTAGTTATTTTATTATCTAAATAACTGCAGCCTTTGTGATTTGATAATAGCGACAACTCAAATTTTGACTTGATTGTGATGTATTGTGGAGCCCTATTCGCTATATCTTTTCAGTTTCATAAAAAGCCTTTATGCACTATCATTTCTAGCATTGGTAATAGCCCCCCTGATGTTTCTGTGCATGTCAATAGGGTATCGTATAACAGGTTGTGGTTGCCTTCAGCAGGATTCCCGCTGACTTGCTCTGACTGTGCATTATGAACCTTGTCTCGTCACCGCTCCATGTATTGATAAGTGAAAGTGGTGCAATGCCCGGGGGAACTCCCAGCTGCAGTCCCTTATATGCAAACGCACACACTTACACCTGTCGCTACGGGAAACCACCTGACATAAATCCATTATTCATTTGAAGTTTTAAAATGGGAGATATTTGGAGAGTGGGCATCCAATATGAGTCATATCCTCTTCGATGTGAATGTGAGGAGTGGGCTCTGTGCAAACACAAGGGGCATATTTGTACACATCCTGCTCATAAACTATCTTTTAGCTGTGTGCTCTGTAGAAATGAAACTCTCATTAGTCATCATGAGTCATAAAGACACTAAACAATTGCCCAAAAATCAAACATAGTAAAATGAACGAATAAGTTCACCAAGCTTGATGATAGGCGTGATCAAGCGAGGAAGTGAATAATAAAAAGCCTATATGAAAAAGCTGTTTTACTGGTTCCATTTTAGGGGCTAATGAGATGCACAACTAAAAAGCTGAAGGGCAAAAGCGTAAATACTATGGATGGGTTACATGGTTCATCTATAGCTGCAGTAAAATTAGCATTTTTGGATCGAGAGCCAATTTGAACACACTATGTATTTACCTGCGTAGACATTATGTGTGCGGTAGTGTATGAACAGAACACTAAAAGTTGTGACTACAGACGTAATGAAGGGAGTGAATGAATTTCTTAAATCATGATTTGGCAAGTTTTAGATAAACAGTTTCCACACAGTGCCAAATCGCAAATTAAAAATGTAGCTAATTTATCTAGTCGCAACACTTCATTATGTTAAAAATTATTTGAGTTTATCAAATTGTAAAAGCTCTTAAACTTCTTTTAAAAGTACAGTATGCATTAGTTAACCTTTCTGGAGGAGGGTATGTTATCGCTTTGCCTAGACTGTTCCACAGTATTTTGGCAGTAAAATTATCTTCAAGGTATCTTCTACAAGGCCTAGTTACAGGTCTGATCAGTGGAGAGGCGACCCACCTTACAAGAATGCATGCTTTTCGATGAATTTTTTGAACAATAAAAACATACAGTGGAACATTTAAGGCAATACAAGAACGTATCCATGGAGACAGAAGGTGGCGGACCTCACAGAGAAGTTAAAATATACTGGATAAGACACACATTTTGGCTAAGGTTGTCAATAGGCCCGCGGCAGGCGTTTTTGGGAGGGCATGAGGATTGCAAAACAGGAAACACAAGGCCCTGATAACTGGTACATTTCTACTGATACACAACTGTGACACAAACTATTTAGTAACGAGGTGAAGTAACTAAGATAATACATGTGAGTGTTTCAAATGGATAGGGGCCTTTACTTATGTCAATACACCTCACCTCAGTAAGGACAGGGCAAACAAACCTACAACTGTACGTACCCCTGTGTATTATTATGAAAAATACTATGTCCAGAAATTGAATACCAGAGGAGATGGGAACAGAAACTGGAGTAGGTGTTCACAGCGATGGGCGATTACCTCCTAGCACTCACCTGCGCGCTCATGTTGTTCATAATGAGTGATAATACACAAACACTGGGCTCTGAGGCTGGGACGTGTCAGAACAGGAATACAGATGGGGGTGACTGGAACAGCATTTAAAATATACGCGTCCAACCGGTCAGACGGCACACAGCAGCCATGGATCACGAAGACTGGGCCTGTCACCATCAAGGAATTATTGCTGTATTCACCAGGAGGACAATGGGATCAGAACTACTTTTTAGTGGTGCTCTTGTGTCAATAGCTAAGAGTTTATAAAGTGGAGTGTATATAGCAAGTGACTAAAGTATAGCTAACCTGTAATTTCATAAGTCTTGGTTTACATGAGCTCATACAGACATCAATGCACAAGGAATCAAAATTCAAAATCAGTCAAAACAATAATCCACTTTACAGCTATGCCAAAATAAAAGAAGAGCAGAGAGCAGGCCTCAAATGAATACAGTAAATATGACTGTGATGAAATTAACATCACAGTCATATTTAAACATATGTATACTTTACTTTAAATACTTTAAATAAAAGTATACTTTAAATATACTCCTGTCATAGTATATAACTAATTAATTGTTTATTCCTTTTTCAGGGACCATGCACAGTTCAATCAGTCCTACAAAAAAGAAAGGAGGATTTCTACCACATTTAGCTACTTTAAATCTTCTATGGGTAAGTAATTTATTATCAGATGTTATGGATGAATTCACAACAAAACATTTCATTTAATAAATATGTTTAATTATTTGAGTGACATATAATACTGCGTATAATACTGTTTAAAACAAGTATAACATGAATTTTGTTTGATCACTTTCCAAATAGAACACTACATAATATAAAGTAGACAAAAGACAAATAACTTTTGAATCTCTCTTAGATGGCTGTAATTACATTTGCTTTGAGGTCCTTTAACACAGTGGGTGTAAACAATAGCAGTGCGTTCTGGAGGCCTCAGGAGCTGGCCCCACTCCAAAGCCCTGCAGTCAAAAAGCCTTTTACGAGTGGCACACATATCCAGGTTTTCCCGTTCTTTTCTCTTCCCTTTGGAAACCCGCCAGCGTGAAGCCGGCTCTCCCTTTGCCCCTCCTGCCTGCAAGTTTCATCTGAGTTTCGTGATGCAACAAAACTATGATAAATGCACACCAATTTAGAGTAGGATTTAATAAATGTTTGACTTTAATGCTACACCTTGTAACTTTTGTGGTTTTGTGGTTCGCCATCTTGTCTCCAGGGACATATTGCTTTGCCTGGAATATTCCACAGTATGGCATTAAATCTTTTCAATTACAAACATAACTGCAAACATGCATTCATACAGTGAGTCGGGTCACCTCCCCACAGATCTGACCTGTAACCTCATTTTCTCCATGGGACAAATAATTTCAATACCAAAACAAAAAGATTCTGGGCAAAGCAAAGTCATCTTCATGGAGACAAGCAGATGGCAAACCTTCTTCCAAAATGTTACATATAGCATTTTTAAATTAAATGTTTTTTTTTTTTTTACTTGTACACAAAAAATCAATTGCAGCAGCTATTCCTGCCATTGTTACAACTAACCTGTTTTACAGGTTAGTTATTAGACTACGGCTAATAATGTTTACGCATTCAAGAATCGTTGCTACTATTAGATTACAATTTTGAAACTGAGGCATGAAAGACAATTTATTTTATGTAAGAAAGCGCTTTGTGTGTTGGTTCTATTCCACCTCCATGGTAGTCTAATACTGTAGTAAATATTAGCTTTATAATTATGTTTATTGCTGCAGTGTGCTTTGTTTGTGGAGGGGGCTCTGTGAACAGGATGTCACTGTGCAAACACCTCACTGCTTCTTTAATTTGTATGCTCAGGCCTCTCAGTATAAGCCCCTGGTTCAGGCACATGTGCAGCTGTCAATCACCACTATAGTCCCACCCACCAAAATGCAGTTCCAAATCTCAGGTTGGAATTTACTTTGTGCTAATCCTTTGGGGTTTACACTCGTAATAAAGACGTATCCCGCTGAATGGGCAAGTTGGCAGGCAAACGCAGGCGAATGCAAAAGTTATGCAAAGTAGATGCAAAGAGTGAGTCAGGCCAATGGAAAATTTCTACTTGGCTGCAAGACATATTTTTCCATGGGTTAATGTCAACTACGCCTCGACAAATCTGCCTTGTTGTGAAGAACAAAAAGATCTTTATCATTATTATTAATCATGCCTTCTATGACAACTTTAAGATATCACATTATGGTCATGTTTGTTACATTCACCTTGTTTTCTTTTTTTCTCCGGTCCAATTGTATACTGGTAATGCAATGACAGAGCTAGCACCTTATAGAAGCAAGATCTCAGGTTCAAATTCTGGATCACATAGGGCATATTAGATTAATCCATAGATGTTTTTTCTTTTTTTTTCTGAATATCTGAATTGGCTCTCCTGTTTGTTGACCCTTGCCCCAGGTAGTTCCCCTCAGTGATGTTATATGGTGGAAAAATATATCCTGCCATACCACCATCATACAATATTTTATAAGAACAACAATGTAGTCATAGTTACACATTTACAATTTCTGTGGTGAAGGTTTATATTAAGTGGTGGGTGATTCCTTCCATCACTTGAGGTCAAAGTTCAAAGTTAGCAAGGCTGTTAACCCCACTCTCACCTCCGAGCAGCTGCCTGTCAACAGCAGCTTAGCCCCTCTTTAAAACGATACATAAAAGACGTGTAGACGCAGCCAAAAGTGGAGTTATTATGGGGCTTTATGAGTGGGATTTGCACTTATTCTTCCCAATGTTTCTTCACAGATCCAGGACGAGGCGGTGAGAGCCTGAAATCCCTCCAGATGCAGCTGATGAGCGCTGTGGTCGGACTGGTCTGACAGCTCTGGCTCCAGCCACGAAAACAGCACGTTCTGGAAAAAGGGAGGAAGGAGGGAGGAGGAGGGAGAGAGCACAGCCAAGAATCAGGTACAAATATACAATACAGGTACAAATGTTCAGATAGGTCACACTAGACACAAGGACACTACACAACCACACCTACGCATCATAAAGACAAAAACAACATTATTTAGCCTATGATTTTTTATTGTGAGGTTTAGAGATCAAATGAATAAATATTGATATGAGCGTATTGAGATGTTTTGTTAAAGGTGCACTATGTGGAGGGTTTTAAGGTATTTTCAAGCTATAAAACACCTGTTATTGAGCAAATGCAAGGGACATATGTAAAAAGCCGTACTGTGAAACATTCCAGGCAAAGAAAGTTACACAGTGCATTTTAAGGCATCATATAACATCTTTGACTGAATAAAAATAAATCAGTTTTGAATTTTAATCATGTTTTTTCCGATAAAGTTCAGTAGAAAATTTGTAATGAAATTGCAATTTATCATACAGGTCCACAGATTCTCATGATTGGAACAAAGTTTTTACAAGGATTTTTTTTAGAGGAGTTAAAAATTTAGTAAAAAAAAAACAAAACAAAAAAACAGCAGTGTAGTGTAACATTATGCCACTATAATAATTAACTCATCATCTGTTTTATTCATAAAGCTGTAGGAGCTGTAATGTATTTTAACTAGAAAAAAAATATTTCATTTGAACTAGAAAGAAATATTTAACTCTTTTTAATGGAAAAAACAAATCAGACTAGACAACTCGCCTCATTAAATCCTCACACTCACATCTTTCAGCTATAATTATCAGTGAAGCATTGTTAGTCACTGGCTGTGTGTCATGGGATTGCATATTGTCAAAATCAACTCAAATCTTGATCAAACTTTTGCGAATAAACAGAACTAAGTCATGCATCGTAGTCCTGAGTAGCCCACCTGATGCCTATCTCTGTTTTTCTCATGAAGACTTCTGCTAATCCCTAAAATATTGTCTGCCTGCATCCTTAAGCCTCACCTAGTCATACCCTACACCTGTCCTGCACCTGACCTACGTCCACGTGCTCCTGTCAGCTCCTGTCTGCTCCCCTGCGTGCTTCCAACCAGGACCGAAAAACGCCGCAGGTTTTCTCGTGGGAAACTCTGGCACTGGTATGCTGTTCTGTAGGCGACTAGTGAGAGTGGAATCCCGTTTTTCCGGGCCCCATCCCGTTCTCGGTGTCACGGTGCATCTTGTCTGGACTCGTAGCGGAGTTAGGAAATATTCTCCAGGATGTGGCCCGGCCTGATCCAAAGCTGAGCGCCGCACCTACCGCCTGGCCTCTGCTGTTCTGTGAAACTGCTGTGAAATGTGGGTAGTGTTCAGCCATTCACTTTCATAATCCCACACATGAGTCAAGCACGAGGTCATTATGTCCCTTTCTTTGAATGAGCATTCAGAAGTCATTCTAAGTACAGGGTGTGAAAGTGCAAGAGATGGAGGCACAAGTTGTTTCCATATTTCAAATTAAAATTATATTAAATTTTGCCAGGAAGGTGGGCTTAAAAAAAACAAAACACATTTTTAACAAACTTTTTTGGTCAAAGGTCCGTCACCTGCTTGTCTCTATGGTGATGCTATTGCTTTGCCCGGAATGTTCCACAATATGGCATGAGATGACACCACAAGATCAACTTACACATCAGCTGGAGAAGTGTCCTCGCTCACAGTGAGATTACTGGGATAACATCTCCATGGAGATAAGCAATGAGGTTACAACCCTTACCAAACAAGTTGCATAATGCATCTTTATAGCATATACTATATGCTATATGAATATAAACAAATCATCTTCATCTTTTTAGTGATTAAACTAACTGCTGGTATCAACAACGCCAATTAACATTAGAAAAAGTTGCAGAATTTTTACATTTATAAATTTGCATTGTGTTAGCATTCATACAATAACATTGGGTTGAATATTATCAAGAATTCTTAGTTTTCAAACTTAATGTTATCAAATATGTCAAAATAGGACTAAATGTCTTGAAAGTTGATTTGTAAAAATAGTATTTCAAAGTGGTAATATCTAGGGTTGAAACTGCAATATCATGTTTTTAAAAAGTCCGTTTGGTTTTATTAACTTCCTCATTCCCTCTTCCCTCTCCATGTTTCCCAGAAATAGAAAGAGAAAGCATTCTTGTGAGATTACCATCACTATTGTCACATGCACTATAGTATAATTACTGTATGATAGTATAGTATAATAGTATGTTACATAAAGTCTTGCTATGTAAACTCCACACTTTACAACAACAAGCTTTACTACTTACGTAGCTGTTTTAGTCATTAAAAAAAATAGAACTTAACATTCACTACATGACTGATTCACTGATTCAGATGATCGTGTGCGGAAAATAAAATACAGTTAACACACTGTTATTTAATATGATTACTAATGTTTATGATAGACACACTCATTTATACTCAGAAACACAGATGTACTTGGAAGCGTATTGTCTTAATAAATAAATAAAAATATCAAATCTACACACATATAACGGCTTTTTGTTAAATTGAGTGTATCACAAGTTGGCATTTAAGAATATAAGAATAATTTGGAGGCAAACTTACAGCGAGATGACTTGGAGATGATCCTGTGATATGAGCAGGAAGTGGACATTGTCTAGATGTCCAGTCACTGATGGAGTCTGCGCATGTCTCATCCTCAAAAACAAATATGGTATTAGCTCTTCTACAATGACATAACCCTCACAATGCAGCACAGAGAAGTGGAAAAAATATTTCTTAATTACTTGTACCACATTATATTTTTGTGTTTTATTTAATTTTATTTTTTTAAGTCCAACTATGAAGTATTTTGTACATCTAAATAAGTGTGGTATTTTCATATTTCGAATTTAGGCATTTTCATACACAATTCTCAAGGAATTAAACCAAATTAAAGAATTGTAAATTGTCAATTTTTTGCAAACGCTTTGCAAAATTCTTCTCCATTCACAAATTTTACAACCACATCTGAGTGAGTGCCGAGTGTGATTGAATGCCATAACAATATAATAATGAATCTATTATTTTTGTGCAAATGTTTATATTTAATTAAAAATGTCAAAATAATGTTGTGGCTGTGCAACTGCAGACAGAACACAAAAAATGACAGAAAAGTGCAAAGAAAACAGATGTAGAAAAACAACTATCAGCTGACTAACTGTCTGTTACTCACTGTGTACACAATCTGCCTGTATGTCCATCAAATATAATGCTACATAATGCGATTTTTTCATTTAATTACCTGGACAAAGAGAGGTCTGGTAAAAGAGGAATCATCTATTTTATTTTGAAGGAAGTATTTTGGTGACGGGGGAAGAACGTGACTATAACATAATTAAACTAACTTTGTGGTGTATCTGCTCCGTTTTAGATGGACAATGCAGCAGACCACAGAAAAAGAGGAAACTCTCTCAATGAGGTGAACAATACTTGACATATCTTGACATATTTTTTACTACACACTTCCCCTGTTTGTGACAACTTCCTCTGCAGCCGCACAGGCCCATGAATGAAGAAAGATGTGTGTCCGGAGAAGGAGAGAAAGGAGGAGCAGTTTTGCAACTAGAAAGCGGAAGGCCCACTCTTTTGTGATGCAATTTGGATAAGTCACTGACAAATTTTCTTGTATATGCAAAATTCCCATGTACTGCCCGGATGGTCGTCCCAGGTGAGGGGAGGCATGACGGAGCACGCATACAGGCTATTGCTCCTCATTTGCATACTCATTTGCCAGTCAAATGAATTCACCTGGGAACACATCAAGGCTACACAATTCCCCCCAAGTTTTTATCTGATTTTTTTTTTTTTTTTTTTTGGAATCAACAATGAGGGATAAGAGCCAGAGGGGGGCTCCTGCTGATGGGGCCTTTTGTCTTCAGTGTGGATTGGCTTATTGAGTTAGTTTGGCACTCAAAACACAGAAAACATACAGACCTTTGTACCTTTTAGAATTAACTAATTAATTACTGAACTACGGTATGTTTTTATTTAGAGGCAATAGACCCCTTGTTGCTTGCTGTAGCTGATGAAGAAGCTAGCTGATGCTAAAAGTGAATGTACAATAGGACCAGAGGGGCAAATTTGTTTGGGCTGCAATGAATTTGTATATGGGATTACTAGAATGTAGATGGCTATTTCAAAACATACTTTTATATTGCTGACAATTCAGATGTTTTATTTATATTGAAACTAGAAAATTAGCCACTGTGTATAACAATAAAAGCATGTTGTTTTTAGGTTTTTGCGTTTGTTTATTGCTCTGAAATTTTTATTCTAAAAACATGTCCTTACAGTCAGCAAACCTGACTCATTTGGCTGCTTGTTTCCATGGAAATGTTGTTCCTTTGTCTATAATCTTCCATAGTATGGCATAAAACGTATCTCGCTCCATGGAAATTACGGTTTTAACTTTCTATTTTCGTGGAATCATGCAGGTGATGTGTCACTTCCAGAATGTTATACACTGTACCTTTAAAGTGGTTAAAATCAATATCGTAGTAATATAAATAATTGTGAAACTGTAGGATAGGCAGTAAGCAAGTACAAATTGCAACACCCTGTGGCTCACTAAGACCTCAGGTTAAAATCTGTAAACGCTGTTTTCACTGTTTTGGGTGATTCAGACTTCAGTGGAGTCACTTTGTAGCTGTCTCTTGTCTGTCTTAGCCCTAATCCTATACAGGCGAATCCATGCACACAGGCTTTACCAGTAATAATGTGCACCCTGAGCATCTCAAACCACAACAAACATTACTCACAACCCCAAAATCCGGACAAAATAAACATATGGCTGGATAGTCATCTACACACCTTGTTTATAGCTGCAACAATATTACCAAGCCCGTATTAATGTTACTAGGATAGTAATATGATTTGGCTAATAATGCAAAACTGGTGGAGCAGGCTGGGCAGGTTAGACACTGCCTGTAGAAACAAGCGCAAAGAAGAGAAAGAAGGGACTTACAGGAAAACCTCTGGTCTTAACCTGCACCAGGGCCTGAGGGAACAGGACAACAGGTGGATTTGTGCACAGATCTGGATTAAGATATGAAGGCATTGGATACATTTATTCAAGTTAGGCAGACAAATAGAAATGCAATGTCTATTTTTACATCTATGAGATCAGGGTATATGTTTCATTATTCTAATCAACAAAGTGAATCAGCAGCTGCGGTGTTACTAGTAGTAGACCCAAAAGATGTGGTAGTGTTAGCAGTAATTCAGATGCATACATACTGAGAAATGGCTCAAAGAAGACTAAAAGGTCAAAGGTCATGTTATTGTCTCTACAGTTTTCACACCAACTGTAAGGTCAGTATTTTCATGGTCAAGACACTTTATCCAAATCATCTACAGTGTCAGTATGAGACTAATTCTGAAAATGAGGGCATTGAAATATTAAAATCTGCCATTGTAAGAAAGTTTTTTTATTATTATTAAATTTTTATTTTACTAACTGCAGAACTAGTTTACAATGCATTAAAATAACATAGTTGTACTAATCGTCTGCATTGTAAGGAATAAACTCACCAAGTTACAAGTTAGATCTATCGTAAGGAGAGCCTCTTCAGTAATAATAATAATAATAATGCATCAGTTTTATATAGCGCTTTTCTGGACACTCAAAGATACAGATCATTATTCATTCACTCCACACTTGGTGGCGGTAAGCTACTATTGTAGCCACAGCTGCCCTGGGCAGACTGACAGAAGTGAGGCTGCCAATCTGCGCCACCATCCCCTTCGACCACCTCCATCACTCACGCACTACTTTCATACTAGGTAATGTGGGTGAAGTGCCTTGCCTAAGGACACAATAACAATGCCTGTTTTTCAAGGTATTGGTTATAGCAACACACACACATGCACACACACACACACGCACGCACACACACACACACGCACGCACGCACGCACGCACACACACACACACACACACACACACACGCTAGAATTATTTTGATATAGAGTAGTAAATGAAAGTAATAGTAGAGCAAATAATAAGCCCTTAAAAGGTCAAGGGTCAATGACTTGTAAAGAGGCCCCTTGTAAGACCTAAAGACACGTTTATTCCAAAGGGCCTACATGATCTTGTACTGCTAATTATGTAATTGTTTTTAACTTTGACTTCTTTACCTGCTGTAACACTTTAAGATTTCGCTGAAATGTAAAGTGCAATATAAATAAATGCATTATTATTAAGACAACCTTAAAGTCTGCTGGCCATTTACACAATTATTCTAATAAAGGATCGTCAAAGAGATGTAGAAAGACCAAGACTTTGCTTCTTGTACATCAAATCTGCAGATGGAAAGAAAGAACTAATTATTCATTTTATTCTCTTTTATTTTACCTGCAGTTTTTCCCGCTATGCTATTTCAGATCTGTACTAAAATGGCCCAAACGTCTAACAAATTTGTGCATGCATTACTATTGAAAGGCCATGTAACAGCTCAGTTTACTCAGAAGTGGAGGTGCATTTGTTGTAGGTGGATACAGTAAGAGCAGATATAGATTACCTTAGGGTTGTGTATGTGTACGTGATACTGTACATATTAAAATTAACCCTTTGTTTCCCCTTGGTGAGCATTCAGTCATTTCACCACTGTAACAGATTCGTCGGAAAGCACCTTATTTATCTCTATAGAGTGTGACTTTGCTGTGTGGTTATGTCCAGAGAAGTGACTACTGCTTTAACCATTTGAGTACCAAAAACAACCCAGACAATGTGACACAGATGCTGCTTTAGAAGTTTCATTTTTCACTTTCTAATGTCAAAACACCAGACTTTAACTCTGAGATGGTAAACCCACAGAAAGTTGTCTTTTTTTTTTTTTTTTTTTTTTTTTTTAAGAGAGAAAATGTCATCTTTGTACACGTAACTGTTGATTTAAACAAAAAACTAAAAAAAAAAAAACTGCTTTTCCAGTTTGGGCTTTGGAGGTTGATGGTTATCTTAAACTGTACGGTCTAGTGGTATTTTTTCAAAGGGAGTGGTATCGTGACAACCATTTAAAAAGGGGGTGAAAGGGGGGCTGTATTTGCACTGTCAATATTTACACTGACATATAATATTTACAGATGAATTTTGACTGATGGGGATCAATGGTGTAGAGACAATGATCGCTGTCCAAGCTATAATCTCTCCAACTGAAGAACAAACTTTATCTCAGAAATTCATGCCAACAAGTACTCTGTAAAATAAAGTAATAGGTGACCAATCACAAGAGAGCGGGCATAATCTGTACCAGACTCATTTGCAATGGAAATAGTCGTATGCAAATCAGGGACAGTGGGTCCTGCTGTTTATGCCCTGCAGTCTTTGTCTCAAACTTGCTCCAGTGTCTTGTAAGATACAACTACATCAATTATTGTGTGCACTGCCAATAGGTAGGCTATACCAAATAGGCTTATGTAGGCCTATTCTATACAATGGTAGGGATACAGTAAAACAAATAAGTTTAAATGGCCCTCCCCAAGATTTAGAGAAAAGTTAAATCATTTTCTTTCAGGGAATATTCATAATACAAGTTTCACCACATTTGCTGCAAAACAATTATGAAATATATTTAGGCTACTAGAATAAACAATACATGATTCTACAAAAGACGTTTTGAATGAATTCTTAAATTCATGGGCCTATGCCACTAGTCTGAAGACTATTATTCTTCTAATTTCAGTTTTACTCAACTCAATCTTAGGTTTGTTTTTATGCACTAGGGCCCCCGGGACTCACATCTCAGTGTTGATAGAGGAACAACAGAGTAACAAAGAGGAGCCATAATGAGCCCCCCAGCGCCCAAAGGCCACTGATGTGAGTTTGTCTCCATCTAGCGGTAACTTGGTGAACCGGCCTAAAGCTTATACCTTGTATGGTAATGTTATATAAACCTATAGTTTTAGATAAACAATTAGTTATTATTATTATTATTATTATTATTATTATTATTATTATTATTATTATTATTATTATTATTATATTTTTTTATTTCAGTGCAAATATTTTTGCTTCAAAACTGAAGCGCTAACAAGACCAGTCAGGATTGGCTAGCTAAAAAGTTAAGCTCATTTTGACTTGATATACAATTCTTGAAAATTCAAGGTTAAAGCTATTTTCTTGAATGAAAGAAAAACACAAAAGGTAATTTTAACTAAAAACATTTTATTTTTGTTCACAGTGCTCAGAGGTTGGTTGTCATAACACAAAGGTACAGTCAAGATATCAATTACAGTACCCCTTATTTATAAACACACATATTAAATTATTCTAATATAGTTAATACTGCAGACATCAATCCACATCCAATAATGTTAGCTACATATAAAATGATTGTTATTGAATTATATCATTACTAAACCAATTGTTTTTCTTTTGTCTTAACAGTATTGAAGTACCCTGAAACAAAGCTCTCAATCAAATCATTTGTAGGCTTAACCAAAGACAAGAGACTAAGAATATCCACTGTCAGCACCTCTGGCACGCAGTATAACAAGCAATACAACTTTGTACTATAGATTAGAAATGATAAATAAACACTGGGCCAGCTGCAGACCAACCCCTGTCTTTTTTTGGTCAAATCCTGCCCATATTTAGTGTAATCTCATCAGTGACAATTGCAGTATAAATGTACATATTGTATTTTAGGGAGTTATTTAACATATGTAACATAGAAAAAGTAGTATTTAAAGACATGTATTTGTAGAAGCAGTAGTAGTAGTAGTTGTGAAACCAAGTTATGGCTCAATGACCCTGTATCGGGAATCAGAGGTATAAGATTACAAGGCAGCCTGCTGTGTGAACTTGGTCTGTACAAAGAGTCAAATACATTTAGGTAGCATAGACAAACAAAGTTACAGTTCAAAAGACGCTGGTTTGACAAAAGATTGACATCATAACAAAAAGTCATCTTCAAATTAATGTAGTGAGATTAGATGTTGCGGCAGCAGTATCAAAAACAGTGACCAAGACTTGAGCGAAGCTAATTTTAATTTACAGAGTACATAGATTACATAGAAAATATGGCCACTTTATTTCATCTCAACAGTGGTCTCATCTTATTGCACTGCAGTTCAGTGATAAAAATGCTAAATTTCACAATACTTACAAGACATAATCCCATTATTTAACAAGTAATTTATATAATTACATTTATTATAAGTTGATATATTATAAAGCTTGGTCAGTTCTCTGGATTGGAAGACGTATTATATTGGTCTCTGGTGAAAACCTCATCTACAGTTAAAAACAAGTTGAACTCTGCTTTTAAAGGACACATTGGACAAACATGTAATGGTATTATTAAATAGATGAATCACTAATTAAACACTCACTTTAATATACTGGAGTTGGAATATACAGTAATAACCATCACATCACAATGTGCCTTTAAAATGGTTTATATTTGTATTAAATATATTAGTAATCAGTGACATTTTAAGTTATAAATTGGCCCTTGTCTGTCCAATATACAGTGCAAGTGTCAAAATGAAACTTAGTTGAGTAAATTGACATGTTAATTCAAACTCTATATCAGTACAGTGTTTGTGAAGGCTGTGTGTGCTTGTCCAATGTACAAAATGTCCCAAGGTCTGACCCAGGTGCTGTTAAGGCTTTTGCATGACATTGTTATGTATAGTGAGGCTGTCAGAAAAAACGCACCCAAAATGTGTATTCTAATTCTAAAAGTTACATACACATTGCTAAGAGTTTGGCATGTGAATTGCTGAGGTTTTATGTACATGTAATAATACAGTTTATCGCACAAACATTTAATGGCTCTTGTTTGCATTGGTGACTTGGTTTGCATCCCACTTCATTTTATATATTAAACCATCGAGACGAATTTACAGTACAGGTTAAAAACGCACTTGAGTGAAAAAAGACAACACGTATGAAATAGCATCCATATAAGTGCAGGCTGTACAAAGTAAGAAAAAAGTGGTAATAGCTTAATACGTATTGAAAAAGCATAGTAGATAAGACAGAGATATGGAACATATCTCTTTAACCTTTCTTATCATGTTAACATAGTTTCCAACATTGTCCAGCTGACGTGTACATTGTTTTGGCTTCTTTATTGTAATAGCAGCATTGTTCCACATATTAATCTTCAGTAATCCCTCTATTCATTATGATGTCACAAGTTCACAATGTCAATTTGGCATTTTTTTACTAAGATTTCCAACAATCATCTTTGCTATGCAGCTCCTCTCCAGCAGGGGGAGATATTCATTGCAGACTCGGGCTTGAACTCCCATTCGAGGCCCAAGAAGGGACCTGTGACAAGCCACCCATGGGAGACACCATTCGGGAGGAAATTCAAGGAGGTGGACAGATCTCCTCTCCTCCAGTCGGAACAGGAATACATCAGCCCCTAACGTCAAAAAGCATGGTTAGGGTATGTCTCCGTCCCCTCTGCCCTCTAGCTCTGCCTCCTCGTCCTGGGTGTCTGTTGGGGCGAGCGCGAATCGAAGGTGGGTCCAGCGAGCTTTGTTCTTGTGCAGGTGACCCATCATAGTTTGGCTCAGCGGACTGGCCTCGGTGAAGCGGTGCCACTCTTCAAACAGGGGCTCCACGATGTATGAAATAAAGCCTAAGGGGAACATGAGGACTATGTATTAGACCTAAGGCAAATGATTTTTAAGTCAGCATTTTAAGGGGAAATTGTTCACATCTGTATGAAGATGTAGCTCAAGAGATGTGTCTAACTAAATTACCATCCTAGAATGGGCACACTCCATTGTGCCAGTTGTAACATGCAAAATGGTATTGTTGCTATTAATTTTGCATGAAACTAGTAACCAAATAATGTTTTATATATAGAAGAACTCCACCACTGAAAACATGGGTTAACAACACAATTCTAACACAATTCTTCTTTTAAGTTTTGTGTGTGTGTGTGTGTGTGTGTGTGTGTATCCATCCATCCATTTCTTCCGCTTATCCGGGACCTGGTCGCGGGTCAGCAGTCTAAGCAGGGACTCCCAGACTTCCTTCACCCCGGACATTTCCTCCAGCTCCTCCGGGGGGACCCCAAGGCGTTCCAAGGCCAGCCGAGAGACAGAGTCCCTCCAGCTTGTCCTGGGTCTTCCCCGGGCCCTCCTGCCGGTGGGCATCCAGAAGGCATCCGGAACAGATGCCCGAGCCACCTCAGCTGGTTCCTCTCGATGTAGAGGAGCAACAGCTCTACTCCGAGCTCCTCCCATGTGACTGAGCTCCTCACCCTATCTCTAAGGGAGCGCCCAGCCACTCTGCCGAGAAAACTCATTTCGGCCGCTTGTATCCATGATCTTGTCCTTTCGGTCATTACCCAACGCTCATGACCATAGGTGAGGGTAGGAACATAGACTGACTGGTAAATCGAGAGCTTTGCCTTTCGGCTCAGCTCCCTCTTCACCACAATGGTCCGATACAGCGACCACATCACTACAGACGCTGCACCGATCCACTTGTCAATCTCATGCTCCATCCTCCCCTCACTCGTGAACAAGACCCCTAGATACTTGAACTCCTTAGAGATACAGGGACTCTGCACCCGCCCGGAGAGGGCAAGCCACCTTTTTCCGGTCAAGAACCATGGGCTCGGATTTGGAGGAGCTGATCCTCACCCCAGCCGCTTCACACTCCTGGTCCTGGTCTGTTGAAAGCCATCAGGACAACATCTTCTGCAAACAGCAGAGATGAGATGCTGTGGTCCCCAAACCAGACCCCCTCTGGCCCCTGACTGCGCCTAGAAATTCTGTCCATAAATATAATAAACAGAACCGGTGACAAAGGGCGGCCCTGGCGGGGTCCAACATGCACCGGAAAGAAGTCTGACTTACTGACGGCAATGTGAACACAGCTCTTGCTCTGGTCATACAGGGACTGGACACCCCTTAGCAAAGGGCCCCGAACCCCATACTCCCGGAGCACTCCCCAAAGAACACCACGAGGGACACGGTAGAATGCCTTCCCCAGATCCACAAAGTACATGTGGACTGAATGGGCAAACTCCCATGAACCCTCGAGCACCTGATGGAAAGTATAGGGCTGGTCCAGTGTTCCACAGCCAGGACGAAAACCACACTGCTCCTCCTGAATCCGAGGTTCGACTATCGGTCGGATTCTCCTCTCCAGTACCCTGGAAAAGACCTTACCGGGGAGGCTGAGGAGTGTGATTCTCTTGTAGTTGGAATACACCCTCTGGTCCCCCTTCTGAAACAGAGGGACTACCATCCCGGTCTGCCAGTCTGAAGGTACTGTCCCCAACCGCCACGCAATGAAGTAGAGACGTGTCAACCAAGACAGCCCCACAACATCCAGAGACTTAAGATACTCAGGACGGATCTCATCCACCCCTGGAGCCTTGCCACCGAGGAGCTTGCTGACCACCTCAGTGACTTCAGCCAAGGTGATGGATGAGTCTACCTCTGAGTCCCCAGCCTCTGCTCCCTCCTCGGAAGACGTGGCGGTGGGATTGAAGAGATCCTCAAAGTATTCTTTCCACCGTCAACAACATCCCTAGTCAAGGTAAACAGCTCTCCACTCGCACTTTGAACAGTGTTATGAAGCACTGTTTCCCCCTCCTGAGGCGTCGGACGGTTTGCCAGAATTTCTTTGAGGCTGTCCGACAGTCCTCCTCCATGGCCTCTCCGAACTCCTCCCAACCCCGAGTTTTTGCCTTTGTGACCACCGGGTACGCTTGGCCTGCCGGTACCTGTCAGCTGCCTCATGAGTCCCACGAGCCAACAAAGCCCAATAGGACTCCTTCTTCAGCCTGATGGCATCCACCACTGGGTTAGGGGATTGCTACCATGACAGGCACCACAGACCTTACAACCACAGCTACGAGCGGCTGCATCAACAATAGAGGCCGCGAACAGAGCCCACTCTGACTCCATGTCCTCAGCCTCCCCTGAAATCTGGGAGAAGCTCTCCCGGAGGTGTAAGTTGAAGGTCCCCTGTCAGAGGGCTCTTCCAGACGTTCTCAAGAGATCTTCACTATATGTTTGGGTCTGCCAGGTCTTTCTGGCTTCCTCCTCCGCCAGCAGACCCAACTCGCAACCAGGTGGTGATCGGTTGACAGCTCTGCTCCTCTCGTGTCCAAGACACGCGGCCAGAGGTCAGATGACATGACAACAAAGTCGATCATCGACCTCCGGCCTAGGGTGTCCTGGTGCCACGTGCACTGATGGACACCCTTGTGCTCGAACATGGTGTTTGTTATGGACTAATTGTGACTAGCACAGAAGTCCAATAACAGGACAGATCAGGGAGGCTGTTCCTGCTGATCACCCTTCTCCAGATGTTACTGTCGTTGCCCACGTGGGCATTGAAGTCCCCCAGTAGAACAATGGAGTCCCCGGTCAGTGCACTGTCCAATACCCCTCCCAGGGACTCCAAGAAAGCCGGGTACTCTGCACTGCTGTTTGGCCTGTAGGCCGACACAACAGTGAGAGACCTGTCCCCGACCTGAAGCTGCAGGGACGCGACCTTCTCATTCACCAGGGTGAACTCCAACACACGGCGGCTGAGCTGTGGGGCAATGAGCAGGCCCACACCTGCCCTCCGCTGCTCCCTGCTGGCAACTCCAGATAAATGGAGAGTCCAGCCCCTCTCAAGGAGTTGGATTCCAGAGCCCAAGCTGTGCGTGGAGGTGAGGTCGGTAACGCTCAACCTCCCTCACAAGCTCGGACACCTTTCCCCCCAGCGAGGTGACATTCCCTGTCCCCAAAGCTAGTCTCCATGTCCGGGGATCCGGTCGTCAAGGCCCCTGCCTCTGCTGCCCAGATCTCCCTGCACCGGCCCCTTATGGATGCTCCTACGGGTGGTGGGTCGATGGAAGGATGGCCCCACGTCACTCCTTTGGGCTGTGCCTGGCTGGGCCCCGTGGGGGAAGGCCCGGCCACCAGAGGCTCGCCGTCAAGCACCCACCCCAAGCCTGGCTTCAGGGTGGGGCCCCGGTAACGCCAACCCGGGTGCCGTAACTGGCCTTGCTGTGTTTCTCATCATGGGGGCTTCTGAACCGCTGTTAGTCTGACCTGTCCCCCAGGACCTGTTTGCCTTGGGTGACCCTACCAGGGGCATGAAGCCCCTGATAACATTGCTCCCGGGATCATTCGGGCACTTAAACCCCTCTACCACGTTAAGGTGGCGGTTCAAGGAGGAGAGTGTGTATATATAACTTACCTATTTGAATGGCTGGGACAGAGTCGGTATGTTGATCGCACAGGGGGCTAATTTCCAAGTCAAACTTCCTCTCCAGATCACCTGTCAATTAGAAAACAATTTACTCACAAACAGTATGTATCTCAGAATAAACCTCAATATGTAAAAAATAAATACAATGAAATAAAAATGATAAACATAGTAAAACAATAGACAATAAAACAGGGTTATGTGGTCATATTTACTTTAAAACCGTGACCTCAGTGAAGGCTGTTTAAAGGAATGTGGACAACATCACACCAGGGACAGTTAATATCAATAATTCATAACTGTGTTGTGTTTCTCTGCAGCAAGCACTTTTCACAAGAGACAAGGACGCACAAAGTCACGCCTATTTGTTTCTATTATTGACATGACATGTATTTTCTCCAGTTTAAAAGGTACTCACCCTGCCTGTAAAACTCTTCACAGACCCTCTCACTCCACTGACGGCTCAGCTCCCAAACACGGCATGGGTTACACACGTCGGCGCATTTCAGAGCGATCTATAAACAGGAAGAAAATATGTGTATATCCTATGTGTATATTCAGGGGAGTCAACAGGGGGGACAAAAGGGTCTGTTGTCCCAGGCCCAATGATCTTAGGAGCCCAGAATTGGAACCTCTTCCTATTAATTAATATTAGAGGGGGGCCCATGTGAGTCTTTTTGCCCCGGGCCTCCAAATTTCTGTCAACAGGACTGTGTATATCCTATAATAAAGTGTTATTAGTTATTATGCTTCACACAGGCAAAATAAAATAATGAAATACAATGCAAAAGACAAGAACAAGCAATAAAATGCAAATGAAAATATATAAAAAACAAGAGCATTCCATACATAAAGTGGCCAGTGCAAAAGGCCAGTGCAAAAAAGTGGGTCTTTAATAACAATATACAAGTGTCAAAAGAATGTGTTAGTGGTAATTTGTTCCAGCAGCCCATTACTTATAATAATAATAATATAATATTATTATTATTATTATTAATAATAATTATTAATAATAAGGGCTGCACCGATCCAATACTGGTATCGGATATATGTGCAGATACCGAAAAATTTGCTGGACTGGATCTCACCTTCCAAATACCACTTCAGTTGATATCCTGATTGAACATATAACTCAATGTAATTAGACTATTTACTCAGCTCCATTGTTTTTAAAGGCCAATGCAAAAAAGAAGATAAGATCTTTAATAACAATATGCAAGTGCCAAATGACTGTGTTAGTGGTCATTTGTTCCAGCAACCACAGAAAATGCTCAGTCGCCTCTGGTTGACCAATGTAAAGTCTAAACACAAACTCTGTAGTGTGTACCTGCAGTATGAAATGCCTGTGTGAGGGCAGCTGCAGGTCCAGGTCCTGCTGGTCCAGGTGCTCTCTTAGGCTCAGGAGGAACTCGTTCTGTCGGCTGATGTCTGTGGCCAGGATCAGAGAGCCCAACTGCTGCTCAATGTCCTGCCTGCCACACACACACAACACCAGAGGCACAGTTTAAAGGTGCACTATGGAACTGCTGGTTTAATGCCATATTTGGGACCATTCCAGACTGGTCACTGTTCAGAGGAGTGCTTCTGGGACAAGGCAAATATGTCATCATGAAACACTTTCACATAAAGGTTAGTCAGTTGGATTTGAATTTAATACTAATAAAACAACTACAATAGCACATAGTAAAACTGTAAAACCTGATGAAGTAAATAAAGAGTGTGGTCTTACGACATGTCTGGGGGCAGGTGAGACAGCAGGCCGGACTCTCTCAGCATGCCCACAGTGGACCTCCAGTGGTGGCTCTCCAGCACAGATGTGTTCTGTAGCACAGGGACAGAGTTTAGTTTAATTACTACTGTGGTAGTGTGTTTGTGAGAGCAGCTCCCCTCCTCCCTCTGGTACCTGGTAGAGTGAGGCCAGGTGGTGGTGCGTCTTGATGAGAAACGGCTGGTTGACCCCAGGGTGGTCCACATCATGGGCGGCTGCGGCCATTAGCCCCAAGAATATGTCCAAAGGACTCAACTGCTCTCCTAGCTACAACACACAAGAGACCCTACTTTAGTCACCTCTGGGATCACAATAAAGGTTTTACATACAGACACTCAATGACACATGAACTCAGAAACTTGGAACTTTCTACAATAGGTGGCAACACATCAATTTTTAAACCAAGCAACATTTAACCTGACCTAAATAACCTAGCACAAGACAAAATAAACAGAAATAGCAATGGAATACAAATGTCTTTTTTTTTTTTTTTTCAACTCAACTCAACTGTAATGAAAAGCCAAGTCAAAATAATTTAAATACTAATTTGATTGAATACTATAACCTTGATGTTAAAATGGTTAGTATAGCCTTATGTGTTTTGTGCTCCACTCTGCACTGTACTGTAGTGACATGATCGATTCATTTATTTGAGTGCTTTTAACAGAATAGCTGCATCAAAAATCCAATTACAGAAGAGAGTACGAGAAGCACAGCCACTTAATCTGGTCAGAGGGGATTGTGCAGCAGTGGATGGATGTGTTGTCAATCTTAAATGAGGAGGAATAATCCCTGAGGGAGGCTGGCTAATGCAGTATGTCAAGGAGAGGCCCATTGTATCATTACTGTTCCTACATTTACATGCAGGTCCCAGAGTGTGTGTGTGTGTGTTGTGTATCACCTTGGGATCCTTCAGGTAACAGTACATGGCTTGTGTGACATCAGCAGCATGGACAGCATTGTGGTAAGGATTCTGGGAGTGGTAGTCCTCTTGCACCATACCTGGAAAAAAAAAAACAAATTCATGACTGGGACAGTTCAGATTTTTGGGCATCTTATTGTTGTGATTGGACCAAGACTAAAGACAATCCGCACCTTGTTTCTATGACAACACTCTCTGCTGTATGTGTGAAAATATGTGATCTGAATTGAAATGAAACCTAAGTATAGCTATATAGTATATATCTAAACACACAACTTAACAACTTAAACCTTAAAAAATAAGGTAATTCACATTCTGTAATGAAACCAACACTGTCTACTATTAAAATAAGAATCTACAAAACTACAAATGTTCCACTACTGACCACTAGTGTTTGGAGTTGTTATCCTTAAGCCTTATTTACAATAACATGTTTAGGGATGTCCTGAATCCACATGACCCATTACTTTAAACTGGTAGACAGAATTGTACATTGTAGAAAGAATAAATTGCCCTGAACAAAGAAAGAAAGAAACAAACAAAACATAAATGTATACGTATATGTATACATGCATGTGCATGCATGCATGTGCATGCTCAGACATACCTAAAAACCTGTGTAGTTTGACCATGTCCAACTGGAAGTGGTGAACGAGGTCGTAAACATTAAACAGATGGCACATAAGGGTCACCAGGCTGTTTCCTGTCAAATAAAATATTCATTAGATCCTAGAAAAGGCTTATTCATAACTGCATTAAGTAAACAAGTAATTACCATTAGTGAGGCGATCGAAGAGGAAAATATCAAAGTTCCATGTGCTGACTTTAGACAGCATGTGCTGTAAGATAACAGATGTTAAGTATATATTATGCAACATCATGTAACAGTGTGTGTGTGTTTTGTGATGAGTGTTTGTGTGTGTTCTCCTCACCCCAGCCTGTCCCAGGTAGTCGTCATCCAGCAGGTGCATGGAGCCGGGGCTGTGGGGCACCAGGCCCTGGAGCAGGCGGGATGAGTGGCAGTACCTCTGGAAACTCAGCAAGCGCTTCACCTTCCTCCTGTTACACAGCTCTACCTCCCCCTGCTGGGCGCTGGCTGAAATACAGTTTACATACAAATGAAGAACATGGGTACAGCAACATTATTTATTACTAGTCACACTTTTATGCCTATAAGATACAGGTTAATGAATGCACTGTATGGAGATGTAGGGAACTACTTAAACCTTAATAATCAAATGACCAAATGGGTGAGTAAGTGACTGTGACTGAATAATGCCAAAATGCTGCACACTTGAACATGTGGGGATGTTGCTGTTTGTTAAAATGGGTTCTTACTGTTGATGATACGCAGGTTGATCAAAGGATAGGAGCCTCTTCTCTCCAGCAGCACACCCGCGTTTCTCGTGCGCACTCTGCCATCAGCTGCACACACACGTGCAAACACACAAAAGAATAATAGATTGAGGACAGGCCTGCTTCAGAATAAAAATAAATAAATAATTTGAGTTCTTATTAGTCACATTTTGTCCTGGCCACACTTGTCACGTTCAATCTGTCATTGCATGTGACATTTTCCAGAGTAAAGAGGAAAATGGTTTGGCCAAAAGGGTGATACAGAGCAAGACACGGTAGAGCTACTGTTCCCCTTGTAGCTCTAATTATAATCAGAGGAAAAGTGAGTTTGGTATGCAAGTGAATAATAGTGAATCTTTTACTTAGTTGGATCACCCACACTGTAAGCATCTGATGTGCATTGTCTGATATGAGGTTCAAACTGCAGTTGGAAAAGAGAGTCCCAACACTTGTCAGATATAGATCTAAAAGTGCACATTATGTTCTAATTAACAATGCAGCTATACTTTTAACAGGGGGAAGTCCCCACAACTTTGTTTTTAAATGTTTAGCTTTATCGTTACAGCATATATTTTGCATAATCTGGCATAATATACGTTTTTCTTAAAATGCCCACACATCCCCAGGCTCAGGGGAAGGTCAGTGAGAACATTCACTTGTGATATGTAGGTCGGCATATTGTACCAACCACTTCCAAAACCAACTCCCTCTTTTGTTAATAAGCAAAATAGGCTTCACCAATTTGGTGATGTGGTACAATAGACAATTTTATAGTACAGGACAGATTTTGATTTAAACTGCACCCTGGGCATTATTGGATTTAAGGACACTAAAATGACATTTATATGACATAAATTATAGAATGATATGAAACAAATATCCTGCAAAAAGGAAAGACAACATATCTTGATAGTCTTTTTTTTTTTTCATTTATTTGTTTATAACTGAAGACAAGATATTTCCATACAGAAAATATAGTTTCAAAATGCTCAAATCCTCAGGCTATTTGCAAATGAGCACAACAGTGACACAACGCACAGAGGGAAATGACTCTGAAACGACCCAAACACTAAAAACTGAATAATTTACAGACATGATGAGAGTAACTGGGGCGTATATCATTGGTTAATCTTGCTGATTTGCCTCACCTCTGTGGGTCCCGATGAAGATTTGCTAAAAGTAGATAAACTGTCATATCTGCTCTACCACACACAGAATGCAAAATATAGGTTACCCGACTACAGTGAGCTTTAGTGTCTGTATGCTGTCACGCGGGAATCTATACATAAAACATGTGGTGCATAAGCAAAGCCAGCCTCTTAATCCAACCTACAAATACCAATAAAAACCTTTAGGGGACAACAGAGAAACAGAGCAGTCGTGTGGTGGCCTAGTTTAAACAAGAAGACGGCAGGGAGACCCTTTTTGCATGTTCATCCCATGAGTTGGCACACATCACCTGGAAAAGAAAACCCCCATGCTACGCTAAAGCAACGGCACTGTCTTATTTCTTATCAATTCAGCCACGTTTGTTTAATGTGCCTGCCGATCCGTCATCCCTCGCCGCACACGGTTGTTTACCTCTCCATCGCCTTGGCAGCTCTCAATGTGGTAAATAGGTCATTGTATCTTTGCAACTGATAACTGGGTCATTTAGGAGAACAACATGAATCAGATGAAACTAGGGGGCGTTAAAAGCTTTGTCATATGGCTCTGCTTCAAAGATAGTCACTCATGCTGCCATTACAGTGAACGAGGTTAATTCTTTATGGATACAAAACAGGATCTGCAGGAATCAACAAACACTAGCATCAGCATGCCCTCCCCTTACAAGGCAGGCACAGCTCTGCATCTGGGGAAATCTGTGGCACACATTGTACGAGACACAATTTCAAGGGAGATGGGATTGCCTGGCCAGTCCAATGTATTTTACTCTACCATTAGTTGTCTTTACTAATTCATAAATAGGAAATTTCTGAACTTTGGTAATAGTATTATGCTTAATAGTGATGGCAAAATACTTATGTTCCAGTTTCAAATGACAGCAATTGCATAAACCTGTGGGTTCTAATGAGAAAGTGGGCAGCAAATGTCAACTTCTATTCTTTTTTTGGTCTGAAAGAGTATAAGGGACATGGTGTAAAAATAAACATTCACTTTCCAGAAAACAACGTGTGAAGGGCATCCAGTATTTCTGTGGGAGAATTTGTGATTTGTGTCTATTCACCTGAACCAAAAACCAGTTCAACATCTTTGCTGTCAGCACAAATGAGCGGTTGCCTTCCTGATGTCACGATACAAAAATTCCAAACTTGATGCTGCATATTGATCTCAATGATAATGAAACCCCCCCCCCTTTTTTTTTTTTTTTTTAATAGAATGTAATTTTCCACAGATGTTTTAATATCTGATTTTCAATACGTTTCACAACACTACGCCTTATTTAGTTCATAGCTGTGCTTTAAGATTATTATGGCATGTTTGAGAATTGAGAAATATAAAGGTTCAACATTTGTTGGTTTTGTGAATCAGTAAATCATCCATCATGAAATATGAACATTTAATCAAATTCTAGAGACAGATATTGGTCTTTTAATCTCTAAAACAATTACTTGGCCCTCACCAAGGCCAGGCAGTGTCAAAATGACTCATTATCGCTGTGACAAGAATCTGTGTCTTTGTGCGTCTTGTGGTAGTCATATCAAACACTGGTCTGATACACTTTCATTCAGGCTGGTCTATGGAATGAGGTCATCAAAAATTGTCAAGGGAAAGTCAAAGGTGCAGCAGCATTTTATGAGTCAGCGCACACAGGTAAATCCCCTCAGCATGAGTCATCACATGTTCAATAAAAGATTCACACTTGATATTCACCGCACAAACCTGAAACATCACATTAAAGTACTACTTCAACGTTGAGTCTGTATTTAAAGTGGTTCTATATACAAACTCAGTATTCAAGTCAAGCCATTTGTCATGTTGGAGAGGATCTATGAAGCAATGTAACGTCATTAAATCGAATGGTCAAAAAAATAAAAAAAAAATCATCTGAGTTGGTATTGATACTGAAAAAAAATGTGATTGGGTGTGAAGTTGTATGTTTCTTGGATAATTTAAAAATGATCTTGATCAGAACTACAAGACCAAAATGTTTTAATTAAGTAAACTATTATTTTGTGTTCCAAAATACATTTTATTGTTTAAATATTTACTTTTTTTATTTCCATATCATAACCTGGACAGAGTAGCCAGGCTTTACCTTAGTACTGAAATTATAGTATTATTTAGACAACATTATTACATATATTTGAACAAATGGTAAATGTGTTAGTCAGCTAAATTAACCTGACATCTCATGGACTCAAACTTGAGAAAAACTAAAAAGAACTGGTATGACTTGTTTTGGAAAATATTAAAATTAAAACCAATTTTTAAAATGAAACTTTCCTTTGTTGGATCAGTGGCTGTCCACTGGCCCATATAGACGGAGGGTCAGAGAATAGCGTCACACCGGTGTCACCATTGCAGCTGTGCTTCACCAGATGGTTACCCAGCTTTATTTACTGAAAACTGACTTTAGGCACATCCTTTATTTTGTCTGTTCCTTATAGCTCTGTCTCCTATCTGCCCACTAAAACAACTTCAACAAACTGAAATATACTACGCAGCTACTGATAAACCCAAACACTAAAGCCTGTTTTTCATTTCTTAACGTGTTTAATTCATAATTTAAAAAAAGCTACGAGGACTATTGCTGGGACCTTTTCATTCACCTTGTATGCACTCTCTTACAACATCTGTAACAAAGAGGCTAACAACAACTGCTGCATAGGCGTTCAGACAGCAATTAAAAACCACTCAAAAATAAGGATTACATACTAACCTATACTAAAACTAGTATCAAAACTAGATACTTATTTGAAGTATTGATACTAAAAAAAATAAAAATCGAAGCTTTCCTTAATAGTTTTAAATGGTCTTGAGCTTTATCATAGCCACATGGACAACATGGTAACATAAAAAGTACGATTATTTAGAGCTGAAAAGGAAAATGTCGACTGTCTAAATTAAGAGCTTCTGAAAAAAATATCATTGTGGTATCAAAATCAGTATCCTTATATTCCTTAATATCAAAATCAGGTATTTTAACAATCATCATGGAAACACTACGCTACAAAAATATACAAACAAATACTGATATTACTTGCAAACAATATCAGTTAAACCAAAGTGCCAAAATTACATAACACAATATATCAAATTACTAAAACAACAAAAATCATTTATAGATTTCTTTTGTGCATCCCCCCGGTGGTCCTTCAACAAGTTAAATATGACTAAGCTGACCTTGAATTAAACATGTTACAAAGAAGACAAATGAATAAATGATAAACACCTCTGGTAAACAGTATAGAGGCACTGACCACAGAGGGTCCCACTCTACGCTGTACTGCAAACAAACATAAATCTTCCATAAAATAACTTATCAAATATTTATGTGAACTTGCAGTACTTTCCGCTTCATACCCTGAAACCATAGATGTGTTACCTTCTTGTTTCAGCTGGCCTTCCTCTGGTACCTGCTCCACCTCTTCTGCTACCCTTTCCTCTGGCTCTACCCAGTCCTCGCTCCTGCTTTTCGGGGGGCTCTGTGTACCCCCTCTCCTGGCCCTCCATGCAGCCCTGAGTTGCCGAATGAGGGCTGGCAGCTCCAAGGCCAGAGACAGTCCACCTCCGCAAGTGACCGGGGGTGTCCTGAGAGTGTCCCACATCGGGGAGCTGGGGGCATCCTCGGGACAGACGTCAACAACACTACCCAGTCCAGAATCTTGAAGTCTGATGTCCGCACCCCACAGACCCTCCAGGACCGGCATGGGGCTGGGGAGTGGGGTGACTATAACAAAACAAAGAAACTAAAATATGTAGGGATGCGGGACCAGGCTGTCAGGTTGTCATAAATAACGAATGAAAAAAGGCTTGAGAAAGAAGACTACCAAAATGGAGGAGGGGAAAGCAAATGATCAGCTGTTCAAGAAATATACAAGAAGACAACAAAGAAAGTATTCGTCCCATACAGAGAATCCCGAACTGATCTGTGCTAGTGTTCTTGAGGTTTCTGCCGCATTCTCCCTCTCCTCATCTTCTGGCTCTCACTCACAGCGTGTTGTTATGGAGCCCAGAGCCCCTCCTCTCCCTCTGCTCGCTCGCCTGCTCACTTGCCTTCTCTCTCTCTCTCTCCTTTTTCTCTTCTACACCACGCTCTCTCGACGGTGATGGGCCAATGGGATTTGTGAGAAAAAACAGCTTAAGAGTTTCGCAGATGTATCCACCATGGACTAACCTCAGGACAATAGTAGCACCTTACACAATGCCATCAATACAATTACAAGACTTCTTTAAATGAATGTTATCTAACATCTCTGTATCTGCGGCAGAGTTATGAAATATATCCAGCCCATTTGTTCCAGTCTGGAGTTGTCAAAAATGGACAGCTAAATACTAACTGATATTAAAACAAGCATCAAAACTAAATACTTCTGAACAAGTATCAATGCTTAAAAAAAAAAAAAAAAAACATGAAATTGAAATTACAGTATAGGTAAAACATCCATAAAAGCACATTCAAAAGTTTGATAAATTATTACTATATTATTAAACTGAAGAATTAACCAGACAATGCATTATTAGGCTATATTTATATTAACAGTCTGAATAATGTATTTGGCATCACTGTGATAATATCACTATTCTAAAGTACTGACAATAAAACATTGCCCAAATCTTTGTCTACAGGGTAGTGTTGTCACAATACTACAATTTCAGTTTTGATACTAAAGAATGGACTCAATACTCAATACCAATTTTGATACCACAATGATAATTAAAAACAATCTTTGTTTAGACAATAGAATGTGATTTTCAACATTAAATAATACTACTTTATTTTATATTACCATACGGTCTTATATCTGTGTAATCCCTCAGAAGTCCAGGTGTGTTCCATAATGGTCCATGGGTGTATACTACTCTCAAAATAGTATCTAGTTTCTATACTAGTTTTAGTATCGATTAGTATAAGATTTTTTATATTACACCCCTACTACAGGTTATATGGTATTTATAGTTTGAAATTAGTTGGTTTGTTTTCATGTTGAATATAGGGGTATTCAAGTTAAAAGCTCATATAAAGACTCTATGGCTTTGGTATTTTTTCTAGAATGTGGTGCATAATATGGATGAGATAGAAAGCCATGTGAGTCTGTCTGTTTAAAAATAAAAGCGCACTAGTAAAGTAAGATGAGACGACCATGAGGCTTCTGAGTGTCCTCAAACGTCACAAGCGCCCAGAGGCTCAAAACCAGGAGACTAATTAACTCTACACAAATGCATTTCTTAAACGTGGAATACAAAAAAGAGGAATGTTGTTTAGGAACTGCTCCTCGCTCCCGACTGAAATGTTCCCTTGAGAATAGTCACATGGCGACAGAAGTACAGACGCACACATTTAGCCTTGAACATCACGTATCGCACACACAAGGCTGCGGCCAGGAATCATGAGACAAAGAGTGTGAGATAAAAGATAGTTTGTGTGTGAGAAAGTGTGGTGGCGCCAGTGAGAGGGCCATTCACAAAAAGGCTACATGTCACAGTGTACCTGCTAACTGACAGGCTAACTGATACTTAGTGATATTGTTAAATAAGATATACAAAAAGTTAGACTACCAGATACTGATGACAGTAAAGTATAGTAGGCACGTGTAAACAATGTTATACCAATTGTACCAATGGTGATCCGACTGTTTATTTTTAAGTGTAAGTGTAAATGTAAATACAGACATTTCATGACTAAGTAGCTCAGTTGGAAAAGAGTTTGTCAACTGGCATCGGCGGTTCAATCCCAGCAGTGTATACTTATGTTGTGTCCTTTCTTGGGCAAGACACTAAATAAAATACCTAGGTAACCATTTACTAGTAGGAAATGTTCTAATTGTATAAAATGAAGAGACTGACTTCAAAATAATAAAAAAAATAATTATACTGTGATAATAACCTATAATACTATGATAATATTTTTTCAGATTTGTATTGCAGTAGTAGCTGTTGCAGTAAGTAGCAATTTAAATGGAAAACACACACTACTGCAAAATAACACTGAAGCTTCCATGTTCATAAATGGAGCACAGAATGATGGTGGATAAATGACAAGCTGAGTGGGCGTGTGGATCCAGGGACTTGGACGTGAGCCAGAGGCCAAATGCCCTCCAACAGTATGGGAGGACATATGCACAAGGACTGAAATGGTCATGTTTGGTACTGGAAATACAGGTCACCCAAGCAATTTTATGACCAGATCCAGCCTAACTGAGTTTTTGTAGAGTGTTTCAGTGTACAGGATTTTATTCACACTTCAAGGAACTTACCACACTTTTATCTTTTAGTGTGTGAGTTCTGCTTTGTCTTGAAAGTCACTGAATGAAGCAGTTTGAAACTGCATACCACAGGCACAAAAGATACAACTTGAAAAGGTTGCCAAACTCCATAAAACAACAAATTCTTTAAGGCTACAAAGAAACAAATGTGTGTGAACCCAGAACACTTAACAAACTCTAGAGGTTTTTCACATTGAACTATTAGGGCCAGAAGGCATTCTTACCCAGCATGCGAACTTGTATGGCATTCTGCTCCGTCCGTTTCAGCGTGACTGCTCCACAACCCTGTGACAAAACCAGAAGCTCAGATGAATATAACCACCTCCAAATATACACAACTGTATCAAAAGAGCATCAATGGTGTGTGCAGGGAAAGAGACACCGTGCTAAAAGTCACAGTGACCCTGTGGACAGCTTCACATGCGCTCATCCTTTTGACAATGAAGTGACATTGCACTGCTTTTTATAGATATTTTAACACTCTACAAAATTGCTAAAAAATTAGTAATATGCACAAAAAATAGAACTATTGCACAATGTTTAATTTTTATCAGCTATGTTTTGTACATAAATACAAGACATTAACAAAATACGATATGACCTAAAAGTGCTGTACCAAGAAAGCACATTAAGAATGATATCTGAAAGTCCACTTTATCAAATTTTATACTAACAAATACAGTTTGATGCAAATCTATAATTTTACTTCGTTCAACTATTCTGTATGGAAATTACTTTTGAATTTTGACTTTTAAAATTAACAGTATCTGCTAATTGACAAGTGAAGGTCTCTTCAGTACTAGATCTATAAAGTGGGTCACTGGCCGTGCATTGGCCTAAAGTAGCTAAGATTTGCATATTAATCACAGAGTCCCACATGGTTTGTCCTTATGGCCCTTCAGAGGTCCGCCCTCTCAAAGGTGATCTTGTTCCAATTTTACCCACTATCTGCATTTATATGGCAACACATTCTTAAAGTGGTCTTTGAAAAGCATTACTCATCTTCAGTGCCTTTTATATTATAATCTCAAGTATTTTTATTTTAGGTCAAGATAGTCTCTTTGATGATACTTAAGATTTAAATTACACTCTGGACAGTGCAATGTAACAAAGGAGCCTACATAAAAATAATAACATTATAGTAAGTGAATACCATTGAACTGAACTACTCTTGCATACATTTTCATGAAAACACCCAACATTGGAGATACACTGATTCAGACTGACACATCTCTAAATAATCCCTTACTAAGGTCAGCTATTTATAATGACCTGTAATGGCTATAATGACCCAGCATCAGTGTAACAGTGGGCTACAGAGAGAGAGGTGAGTGGGTGCATGGTGCTGAATGAACAGAAGCTCATCTTTATGTGATCTAAAATAACATTTAATTAATCTGCAGTTTTACCCCGGGAGGAAGGTAACCACAAACTTTCAAGCATTGAATGTTGTGCTTTGTTTAGAGAGGGGAAGGAAGCGGGTGGATGGAAACAAACCCAGCAGCAGCTCAGCAGCAGCAGCAGCGTGCCTCTGCTAGGCCCAGTCTGGAGGTAGGCTATTGAGTAAATCAAGTCTCATTTCATTGTCATTGACAAAAAGAAATATGTTAATTTTCATTGAAACAGCAATAGGCTAGTAGTCTTATTTATAACAAATTTAAAAACCTACTTTATTTGTTTCATGTTGTAGACTAAGTACATTGATTAGACATAGGAACACATACAACTATTGAATTATTAATGCACAAGTAACACGTGTTTTCATGGTAAATTTCACCAGTAACCAACAAAACAACCAGCTTGTTTTTTTCTCATTAAGTTACCACTGACCAATCACATGGGCCGTTTTACTATGATTATTATGTAGCCAGTTTCCTGCCAGTTTATGAAATTGTGGTATAACAAAACTAAACAAAAAGATAATATAGCTAAAACCAATCTAATCGTGTTTTAAATTGTGAAAATGTTATTAGGGTAGGCTTAATTATACTTTCCGTCATATCAGTCATGCCCCAGCCCCACATATCACCACAAAGTGTAGCCCAATGATGCAGGTCACTGCCGTAAAGCTGTCAATACACTGCAATGACAACCCCCAGCATTTCACTGCACCAATATTATGGACTAACGTGATCATATAAGTGATGCTTCGGGACTATATGAATAACACTATAACTGAACAACTATACAATATCCTAGAGCGTATCCATCTTACAACTACGGTAAAGTATGTTAAGGACATTGAAGAAGGCATCAGTTTTATTTTTTTAACGGTTAAACCAGGCCTAACCAAAACTATCAAGTCTACTAAATAAAATGAGTATGTTGAATAATTGCTATGTCTACCTACCTCGACAATTAAACAGGACATTTAACCATCGTGGCTGCCCATATAAACAAATGAATGTATCCAAAAGCAGATTCTCAGAGTGTCCGCTGCAGCAGGGCAAAAAGGTGAAGCTATCATGTCGGTCTATTTAACCCTATTTGGTGCCCTTCGTTTCGCCAATGCGCTCGTCTTTATTGACTGCTAATAGTAGCAGTGCAAAAAGCGACATGAACTTGGAGCAGGCTGTCCCCACGCAAGGTGCCGTGTGTACGCTGTTGTGAGCCGCAGAGTGAGGAGAGGGGAGGGGCTGGTTGTAGCTCCGCTGGGAGGGAACTAGAGGAGAACCGACCAATCACTGCACGGGGCTTTTCAGGACTTGACCAATCACAGTCAAGCACTCTTAACGTTTCTTCTTTATGGTTATAAGAAGACGATGTTTGTTGTATTTTTTTTTTTTTTTTTTTTTGAAGATACATATTTCTATTTATCTGAACAGAATACTACACTAAAAACATGTCTGGGGAATTTAACTTATGTTTTTGAAAATGTAGGTCAGTGTTACATACGTGTAGTCTACAAGCTACTACATACATACTATAACTGGGGCATATCCTACACCAACAGGGTGCATGAGGCTATCTGTTGAAAGACATGTATACTATTAGTGTATAAATCATGCAATATGTTTTTATTGCATCAAATTCTAACATTTTCCTTTGTTTTAAAGACAAACAGTTTTACCAAAGGTACAGAGATATTCTCAGTCATGTATTACTTAGAATATGCAGTGTTTCAAAGGGTGCATTTTGCCTGATGATCATATTTCAAATCATAATTAGAAGCAAGCATTACTACACTTGACAGATTATACTTCAAAAAATGATTTGTGACTTTACGCTGGTATGTTGTAAACATCTGTGCTGTTTAATCAAGTCAAAAGGATACAGCAGTTGCATAGGGAAAACAAATGACCTTTCTCTCTTGTGATCAGAAATGTTAAGGATGATACAAGCTACATCTCTTGAATTGTACATTATGCATTTTCTTCTTTTAAAGGATTACACAGTAAAAAGTGTAATTTATATAAAAAGCAAAACCTAATAACATGTATAGCTTCTGACAAACATTATTGACACAAACATATAAGACAAGATTAAATTAGACATGTGAAACATTTACAGAAGTCATGAGTGAACACAGAAATAAAGAAGTCAGTAGCTGGTGGACACCAATGTGAAAAATATCTGAAGCAGTAATTGATGAGTACCCTGCAAGTTTTGAGCTTTGAGGATGAATGTGTTGTTTTTTTTTTAATAAATTACATATAACGTCGGCCTTGACTCCGTCGGTGAATAAACTGTAGGAAGAGTTAGTAATATTTTGTAATCAGAAAAATAACGAAATGTTTCCATTGTTATTTTATAAACAAAGGGAAAATGTGTGCAAACCTTGGGTGTCTCCGGACTGCTGAAAGGCGACAGCTCCTGTGAATTTTCTTTATCTGAGGAATTATTATGGTGATGTTGGGCAAATTTCTTCTTTAACGCCTCAGCTATGAGAGCTGCAGGATCACTGTGCAAAGCTGCCACCCCTCTACTCCGTCTCTTTCTGACTGGAGTGCCCCCTGGTGATCTATCAGAGAAAGTGCTTCAATATATCAGAAAGGCAACTTCACATCACAACACAACATCACAATCTGTAATATTGTACTGACTACTGATGCATTTTGTATCCACAAGATGTTATTATATTGTTTTTTGGCCAGTAGAAAAATGTTTTAAAAATCCTCAATTTTACCTCTGGACTGAGCGTAGTTTAACTTGATTCAAGTTTTTGAGAACATCCAGCATAGAGGGCAGTCCTCTCCCCTCTGACGCTGTACAGTCCTTTTGTGGATTGTTGTTATGGTTTTGTTTGCGAGCTTTGATGAGTTCAGACACAGACTGGAGTGGAGCACTGGTGCTGGGACAGGGGGGTGGCGGAGGAGGGGGCGGAGGCAGTGGAGCAGGAGGACGAAGAGGTGTGGATGTCAAGGCCGGAGGAGACATCATGGGAGTACATTCAAGATCTAACAGGAGTACATACATCGTGTTTCATGTTTCCTTTAATAATATTAAATATATGTATATAATTTAGTCTGAAGATATAGTATTTATTAAAATATTGAAATATTTAGTGCAATAGCAATTTAATAATATAATATAGTATTATTATAATCTTATCATCTGAAAAATGCTATACTTTCATCCAATAATGCTCTGAAATGTAATGTGAACATTAGCATATTTTTTAAGAGATCTTGCGCAAAGAAATGTAGAACAGTAATTTGTTCATGTTGGCTACACTGAAATAGACAAAATGATCATGGTCCATGTAGATAAAAATCATACCACTGCAACAACATAAGTATTAGGACCTTTTGATACTGCTATCCTTTGCTAAAATATTGTTTCATGTACCTGGAGTAGGAGGCGCAGTAACTATCAGCGCAATTTGAGCACGAAGTTTGAGAAGCTCAGTCTCCAGAGCAGAAATCTTCTTTAAGGCATCTGGGTCAGGAGCTGGTTTCATAGAATTTACACCTCTTTGATTTTGATGTAGCTTTGGTTTCTGGACTCTAGAAACATTCCCATTTACAGTATTGTGCTTGTTAAATGGCAAATGGTTCCTGCAACAAAATCCAGATAAAACATCATGGGACTGTGCCATATACTGCATTTATTTATGTATCGAGAAAAGCACACACCTGGTCCTTGTAGAGCTGTTCCCCTCATCCTCACAGACCCACAAAATGTCAGCAAAAGAGGGTATGGTGGGAGCATCCACAGAAACGTCCACATAAGGTTGTGGCTTATGGGAGATGAGTGGAATCTGAAAAGAGAACTATATTAAACGTCTCTAAAATTTAACATGACATTTTTCCACAGCAGCAAATACCTGAAAGTGAACTCTTGGAGGTGGCTTCAGTGGAAGATTTGTCCCAATCATCCTCACAATGCTGCGATACTGACCACACAGCTCACAGTCCCACACGGGAACCAACTACATCAAGACACAAAAATATTCACATGTAGAACAGATAGAAATCAGGACAATACGGACACGGGTAGTGTGACATCTGTTACTTTAGAAAGAATATTCTTGAGACTCACCATTTCTGGAGGAGCTCCAAAATACTCCAGGACCATGCGCAGTACATACAAAATATCCTCCACCAAAGACATTGGCTGGTCTTTTAAAGCGATCAGCGCGAGACTGCAATGTTTCTGCTGACTTAGTTGATGCGACAGCACTGGAAGAAATCTAAACTGAAAGAAAGCACTGCAGTTTAGTCTTTTCTAAATATATAATCACCGTTTAGATTTGATTTCATGGCTGATAGTTTGAGAAAACATGGCTAAACGATACAATCTATGGGAATGTGTTTTAGTAACGTTGGATTAAGTAGTTGTAATCAATCAAATATAACAAAGTATATTCATGTAACCTAGGTCCGTCTGATGTCAGTGACCCTTTAAAGTCAATGTTATGCGTTTGCCAAGCCTTTAATTCACGTTCAGATAAATATGTCGTTAAGTCTTAAAGGACATAAACTTACCCTAAAATTTGGTATGTAAACATCTACTCACACGTATGGCTTGGGTAGTTTAGATGCACTAATGTGCCGCAGTGTAAGCTGCACGTCTCATCAAAAAGTAACGCTGGATGCTTGTCGCCAGGAAACAACAGAGAACAATCAGATATGCCCAAACTTACCTCGACTTTTCTTGGTTAGCCAAAGATGTGGCTGGTAGTTAGCTATATACTTATTCAATTAGCTAATCATGTTATTACTTCTGAATGTACCTCACTTCCTCGAGTTTGTCCGCATGCAAGTTTGTGAAGTCAAATAAAGCTGCACCATCTAGCTATTCTGTGATTGGCTGCAAAATGCAGAAGTGACCGAATCAGCCAATAGCAGTGCCTGATATTGGGATGGGTCACAACGGCTGGTCGACCAATTGCATTTGTTAAAAAAAATTGTACCAAATTTGTATTTTTGTGCGAACTGGCCAGTAGGTAAGGATATTTAGTAACGCATTTTACCACTTTCTGACACTATTCAGACACTATATTCGCATTTGTGTTTGTGGAGTTGAGCAAATATAGTTTTAAAGACAAAGCTACGGACAACAGTAATGATTGTTTATAAAATGGATACAACGTGAGCTGGTGCTAACTTAGGCTAGCTTAGCTCAATAGTCGTTTGCTAGCGCAGTTTTTTTTTTGTAATCATAATTCACTGTATAAAATCACGGAATAGTAATGTTATGGTGCATGACCTTGTAAAGTACTTAAAGGTTTATTAAACAGTTAGTCACTAATTTCTTTACATTACTGACATTAAATCATTCAGGTTCAACAACTCTCCACAAAGATGATGGATGCTCTGTCGGTGGTCGCCCAGCTCCGTGACCTCGCCTCAGAGCCGCAGAACCGCGAGGTGATTGTCCAGGACCAGGGCTGTCTCCCGGGGCTGGTGCTGTTCTTGGACCATCAGAGTCCCGAGGTGCTGCTTGCGACTCTGCAGGTGGGTTGTGCAGATGGACCGCAACCAATAGCGATCCCTTAAACAATATGTTTACACTTTCGTCTTTACTTATTTAAGACTCTGCGATACTTGGCTGAAATGTCTCCCAACATTCCCACTATGAAGAATGAACTGGGCATGATGGTCAGCTTAGAAAATCTCATGGGAAGGTTAGTTTCATTTATTCAAAGACTGAAATGTACAATTGCTAATACCCTTTTACTTGTTTTGTAATAAGGACTGTTCTGTATCATAAATTTTAGGAAGGGCTTGTCTGTGGACATCACATCCCTGGCTAAAGAAGTCTATGAGATTCTCATTACACCTGCCAGGCCAGCCACACCTGAAAGGCCAAGGGGAAAGAAACCTCAGTTTTTTATCAACTCTTCAAATAAGAAGGCAAAGTCTGTGACCCTACACATCCAGGGCCTGGACAGTTCTGTAAGTGAATACAAAATACAACACACAGATGGTATAAAAATTTCAAATTCCTAACTAAAACTGTTATTATCATATAAGGAACAACGTAGTCTTTGTGAAGGGGCTCTTCTAAAGGTCAAAGGAGTCATCAGCTTCACTTTCCAGATGGCTTCAAAGAGATGCACTGTTCGCATTCGCTCTGATCTTACCACTGAGGTAAGCCTGGAAACCGATAAGCTGATATTAATTCACTATAGTTAATGACCTATTAATTCTTACTGTTCTTGTCAAAGAGTCTGGCAGCAGCAATTGCTGCTACAAAGATACTGTCGGCTCAGCAGGTGGTGAAGAATGAAGAAGGGAAAGAGGTGGGTTTTAGACACATGTCTATTAACTCTGACAAGCTGAATATACTTACTGAATACATTGACCTGTGTGGGTTGTGCAGGTTTTGGTCCCCCTCAAAGTGAGTGGAGCAGAGGTGAAACAAAACACTGCTCTGCCAGACTACCTCCCAGAGGATGAGGACAGCCCGGAGAAGGACCTGAGCCGTGCAGTCTCTCGCACCACCGCCAAAGAAGACTCGAGTGGGAGCTGGCTCAATACTGCTGCCAGTTTCCTCACCAAAACCTTCTATTGGTGAAAAGTTATTACTCAACACAAAAATATGGAATGGACAATTCTGACTTTTAAATGACCACTGGAACAAGGCGCTATTTCTTCTATTTGCATTGAATATAATTCATTGTTGTAAATATTTCCTATATTTTTCTCTTTTACAGACATTTTTTAATGATTTCTACAAAGTTGTGTTGATTTTGTGTGACTGATTAAAACAAAAACTCACTCACTTGTTCTTTGCTCAGAATGAATACAATAAGGGAAGTTATTGACTCAAAATTTATTTCCTTGCATTAGTACAGTTGCACTGCACAATATAGCTGACACAGTTGAACGGAGCAGCTTGAGAAATGGGCTTCATTATTACCATTAGTAAATATACATATTTTACAGTGTATACTATTAGTTATTTATTTTGCCTTAGGGAAATACAAGGTCTCAAAATATCCCATCAACTTGCTTTTTATCATCTGCTGAAAACAAAGCACAGCCAACTTTTACTGTCATTGTAGTGGTACTGCAGGATACGAAGTGCAAAGCTTTTGGGAAAACAGGTGTGCGTTTGGTATGAAACAATTTCACATTTATCCTGAAACAGCATTTATGGCCATCTGCTTCACAACATAACATACATGACAATGTCATCTTACATTCATATCAGTTGACCTGATTGTAATGAGCATGAGCAGTTTGAAAAAAGTGAGGGCAAACTACAGTATGCACAGCTGCATTATAGTTTAAAAGCTATAAGGCAAAGGAATGTCTTGATTAGCAGCAATGATTCTTCAGGTCTTAACAATCATCTGAATTTATGGATACCTTAATCACATTCCAAATAAGCATGGGGTTCAGTAGAAAGAGTAAACAAGTCCAAGAAATGTACTAAAAAGACAGGATGTTTTACTCAAATTAAATAAAACACGAAATAAATAATTTTCATATCTCAGTTGTCAGAGAAAAGTTGTCAATGTGTATAATTAATTGATCTTATATTTAACATTGAAATAACCTAATATTAAACACTGTTTAAACAGCAAAAATATTTCACAACTAGTCTGTTTTAATACCACTTGTGCCAAATTACATTTCAAACAGAAATGCTTTAACATAAATAGGCCATATGAACTATGTTTGGTTTTGCTGACAAGCACAGACTCCTTACATCAGTATCATTCACACACAACTCTACTGCAGCCAAAACAAGGGCGTCCAAGCGCACCCCTGTGACTTCAGGGCTTTCAAACGGCTGAGGGCCAGGTTAGTTTCTTTTTCTGTTTTATTTACTTCTGAAGAAGCTTTCAGGATCTTTGGAGACGGCATCTTTGGATAATGGCTGCCTTGCACTTCTGGCAGCAACAAAGTCAACCTCCAGAAGGACCTGAAGGTCTTTTGATTCAATCCAACAGCTTCATGTGTTTCTGACTGTGCCTCTACTGAAGTCTTATATGATCATTCCTCTTGAATTAAGATGGTATCAAGAAACATCTATAAATATAAACATGTAAGATATGGTGGGAGACTATGCTCATATGAAGGCAAAGGTTACTGACCTGGTCCTTGGTGTGCAGATATGATGTCCTCCACTCCAGTCAGAGGCTTGAGCAGGCCGTTCTCCTTGAACATGGTCACAGGAGCAGTCTCCCGTCCCTCTGGAGGGGACAGTCGGGACTGTTGTGGTAGTACAATCACCTCTTCAAACTCACCATTCTCTCTGAGAAAAGATGCAACCATGAGACTAATAGGACATGCCTCACTAGTAACAAGTAAACATCAAAACACACCTCGGGTCAGCTATGCTCAGTGCAGGGAGTTCTGGGTTGGAGTTGGACTGCTGGCTGCCATTGGTGTGATGAGCAGGTGACACTGTGACTGCAGATGCACTTGGAGAAGCCGGAGCCACTGATTAAATATAAAAAAAAAAAAGTATGTATTGTGTAAATCGTAGCCCTATAAGTCAAATCGAGCAATGACTGAACAAACCTGCTCCATCACCATTCCTGTTAGGAAGGACTTTCTGGAAAAAAATAAAATAAAATACTTGACATCCCAGACTTAATTGATATTTTACTAAAATGCTTCTTCTGGTGTTTACCTTGTCTGGGGTTTCAGAGCGTCTTGTTCTCTTCATAATCTCCTCAAGGCGCTGTTAAAATAAACAATTCATTGCCATGGTACACAGACTATAATGTCTGTGTGTGTGTGTGTGTGTGTGTGTCTGTGTGTGTCTGTGTGAGTGAAGTTTGTACCTTCTTCCTCTCCAGCCGCTCAGCCTCTTCCTTCTGAAAGCGCTCCTGTCGAAGTCGCTCAGCTTCCTCTCTTTGCCGAGACTCCTCCTCCTCTTTCTGAGTCAAATAAAATAATCACATATACATAGTAAGATGCTGCGTATGCATATGTGTATGGTTGTGTTACTGAATGACTGACCTGTTTCTGTATCTTCTCTGCCTCTTCCCTCTCTCGTTTTAGTCGCTCTTCCTCCTCCCTCCTCTCCTCTTCTTCTTTCTTTCTCTTCTCCTCCGCCTGACGCTGTGCCTCCTCTTCTCTGCGGGCTCTCTCCTCTGCCTTTCGACGGGCCATCTCCTCTTTGGCCAATCTAAGCATCAACATCAAAACATTGTATTATCCCAAGACCTGGAGGGTCATATATACTATCCACTCATCTTCCACACACCGAGCCTGCTCCTCCTGCTGCCTGCGCTCCTCCTCCTCTCGCTCCCTCTGTTCACGTGCCTGTCGTCTTTTCTCAGACAAAATGCGGCTGGCCTCTTCAGGATCTGTGGTGCCCGCCATGGTCTTCTGAGGTGGAGGACTGCCAACACTCTCTGTAGAATCACAACAACATAAAATGATCCCAAATGGTTCTCAAACTTTTTTTTTTTTTTTCCAAAAATTCTCAGTGGTATCTTGGATGTCAATATAAATGAAAGTGAGGCTTTCACTGTTGTTCACCATTTGTCCATATTCAATAAGTTATATGTCCAAGATCATTCATAATATTTGTTGTTGTTATTGCAATAATTACAACATTAATTAATTGACATTGTGATGTTCTCATCTGTGCCCTTGCTGTTAAGCAAAGGGCAAATATATGCCACCATGCCACTCACACAAAGTACCACCTTACACAATATTTGGATTTATAGGTACCACAAAGATTAAAGCAGCACTGAAATACTCCTAAAACTGGACTAAACCAACTAAAAAAGATCCAACTTTGAAGCAGAGGTGAAGCATAGTTAAATAGCATTATTAAAGTGTTTCATTAGTACAGTGTTTTGTACACTTGACTAACCGGTTTGTGTGGGCTCTGCAGGCTCTGAGCTGGCCTTGTTTTGACCCAGTGGCTGCGGTCTGGGCTGTGAGGGGATGAGGACCTCCTGTTCTTGCTCCTCCTCCTCCTCCTGAGCTTTGGTCGGAGGAAAGGACTGGGGCTGTCTGTCCGGTGAGACTTTGACTGGACGCATGTTTCCAGGGTTGTCCGCTGCTGGAGACTTAAGCTGCTTTGGGGTTGGGGGCCGCCCTGGTGACTTTTGTGATTGTCTGATATGAAACAAAGAAAAACAAACATGACATGACTTTGCTTGCTTGCTTGCTTGCTAAGCCCTTGCTTGCTGAGCCCTTCTTGTATCGAAGTCTTTCATTATTGTTGTAGTTCACCCACCTGCCAGGAGAGGGTGCAGTGGCTTTGCTGTTCTTCTTGGCTGGAGTGGCAGGGTATTTTCTGGGAGGTAGAGAGAGAACAGGTGCCAGAGGGAGTGACAGGTTTGTCCAGGACTTCCGCACGCCATCACGGTCCTTTTGCTGTTAGAAAAATATATAAAACATGTATTATTAATTTGTATTTGTATGTTTAGGTAAGATGGAGTTCTTTAAATACAACCTCAGAACAGCACACATATTAAGTGAAACAGACAGTGCCTTAGAGACAGCAGAATGTTGGTCAGTAATGGGATTAGACTCAGACTTGACCTGACTCTAAGCAGCAGAACAGACAGAGGTGATGACAAAACTAAGAGCAACCTTCTAATGTCATTAACCTCGTGAACACAGGGCAATTCAACCCATTTTAATATTCTGCACTTAAAGCCCCACCATGTAACCTTTCAGCTAAAAAGTCTTTATTGCACTGAAAAAAACTTCAGCCTTACTGTGGGCTTGAATCCCCACAAACCTGATTCAAACGTGGCAAGAAAGAACCTCCATCTACTTGCAGCCATGTTTTTTTTTTCTTTAGATTAGGATAAAATGTTCTATGAAACGTATGTAGTTTTCAAGAATGCTTTGAACTTTCGTGTTGCAACCAAAACACAACACAGCTTAAAAATGACTGACAGCTTCTACTACAATAACTACGACTATATTGGTGCTACCATGTGCTGCCTTGGAGCTAGTCTTTATTCCAGAAATTCCCAAAACCAGTCACCGATATTGTGTGATGGTGTCATTACGAACTTTTAAACAACTGCTATTCAAAGTCACAGTGCTGCCAATTCCGCACCAAATACAAAACATTTTAGGTACAAAACAATGACCTATTTCTGAAATAGTTTTGGTTCAATAGCTGTATACCTGTGTGGGGGGGGTTCCAGCGGTTTTCCTCCGTAGAGCAGAAGAGGGAGCACTGTCCCGGGTGAGGCTGCGGTCGTGGCTGCGGCAGTGGGGCAGGGGCTGAGACTGGATGGACTTAAAGGACACTGAGCCCATGGGGTGACAGGACACTGAGCGGGGACACACAGGCAGGGCTACTGTCATGTATGATGGGGTATGGAGAGGTTTGATACAAGCAATACATGGATTTGTGCGTGGGATAAAAGCAACAATAATATGGAGAACAAAAACACAGGGAAGGAATAAGAATGTCATATGGTTGAGGAAGGAATAGTGAATTATAAAGTTGTAGTGGGAAGAATAACAAGAGAAAAGATGATGTTAATATCAAACGATTGGTATTGCACTTTACATCAAAACTATGCAATGTTTGATGCTCTAAACACAAGTTTGTTGTTTTCTATAACAGTACCATATTAAATCTCTTCAATCTCTTGAATTTAAAAATGTGCAAACAGTGCATTGTTAGGGAATGTTAAACAAGCAAAACTAAAAAGTACTACTTCATTTAGTAGCTATGGTAAAAACCCAACTGTCTATGTAGGCCAACTTCCTGAACAGCTTAGTGAAAAGTGTACACGTAGTTGTTCATGAGTGAGCTTTAAGTGCCTGATACTGTCTGGTTGGATACATTTTCAGACACTGTAATGCCTTAAGTCTGGCTAAATCTGATTATGAACCCCAACACTAACTGTCACCAACAATAAACAGTTGCATATAGCTGCCCATTATACAGTGTTATTATGTGGTGAAGATACCTGTCTGATCTCCGGACAGGCTCATAGCACTTCGGCTGCGGGCCAGGTACGAGTGTGTGGGCTGCTGCAGGCGGTTCACCATGTTACTTTCCCATAGAGTGAGGGGAAGACGACGCATACCTAAACATATATGCAGTGATGATTACATTTACATGACCAGAAGAAAAATCTGATAACTATAATCAAATAACCCGGTAATTTGATCTGATATTTGATGTGTGTTTAGATGCACAAGAGAAATCTGATCTTCCCAAACACCTGATGACACGTGCCAATAAATTAGTAGTAGTACCGTGTATTTGGAAGACAAAGTAAAATGCATTTTAAAACAACTTCTTCCATTTTTCTTTGCCACATTGCCACATGCCACGTCACCAGAACTGAAGAAGCAGTTTGGATGAGCTGTGAAACGTAGTCAATAGTAAAATGTATTAAACTGAATCAAACTTTTGTCCATTTGACAGAACTGAATTTCTCCTTCTTCCTGGACGACTGAGGGATTCTACAAACATACAGACTTTGCCACATTAGTTTGCAATTTTTTATAATAATAATAATAATAATACTAATAATAATAATAATTTTCCTTGTCACAATCTGCACAGGTGTGAACAGTAGAATAAATCAGATTACTCCCATCAGATATAACTGTATATAGCACAATATTTCAACAATATTTTAGTGAGCCCATACAACAAAATTCTCAGGCCATGCACAAGATGTAAGAATTGTCATAAACAGATCATGCAAAAAAAAAAAAAAAAAAGAAGGAAACAACAACCAAGCAAACAAAAACAACAAAATATTTTGCACTGATACCAAGACATTTTCTGTCAAATCAGAAAGTGACATGCAAGATATACCCTAATTTGGTGTACTTATTATGCTATTATACATATTTTTGTAATAAGTTGGATGCATTGTGATTGGTTATTTGATGAGGCCATCTCATGCAGCGTTCCTCACTTCGGGGCAGAGTATTATATTACATGTGCTAAGCAAAAAATATAGATACTGTCCACTGGAAACTGTATCTAAATCGGTTTCTGATGCATTCAGAAAGCCCATGATTTTCCAGATTGTCCGCTTTGTCAGGGCACAATAGTGACTGTACTTAAAGGGCCTATATTACGCAAAATTGACTACTGTGAGCTCTAAGCCATGTTAGAATGTTACCTCATCATCATCAACATACCTAAGTTGTGTTTTGTTTCATTCACATTGAGTAATCCTGTATTATTTGTCTGTCTACATCTCCAAATGCTCTGTTCCAACTTGTGACGTCATGTAGTGGTACTTTTCAAGTTAACAGCTACCTTTTACCTTTTACCTTTAGTTCAGTAGAGATAGGCAATTCCAGGGCTGAAATGATCCAAATGATTCTAGTGGTATAGTGACTTTAAAAACACAGTGGAGCACTTCCTGTATTACCCCATGACATCACAAGGTGGAACAGAGTGTTTTCAGTTTGAGAGAAGCACTCTATATGCCTAAATATGCAGGGTTTGTGTGTTAACATGTGTGAATGAAACAAAACACACCTCCAGGTATGTTTTTGATAAGGAAACAACAATATAACACAGATCAGAAAACAGTGCAATAAGTGTAATATGGGCCCTTTAAATGTAAAATATCTCCAATTATTTCATTGTGGATATTTCTGAGGGATGCAAGTGGCAGCCCCCATGAAAATAAAGAGATTATCCCCCAAGGATTAGAGAAAGGGGTCACGCTACAGGGGGAGATTCTGATCCTTCTCATGAAATACTAGTGCTAACACATGATACTGTGACATAGTGAAGTCTGCAGAGGCAAAAGAGCCACTCAAATGACAGAGTGGGGTTTAGAATGCAGCAGTTTCCAGCTCAATATCTGTTTGCATACAAGCACAGGTTTTTGCACAATATCGTCATAAAGGACCTTTACTTTTGTGCTGAGGGCCCCTTCCTTGGCTGAGGCGTGGTTTGGACTGAGCTTTGCTAATGACGGGAGTGGAGGCAGTTCTCATCTGTAAACCTGTCGAGGAATGTGTGAGCTTTTGTGACATTAAACGTGCACTGTGTAACTTTTCTGGTGGAGGGTCCAAAACCTGCTTCTCTCCTTAGAGATATTGCCTGGAATGTTCCACAGTACAGAGACAGCAGGTCCACAGGGCCAAGTTACATGTCAGATCTGTAGAGAGGCAAACTTACTCAGGGTAAGAATGCATGTTTTTAGGTCAATAAAAACACCTGTTATTGAGTAAATGCCAGATGGATACGTTTAATGCTATACTGGGACATTCTAGACAAAACAATAACATCTCCATAGAGACGAGCAGGTGGCGGACCCTCAATCAGAAAAGTTACACAGTGCACCTTTAAGGTACACTATGTAACTTTTCTAACTGGGGTCTACCACCTGCTCGTCTTCATGAAATAGAATGTTCCACTGTATGGCATAAAACTTTTGCCTGGCGATTTCCTTTGCTTGTCTCCATGGAGAAAGACAAGTTTAAAGCCATACTGCGGAGCCTTCCAGGCAGAGCAACAACATCTACATGAAGTCAAACTGGCAGTGAACGCTCCACCAGAAAAGTTACATAGTGGACCCTTGTATGATGTTTGAGATGGCTTAATTCTGTTAATACACACTTAAACATACACAACATTACACATAAAATACACAAACTTAAAGCAGAAAAAAACAGTTTTTGTGAAATACCTCTGTCCGGTGAGTGGAGGAGAGTGGCGGAGGATGAGGAGAGGCGCTTGGTGATGACAGAGTCGGTGTGTTTGGACAAATTCATAGTCGACACTGATCTTCTGTCAGTATCTATAGAAGCAAAGCACTTTTAATATGGCTCAAGCACTATACAGAATGACACCAGAAAGAAATAACAAAAAATGTTTAAATTTTTGTAGTTAGAATTCAACAATAGCATTCCTTGAAGTCTCCTGAACTTTAGCTCTTTGGTATCACATTCATGCAACCAAAATAGGGACTTGTTTTTCCTGCTCAAACCAATTTTCTCACCCCCAAAAGTATTGTGTCTGGAGGACAGCCATAATAAAATTTCAGGAGGTACCACAGATGAGGAAGTTTACAAGCACATCATTATGGACATCTTATCACACATGCCATTTGGGGACTTCCAGGAATGCTATCAAAACACAAAACATCGACTAAACAGCTAGATATTATTGCGTTAACTTGATTTGGACACAATTTAAAAATCAAAGTTACTGTATGATTAAAAACAGTTAAAGCGCAAAGGGAGAAAGTTTTAGTATCATATGAAGATAATTAACATGTCTTTGTAAAGATGTGTCTACATCTATATTATAAACACTAGCCATGCCCTACATTCCAAACACCAGTTACAGAGCTAATGCCAACATGCTAGTGCTGGCAGGCTAACTTTTACTATTATATTCACATTTAGAGGTCATCCCATATCTGTGGAGACTGTGAGCACCATGCATGTGCTCCAGTCCAGCAAGGTCGAGCGGACAGAGAAAAGCTGACTCGACAGAACCTGCTCCAGGGACCGGAGGGTTAAATGGAGAGAGACAGAGGGGAGGGCATGAGTCAGCAGAATCAACAGCGTAATATAAAAAAAAAAAAAGTTCAAATATGATCTAAACAATAGTGACACGCACAGACAGGTACATATTTACTCAAAGCTCCAGACATCAAGGATTAGGAAGTATAAAGCATTCAAATGGAGCTAAAAGGAAATGTGTGCGTACCAGGTGCTGTGGTGGGTGCGTTTGTGTTCAGGGCTCCTCCCCATGACCAGCGGTTGGCCTTTGGTCGTGCTTTTTGACTTCTCTCCAAAGTCCGTCGCAACACAGCTTCGTGACGAACCTGTGGGGAAAAGGTATACAATTAATATAATACAATTAATATACAGTATCGATTTAAGCAATAGTTGAGAGTAAATTTATAATTCTGCTGCATTTTCTATTTAGCTTCAATAAACAAACTGTCACTTGCTGCATTTCATAAAACTAAATTAGCGAAGGTAGAGTCATTTTCTAGTCTGGGCAAAAATGATTCCCGTCCATTGGGATTCAACCAACTGATTAACAAAACACAAGCTGCTGAAGATCAAATCCCCTTAATGTCTCTACTAAATGAGGGCTGGCTCAATATGCCAATTCAGCAGAGTTAGCTGGGTCCATTAAGACAACTATACCTACAAAACCGATTGATACATAGAAAAATTAACTTTACAAGAATAATTTCACAATAGAAATTTCTCCCACAGGTTTTTAACATCAACTGCTACTTAGAGAAATATATGGTTCATTATTGCGTTTGCATCATTTGCAAATGAAACTAGTAATCTCCAGTGTTCCACAGTAGTACCACTCTCTATCCATCAGTACATTTGATAGAGACAAGCTCCTAATGCTTTTTATGGTTGTAATTGACCAAAGAAATTCTTGGTCGATTAAAGACAGGCTCTGCGCATCGATTTGCCGACTAAAAGGGGGCGAGGCATGGCACTGGAAAAAACGTGCAAAAAGTACCACGGATACAAAGAGAAAACAGCAACTTCATAAATGAAAAGGCAGATTAAACTGTTCAGTCACTCCCAAAGCTCCTGCTAAGTCACTTTATGTACTCCAGTTTCTGCTGTGGTCCATATAAATCCTTAATAATGATCCTAATAAAACAATTACCTAATAATCAACTAATTAAAAAAGGTATTTGACCAAGGCACCTTTATTTACTCATGACTAAAGGACAACCCTAGTATTTCGATATTATTTCATTATCATTTTGGTTTGTTTTTTGTTTCTTTTTCTTTCACTGTAATGTAATTACAGTGATCCTTTAAACCAATGTGACTTTATCGGCCATAGCGAAATATTTACTTTTACTTTCCAAATATCTGTTGTATTAAATTAATGAATGATTTTCAGTTAATGAATATCTAGATATGAAACAGCAGTGTCTGTGGTTATATATTACATCTTCTTATTATCAGATTTTAGGAGTTGTAAGAGTATTAAAATGACATGTAAACAGAAAAATCACCTAATTTATTTCAGATCATGGTCCCTCTGAATACTCACATTAAATATTGTGGTTTAGATTGAAATAATCTTAAAAGGTCCAGAAATCAGATTATAATAAAATTTTGGTGTGTGTGTGTGTGTGAACATAGACAGTGCATCTTCCCATTATCATGATTCTCATAGTGAAACCATTCATGTTAATGTTTGAGTTTGAACCTTGTCCTCCTCCATCTTCTGCCTTCGTTTCTCCTCCACAGCGGCGCGTCTCTTCTCCTCCTTCAGCCTCTGCTCCTCCAGTTTCTTCCTCTTCTCCTCCAGGTGTCTCTCGTAGTGCTGCCGTGCCCGCTCCTCCCGCGCCTGCCATGTGGCCTCCTTCACTGCTGGAACGGGCACCAAAACAGTCACGTGTAGAGGGGGGCACATGCGCACTCACGCTGGATTTGTACATAATCATAAGCACAAACACACTGCGCACACCAGGCTTAGGGCAGGAGAGCGGTGGTCTGTCCAGATCACGTGACTCGGCTTAAATCAAAATAAAATGCCCTCTGATGAACAAACATGGTCGTCTTTAACCGTCACAACAAAATGACTGAGCACTGGGTCAAACCATTTTGGAAAAACATTAAATTATAGTGCTTGAGATTAGACTTATATACTAGACAAATAATTCTTTAAATCACGATTCATTTACGCACATTTTAGACATGTCCAGGGGCATTAACATTCATGACAAGAGTTTAATATGAGCTGTTTAACCCATGCATTTGAGAACATGTTTGTACAGTGTGGGGTTAGCAAATAGCACAAAAGTTTGTTCTCCCATTGACAATACATTTGCAAACTAAACTATTTTTCAAAAAGCCACATTCACACAGTCTCCCTAAACCCTATCCCATGTCCCGAATCATTATGTAACAGCGCCATGGCAACAGCAGTGCCAGGCTCAAGCTTGACTTTTATGCAACTGAAGCAACAAGCGTCCCACCACAGCCAACAAACTGCAACTTATAGGACAGGGGAAACCAGGGAAGCTAGGGCTGCATGAGAAACTACAATCTTTATCAGAATTGCAATTGGAATAAGCTGTTGCAATTATATGATGTCTTCTATAGAAAGAAAATGTAATGTACTGTAATACATTTCTCTGCATTAAACAAAATCCTGTACATTAGAACTATGGCAGGCTCTATGCTGACCCTTGAAGTCTTTGTTCTTTCAAATGCTATTATTCCTGGATTGTTTTAACTGAAGAAATCTAAACACACTTCCAATTATTTTCTATCATTGTTCAGCTCTTCAGCATATAGAGTGGGTAAGTGTTAAAATACATACCATTTTGCTTCTCGCGCTCCTCTCTGCGCTCTCGGGCCAGCCTCAGCCTCTCATCTATCTTGTTGAAGACCAGAGAGTCTGTAGAACACAGGCAGATTATTCTAAGAAACTATATTTACAATAAACATAATTAAACAAGTCAAAATATCCAGTGGGACCTGTTTTGGTGTCAGCATTGTTGCACGGGCTGTTGCTGGTGGTGATGGTGGGGGTCGGGGTGGGGGTCAGGGTGGGGGAGTAGGTTTGTCCGGAGCCAGAGGAGTCGGGCCGGGCACCTGCTGACGATCTGCCATCTTCTGATTTGTACTGAATGTAGGAGACTGCAGAATACATACAAATAAACAGACATATGCAACATATTTGTAGAATATGTAAGAATATTGTAAGAACACAGACAAAAAATATAAAGGAGCCCTATGCGTTTTTTCTAGTGGGGAGACAACCTGCGTATATCCAAAAAGATGCTACAGTATGCCATTAAACTATCTTGTTTTTTATCAGTTAGAGGTATTAATATACATTGGAAAACATGCATTCTTACTGAATGTGGACAGACCCCTCCACAGAGCTGACCTGTAACTTAGCCTGGAGATGGGTGGCTAAGCTTGTATCCTGCATAACATCCATGGATACAAAGCAGTTGGTGGACCTACCCAGACTGACCAGAAAAGTTACATTGCACCTTTAAACATAGTTTTGTGCATCAGTGTATCAATTTGCTTTGTTCCTTTAATCAAAGTGTGTGTACAAACTAGCAGCAACAACCATACAATGATACAAATGCTAATAATATGGAGGGCAGGTCTTCCTCATGGTTTAGATATATTAGAGTGATTACAATGTATAAAAATAATAAAATGCTGTATATAGGGATTATGTACAGTGCAGAATGCTTAAAGCTTGACACAAAATAAGCAGATAGAAGGAGAAGGGGGATTCTGGGCCAATCCCAGGCAACACCTCTCTCTGCTGCAGTAGAAGCTTAGGCCCAAAATCACATTAGACCAGCTGTGCCCCCGTTCTGTTTTGTCCCCAGTTCTGTGGAGTGTTTCCACCATTCAGAGAAAACGTATTGATTAATGACACCAATGGGCTCAGTGTGACTCTGCACTTTGGCCAAGTCCTTCAAATAGCCCTAAACTTAACATAGCTCTAAAGTTACCATAGCACTATAAAAACACAAAAAGATGTATTCAACAAACATTGTACAGTTGCAGCGTTTCACACCTCTTACATTGTCAGTATTTTTCTTTTGGGCTAGTTTACCTAGTATATGAATACTGTTGACACAAGATGAGAACAAAGTACAAGTCGTGTATTTACTAAGACGTGATGTCATGGTCTCATACAGAGCAGGTTGATCAATGGGAGGTCCACATGTACATACTGGGGCACTCTGGCAGACTGCCTCAGTGGCTATTGTAATAAAGAGGAGTAGGATGGATGGCACTACTAAAGGGCAAGAATAACTGCACACAGAATGGTACTTGCAATGTGAACAGTTGCAATTGACACATCTCAAAGGGTTCCATCTTTTTAAAGGTGAATTGTGTAACCTGGAGAATCCATCACCTGCTGGCCACCATGAATATATATTATTACTTTGCTCGTTATAAAAGACAGTATGGCATTAAACATACATACATTGAGATTAAAAATACATACATAAAGCAGCTAACACCTCATTAGGTCATCATTAGGCAAAGATCCTGTGCTAGTACTGCAAAAGAAAAAATCAGTTCTGTCAACTGGACCAAAGTTTTTCTGAAGAAGCTGTGAAACGTCTTCAATCAAACAACTTTGGTCCAGTTGACAGATTTGAAATTTTCTTTTGCTATAGACCCTACCTAGACGAGGGATTACACAGACCGTAGCATTGGTAATCTGCTGTTCTCTCCGAACAAAAAGAGGCAAAAGACCATTAAAATGAAAAGTACAATTACAGCAAACAGCATAAATTACTTTTCAACTTTTCAACATGTGTAATTAGATTCTGTAAAGTAGATCCTGTGACCTTTAGATTCAGCTTTACACAGTAAATAAGCCGGAGGTGTCAGAGAGGAGCTTTCTCTCTTCAGCCTTAACTGGGCCAATTCACTGAAAGGAGCTGGGAATGCTCCGCTGCACACGAGATGAGACACTTTCCAACTTTAAACAGTCTGGCTGAATGTGGAGAGGTTAGATGCCCCACTGGTCACTGCAAGCAAACCTGGTTTTTCCAATCCCCAAACAGCTGACAATTACAGCCATTGGTCAATAAAAAGCTGATCATCCATCTGCTACTCATAAGCAATAAAATGTCCAACAGCAGTGTGGATTTTATAAATATCCTTTTCAATTGTGGTCAGCAAACTCAACATATTTACTCTCACACATAACAGCTGTTTAACAACGTCTGCAAACACACACTTGGATACAGGGCACTGCCATATACACCAATGAAACATCAATTTCACAAAGCACCAATGTTGTCTTGGAGACTAAACAAACAATATATCAGGTTGCCATTTTTGCATTTGCATATTTCAAAGTATGGAGAAATACAAGTAATAAGTTAATTTTATAATATAAAATTATTATTTGTGTTCATCTTCATCTTTCATTTGTAGCTACTCAAAACAACCAAAAGTCAAATGTTTAGGTGAAATGTTTTACCTGGAATTTTCTCCCTAGCTCCAGGTGCATCATCCCAGAATCGGACATTCAATTTCTGGCTCATGTCCTGCTTTGACTTGTTAGACAGGAGAGCCAGAATCAACACATCTACTTCCTGGTAACATCCTATACCACCAGTGATAAACTATAATCCAAAGTCCGTGGTTTGGAGATGGAAAACGACCCAAAAGAAAGTGAAGCAGGATTCAGGGGTCTCAGGGTTCCAGAAGAGGGTCAACAAAGATGGGAGTGAGGTATCAGCAATGAACCATGTCTGTGTGATGTTGTGGGACAGGTTGGTTTGTGCGTGTGTGTGTGTGTGTATTTTGTGTAAAGACTGACACAGTGGGGACAGTGTTTAATCTGCCCCTCCCCCCCCCCCATCTCTCCACATTCACTAGCTTTCAGATTAAATGGTCAGAGTTAGCGATTAATGCCGCACGGGACAAGCCGGTGGGTAGCAGAGCAAACTGTTCACTCCGGCCTCCTCCATAAAGCTTGAGAGGATTAACAGCTGCTAATGCTAAGCTAAACACTGAGTTTGAGTCAGCACAGAGGCAAAGAGGCTGGACTCAAGTCTTTGTTTTATAGCTGCAGGAGAGCGCTCCAGGGCTGAACAACAGGTGCACAGAGCATCACTTAGTGCAAGAACATGGATAGAGTGCAAGACTTAAATTCAGAACAAATCTACAATAAAATTCATCACTTAGGAAGTCCGAGGTACTTCCCTGTGGTTCACAGTGCTCCCAAGTGGCTCTTAATTTTGCTCATCCTCTGTAATCAGTTCTTCATTATTCATCACTAACTTCACTCTAAAGCCAATATAATTGTCCAGCTTTGTGTAATTTACATTGTGGGTCAAGTGTCTTGCCCAAACAAGCCTGCAGTGGGCCAGAGAACTGAAACACCCATTCTCCAGTCAGACAACAGGCTTAATTCTTTTGCCATAAATTTGCTGCCATCTTGCAAACAATTTATGTTAATAGGAATTCATATATACATGTTAAAATTCAGCATTATTTATTTTCAGTTTTTCTTGGCTATGCCAAATGACTGAAGAACTAAACTAACTAAAGACAAATATTTATTTCATCATTATTATTCCTCTGCTTGTGTTTATTCTGCTCTCACATGTAGAACTCTTTAAGTGTGAGCTACACTATTGATTTGGAGTTGGTTTCAGGTCTTACTTCTACAGAGGCTGTGCAGTGCTCCTGACTGACTGCTGTGCTTACTGAAGCATTTAGACAATTATGTGAAATGGACAGTCCCTGTGCCTCTGTCCTGCATTGCCAGTGAGACAGGCCCAAACCCTCACACTCCATCAAACCTGCAGCTCCATCAGGACCTCTGCTGCACAAACCATGACAAAACCTGGAGGAAAACTTCAGCTCAAAGCAAACATTAACATCCTGTAAAGTAAAGACAACCTTTGCTCATATTTAGTTTAAACCGGTTTTGCCATCATTCATCCATACCATGTGCTTTACTCCACTTTTTTCCTTTATAAACTTCCATATTTTTGAATGAAGAGATTTGATCAGTTTCTGGAGTTTTACAGCATGTTGACCTTTAACATGTTTCACATTTTGTCTCGAGCGAGAGTACTCCCCATTTCTGCCCAGATGCAAGTCATATACAAACCACATGCATGATTTGTCTGCCCTGTACCTCTCTTCCTCCTTCTGCTGGCATCCTGACGTTTGTGTCCCTCCTCTTCCTCAGTGATGGTGAAGAGTGCTGGGATGGCTGAGCGGCTGCTGCCCTTCCTCAGGCTCCACTTGCCTTGGACATTTGCACCCGGTCCTCTTCCTCTTGCTTTCTGTTTTTTACTTTCAGGCATTGCCAACTCTTAACTTTGCTAACCCTCAAGCAGCTGGCTACCTTGCCCGACCCCTGGCCATCCCACCTGCCGTAGGACCACAATGTGCTGAGTGTAAGCTCAGAGCAAAACGCTGAAGGAGGTGGACGGGTCACCCCTAAAGCATTTCAGTTACAGTTACTGCAGTACATCCCAGCTGCCTCAAGTCAGCAAAAAACACAAAGCTCCTAAACAATGTTCAAAGGCAGAGTGTGTGGCAGCAGTGGCATGTGCAGTGATGAAGAGGAAGAGGATGCTGCGCTCTCACCCTGGATGAGCTGCTGTGCTGTGGCTTACAAACACACACTTAATCCACAAGACTGGCTCCATGCAGGATTTCTCTTCTCGTCTTTAGTCTCTCGTCACTCCTGTGACGCTGCTGCTTGCTGCATCCTGCTCCTCCCTCTCCACTGTCCTGTCACACTTTCACTATGACACACTACATAAAGATTAAGGAAAGAGCTGTTAAAATATTCATTCAGAGAGGAAAGAGCTGGAACTGGAGGTGGTTTCCCTGACGACAGTGGCACATGGACCACTGATGCTGAAGAGATGCATAGGGAACTTTGATGTAACACACACTTATCATTGGGATGAGCCGAGCACACACCAGATCAAACCTTACAGCACTGAGCTGGCACTGAGAGGGGGCGTGGCCAGGGAGCACATGGTACTAAGCCCCGCCCACATCAGTTTTAAAGTGCCAAGAGTTTATCAAAGGGGAGTGGGGGAGCCTCATGACGTTAACAGTCAATACATTTACAAAATACATTTACTGTAATCTATTTACTGTATCATTCTCAAGCTGTATTCATGCACAGACCAACCAAAGGAAAGGGTTAGATCAGTATCAGAAGGTTAACGACTGGGGTGCATGCAATGACTCTTGAGTCTTAAAATGGAATTTTCTTTTTTCCCCCTAAATTTTGTTTCAAAGTTGTATTTATCATTATGAAAAGCATGGGTCCGATTCCTCTTCTCCTTCACACCTGTCTCAAGAAAAAGATTTGTGTGGATGATTATTTCTGTAATACAACAGGTTCATCATGATTGTTTACAGCGATCAGTGATCGGAGGGTTGGTTAGGAGTTACATTTCAGCACACCTGGCCACACTGTTAATCATATCAATTTCATACCACGCCTTTGGAGAATGAATTCATGAACTCTGTTACCAAAAGGACAGATTTAAATGACAATTTTACATTTTAGGGTACCTTACACAGTGTTTCCCATAGATTTTGTTTACACTACCTTTTGACAGTGTGGTTACTTTTATGTTATGTATGAAGCAACAAAGTGAGATTTTGTTATGGCAATGTCCAGTGCATGTTTTTTTAGACTCTGGGGGCCCACCATAGTCTATTCTGTTAATGGGAAACACTGCTTACATGTCAGTTTAAAGTTATGAATCAGATACAGAAAAGTATCCTAAAATGCTAACAAGCGCGTTGCATGTTAAAATTGGTCTATTTGAGCCATAAGAATATATAGCCAGCCTTTCTAGCACTCTTATCTTTTTAATATATAGGCTGTACAAGTCCACTAACAATTATATTAGACACAACAGAAATTCTGCACTGTGGGTGGGTTGGTTTCCAGTTTTCATACTAAATGGGATATAAAGGAATTTGCGATGTCCAATTGTTGCAAAGCTCAAGGGAGCACACATACAAACATTCATGAAAGGGCAATCTGATCTTTGTCCCTGCAGGATAGTGTAATGCCGTAATCCTACACTCGGGACTTTAACCAGATACAGCTCCCAATACACGCCCTTCTCACACCTTCTCAATGAGTGTGTGAGCGATGCAGGTTTTAGGGGATATCTACTGATTCATGAAGGGAAATCTACCAACAAAAGAGCTCAAGTTGATGCAAAAGTAGCTTGAGGATAAAGCAGACAGTTATAGGCCAAATAAGGGTGGCACCAGATTAGTCTTATATAGACACAGAGGCACTGTAGCAATCAAAAACCTGTGCTTGGTTGAATAAGTGAAAGGGAATTATCAAACTTTATCTAACAGATCTTTGACTATTTACAAGCACCAGCAATGTAAAGCAGCTATTTCAACCCCTATTTAGCATTCCTCATTCTTGCTCTAATCAGCTGATAAAAACACGATAAATGTGTTAATTTTTTAAACAGGTTATAACTTGAATGTAAAGAAATGATGAATGGCATAATCAGAAAATGTAAATGCTTAGCAGTATTTTAAAAAAAACAATTAGTAGAGTAATTTGAAGGGATGCCAGAATGACATGACTATGACTTATGCTTGTCTAACAGGTGATGCCAGTTATGTTTATCTTAGTTAAATTAGTGCAGCTAAAGCTCTCCTGATTAGACTAATCAAACATGAAAATGTTTGGTAATAGCAGAAACATATAGAATAAATGCAAATAAAATACAAAATATGCTTTATACCAGTCAACAAATGACTTGTCAGCAGCAGAGATGTGTTGTACACACATGTGAATAGCTACTTGTGAAGTACATGCATTAAATATTCCATATTTTTCCAGTCCGAGTTCTCGAAGACAATATTTCGGAGTTATGGCTTGTGATAAGCAAAAAGAAAGTAAGTCAGAATTAGCCCGCAGGATTACACACACGGGTGAACTATGTTATTGGACAATCTTGAACAAACATAGATTTCGTGTTTTTGAAGCTAAATTGCAAAGCTGGACTAACAGCCAACCACATTAGCTGTGGCTCACCTGGCGCGGCGCCGTGCGTAAACTCACCTGTCAGCGTCAAATGCTTTTTCTCAAAATGTCAGCAACAGGTGTCTGGCAACTTAAACGCAGCTCAAGGCAGTCTTTAAAATACGTTTTTATACAGTGTCATAAATAACACAATAAGAAATGTCGTGTTTAATAGCCGTAAAGTAACCGGTTGGGTGAGTCGGTAGCTTTAATCCTACTCCCGTGACCTGGGGATCCAACTTGAATCCTCTCTTTCAATGTGCCTCACGTCTCAACTCAGCCCTAATGAAATGAAAACAAAACGCCTAATTGTGCAAAGACGTTTTCACGAAGTTTCTTATGTCTGGAAGTTTGTTGGAGTTGAGTTTGGTTTCGGTTCACTCACCTTGGGACTCGGGAGGAGATGCGTCGCTGCCATCCAGGTCCGCCATTTCTCTGACGTCAGCTGAGAGGGATCAGAGCTGGACCCAAAGGACCTGCCGTGGGACCTGCTGCTGACGGGACACCCTGTATGGGCAGGTGGGTGGAGGCGGTAGACACTTAACAAATATGGGCTAAGATTGAGTAGATAGCCTATTAATAATCTAATAAAAAACGGAACAAATCTAGGTTGTAACCTGGGTAACCAATAATGTGCTCATTCATGCATAGTCACTTTAAATTTTTCATTTTTATGTTTTATGCGACAAAAGGCTCAACAAACCTGTACTTCACCCTCTCAAAGCCTTCAAAGTCATCGTCTGAGTTTGGGTGCCATCTGCTGGTCGCAGGTTCACTGTGCGTAAAAATGGCGTGAACTTCCAAATCCAATTGTTTGATGGCTGGAGACACGAACATCCATAGAATTTAAGCTGCTGAAGTTCACAGAGACAGAATTGTGTTTCGGTGTTAAAGGCTTTGTTAAAGATAGATGTAGCCATTGCCACTCTAAACTAGTTGGCTACCATTACAATCCTGGCAAGAGAAAATAGCATGGCTGCATTTCAATAAAGAAGCCAAAACAGTTACAGTCTCTGCCGACAATGCTGTTACATCAGCGACCATATATATAGTTGCATTTATCATCACTGTCCAGAAGGATCTTTTGGGAAGGATGCCCAATAGGATGGACGTGTGCTTTTACCAGATTACCAGCAGAGGGAGCGATTGTCATAGTTGTACTTGACTTCTCCAAACATCTTTATTTTATGTCTACTAGAGTCATTAGAATTCACTACCACATTAATACTATGCAATATTTATAATGAATTTGGCTTCATGCAAATACAGAATATTTCCATGCGTGCAATATTTTGTATTTTATAATGGTTTTATTTGTTTGTTGTCACAACATCTGAGGGAAAAAAAAAAAAAAAAGAAAAATCCAGTTAAACTGTGTGGCTCTGAAATACAAAAACACAGGGCTGATCATATTTCTTGTATTGCTGAGAGACCATAGTTGGCACAGTGCCTTAACCCACCCTCTGTTATTTGATTAAGGATTTACTGTTCTTGGATAAATGTATGCTAATCTCCATCCCTATCATTCCCATTTCCCCAGACTGCTCTCCTTCACCCCCTGCTTATGGATCACCAATAAAACAGCCCGGGATTGGCTGGAGGGAGAACAGCTGCCATGGTAACCAGCTGTTTGGATGTTCTGCTGATGGAAGAGGAGGAGAGAGAAGGAGATATTAGCCTGTAGCTATGTGCTCTCAGTTCAAAGCTTGGGTTAGGATACTGTAGACCAGCGGTTCTCTGTGTGGAATTATAAGATCTAGTATATTTCTAGATTTAGCTTGGTTTAGCTGTGGTGTAGTGTTGCTTTTGACTAGATAGAACTGGTTCATTCTTGCTTTAGGTTATTTTTTTAGTTGCTTCGAGCGAAATATGTGGTGATAGTTGTTCATTGCTGTGCTGTATAGCCGCAGGATGCACTTGCTTGTGTTCATAACCTTGCTTGTTTAGGTCCAGCCTCTTTAGACACTAACCATTGCTGCCCCAATTCACAGCATTAAGTGTTTGTTATGGTCTTCCTCCAGGCTGTTTTTCCTTTGAAACTGAGGGGCTAAGCCAAGAGGAGCAGGGGTGGAGATAGGGGTCAGAATGTGCCCACTGTTCATGATGAAAGCCTCTCCAAACTGTCTGTAATTGGTTCCCATGGGAGACTGGACTCTTAAGATTCACCCCGAGTAGAAGCAGTGCCTATAGGTTCTCCAATAAATCTATACAAAGAAAACAAATATGCAAAGCTTGTACGCGAGTGAAGGAGGGTAGGGTAGTGTCTAGGACTTCAAAGAATGGGAGTTGGACTTTTCTAATTGAGCTTGTTAATTTGTTGCTGATGATTTTGGTAAATGAAGAGTGTGGGTGGGCACTGGAGAAGTCTGCAGGTCAAGAAAACAAGTGCCCTCTTTGGCCCTCTGTGACTCATTTGGATTAAATGCTAAGTGTTTGCGAATGCACGAGAGGTGGTCAACATCGGGGAAGAGGGCAGAGAGATTAAACAAGCCTGGGTTTACCAAGTAGGATCAGTTATCTAGGGACACAGTGTATAAAGAGTTCAGACATTATTGTTCGTGATGGCAGAGGGGACAGGGCAGTGGACCAAACCAAACACAGATATGTTTGTAGATGCTGTAATGAAAAAGCTTCCCTTTCACTGCAAGGGAAAATAGTTTGATTCAAGATATATTTTTCACTTTTTATTTATTTTTATCTCAAATTATTATAGTTTTTTTTAATGCTGCCCGTTGTCCATCCAGTGAACCAACTGCTATATCCTTACAATAGAACCAACCCCGACCCACTTCCACATTCTCTTTTTACTTTTAGTGTTGCAACATCAAATGAAATTCCTCTATTGATGTTGGAGATAAATGTGGCATGTCTGTGGATTTCAAATGTTGAAAAATTAGCACCGTTGCCAAGTTTTTTTTACATCTTTTGACATGACTCTTATAACAGGAAGCGCATGTATAGGTTTTCAGTGTTAAATGGTTGCCCTCCTCAACAGCTATGGTATTTACTAGGCCTGCAACATGTGTCTCTTTGTGAATATTTCTTAGCCAATAATCTGCATGCTTGTTTTTAAAAATAGATGGTGTGTAGGTCAGGCCATTTTTAATTAATTAATTAGCTATCAGTATGGTTAATTGTGTTTTTTTCTATAAATCCCTATCCATATTACTTTTCTTTCTCCAACTGTTACTATTTTCATCTTTAAAATCAGTTTACAGCAAAGATTGGAACAACTAATATGTACATCTTACTGAGATCTCTATGTTACTATTGCAATACATAGTGCTTCTCTAATCGCATTATTTCTGACAGCAATTAAAACCTGCCTCTTACAGTTGTATCTGATGTAGAACATGTAGGAGAATACAGAAGATAATTAGGTTAACGGCGCATATAGGCAGCACAATTTCATCTCGACTCCAGATCCATGCTCTGCTGCTTGTAACAGCCCTGTCAAGAGTCTCATTTACAGAGCCACAAACATTCAGAGCATATCATCTGACAGAGCTGCCTTTTTACATCTTACCTATGAATTTCATAGTCTTTTGTCTATACTAATCCAGGTGGCATGAAAAAAATCAGCAGTGATGAAGATATAATTGGTAATCTACACCTTTCCATAGATTTCGTAAGCTATTTCTTAGTTGTTTCCTTTCGTCTCAGATTCCTCGTCTGCTTTTGTGTCTGGCCAGCCCCCTCTATCCTTATATTACCTCCTATGCAGCAGACTGAAGCAAAAACCGAGTCACTAAAATGACAGATGACCTTAGTGTTTTTGACCGTAGGGAGATTTATCCTCATTTATTAAACAGTGATATAACGAAGCCTGAAGAATTGTTTTAGATTTCGTTTAACAGAAGTGCATGGGTTATCTTAGGTCTTCTCAAGTCAGTTCAGGTCATTTTGGAGAAAAATGAAGAAAATAAAAAAAGATGCTAGTACAAGTAAGCACAGGATTTTTGCTTGAATGGTTGGATTAGGATGGCTTCACAAAGGAGGGCATCTGGAGGAAATTGTTTGTGAAAAATGTAATAACTGTACGCTTCGGGTCAGTAATTGTAAAGGTGCACTATGTAACTTTTCTGTTGGAGGGTCCGCCACATTCTTGTCTCCATGGAAAAGCCATTTTGCCTGGATGGTCCACAGTATGACATAACTTATTTTTGCTGAGGGAGAAAATGTGGTGATGCTACGAGTTACAGGGCCGATCTGTGGAGAGGTGAGTCCGCTAACAAGAAAATTTACATAGAGAACCATTCAACTGTACAAAGCATTGTTGTCACATCAAGACAGTCATACTTGTATTCTGTTTTGTTTTTTAATTATTTTTTTTTACATAATAAATCAGTATGAATTATGACTCCGTTCACAAGTGACCCCTTGTGGCAAAGGCAAATCTTGTGAATTGTTTATTATTGGAAATTGAATGTGTTAACAATTTACCCCAAACATGGATTAGGCATTAGGCCCATGGTTAAACAGATGACCTCCCACCAGAAAGTCCCCTCCTGTTATCCAAACAAACACGCCCCCAGCACACACACACACACACACACACACACACACACACACACACACAGAGAGAGAGACACACACACACACACAGAGAGAGACACACACAGTCAGGGAGAGAAGGAGCGCTGTTTCTAGGTACAAGAGCCAGCCAATCTGAGCCCACCACTGCACCCCTCAGCCAATCACAGGCAGGAAAACAGGCACGCACAAACACACCAGCAGACATATGGTACTGTGACCCAAGTAAATAGAGCTATTAATTCTAAATCTTCGCAATTAATCCTATGGCATCGTATTGTCTCCTGTACAGTGTCTAGAATAGGGATTTGCATGTGTATTTGTATATACATCAAATGTATAGACCAGTCCTGAGGGTCTATATGTCTACACTTCTTTATTCAGGATAGCTAAGTCATTTTATATTGCCCATATACTTCAGATACATGACAGTATACATGCACATTTTATATTTTGCATATATTTTTATATTTTAGAAATCCTCACATAATGGATCTGTACGTATCCCAAGTTAAAATGAAGGAAGAGGTGTCCAGTGTAAAACCTAGACAATGTGGGGAAGAATATGCTAATTGTTACAGAATACTGAATTAAACTGTATTTTGTAATGGGTTCCATTACAAGGTTCAATCAGAATACTTACAATACTTTAAACTGCATCATATTATTGTCTATAAAAATATGACATATGACAGGATTAAAACCGCTATATGTTTAACAATTTATCACTACTATCACTATTACTATCACTACTCAGTGAAAGAAAAACATGCACACACAAGAGCTCTGTTCTCTAAGTTAACTTGTTAATATAGTCCAGTTCAAAGCATAAATTGCATGATCAATATCTCAGTGTAGTTCTTTGATTTCAGGAAAGCAACTGTATTCTGAATACAACCAAATGAATACATACAGTTACTATTCTGAGTGATTTTTTTGTGTGTTTTTGTTTGTTTTTGGTAGATAGTATATATAGTTCCTTCACAGCACTGCCTTTAGATGTGAAATATTGAAAGATGGGTCAACTGTACTAGAATAGCTGCACTCAGTCAAGTCAAAAAGGCTTAGTGTGCATCCACACTTGTAGTAGAAGTTGTGGTAAACAGCAGTAATATAAGTGTCCATAGCAAAAGGAGAATTCAATATGTCCATAATTACTGGCAGCTTCAGACAGTTGGATGCTTAATGCACCCACACTCTTAGGTCGAGTTATAACATTTATGTAGAACTGCTGAAATATGAATGGACTTGCAGCCAGTGTTGTGAAATTAAAGAGATTTCCCACAATACTGTGCAGACACATACACACATTTTCACATGCAGGCTGTGAAACTAGAGCGCATGCTTTAGTGTAATATAGTATTTATAAAGATGAGAAAATGGCTGCTCCCACAGACTGGGCTGCACTTTGGAGAATGAAACATTTAGTGAGTATCTGAAACAGTTAAACTTTGTGGAAATAACTTCATTTGATGTAACTCCATTTGACTTTTTGTCTTTTTAATGCTGCACTTTGCCTAGAATAGTCCACACCATAGCATTAAACCTATCCATTTATTTTTTCTCAAAATACCTTGACTATTAATCATAAAATATTACTGTAAGCGGAATCTCCTCTTCATAGATCTGACCTGTAACTTGGCTTAGTGGCGGCACTCCTTGTCTCTATGGATATGTTTAATGGCATACTGTGGAACATTCCAGTAATACCATTAAAGGTGGCATACCCTCCAGCAGAATAAAATTACATAGCACAGCTTTAGGTCATATGTTAATTAATCTCCTGAAATCAACTGTCCTGTAGCATTTTTCTCTCATATTAATTTGTCTGGGGTTAAATTCATTTTTTTGAAACGAGGAACTCACAGACTGTTGCTGATGTTAACACTATTTTGATCAACTAAACATTTTAAATTTACAGATCTTCAGTCTTCTGTATACTTTCATCTACTACTTTTAGCTTGTGGTATGTGGAGAATTCTGCATTATGCCCATGTAGTCACACACAGGCATCCAAAGTGATTCACATTCACCAAATAATTCATGACCACCTACATTGCCCCTGAAAATAAGTCAGTTAAAATGGAGCAATGGTGGGACAACATTTGTTTACATACTATTTGAAATCTATAGATGCTGTTTTGATGTCCCTAACCCTGTCCATGTAGTGTCTTTTACACTGTTGAACCATAGTGTCCCTGAGTCTCTTAATAGGAGCTGCTGTGTTGCCGTATTGCCTGTCACGTGAATGAATGAGCAGGTCATAGCAGCGTGACATATCTCCAGCACTGGCTCCAATGCTTTAGTACAACACAGCGGAGAAGATGGGGGCTCTATCTTCCATCTGAAGGGGACAGGCTGAGGGCTGGTGTCACGCTATCTCTCATCTCCCCTTTACTACCCTCCTCGTCTCTGCCTGTTGTTATATTCTCTTCATTTGTAAGATGAATTACTTGGCAGAGGGTTTTCCTTGGGGTTGAAATTGGGGCTAGAGAGAAAGCTATCCCTGGGTTTAAAATAAGACTGTTGCCTTAGTGATAAACAATTTTAAGGGACCCATATTATGCTAATTTTGGATCTATGTTATAATGAAAAAACATACCCAGTTGTATTTTGCTTCATTCACACATGTTTAACACACAAACCCTGCATATTTAGGCTTAGTTCTCTCAAACTGAAAACACCCTGTTCCTCCTTGTGATATCATGTGATAATACAGGAAGTGCTCCATGCACCTTCACTAAAATTGCCCTAGAATTGCAGATCTCTACTCAGCTAAAGGCAAAGGGTAGTTATTAACTTGAAAACCACCACTATATGATATCTCAAGGTGCAGAGCATTTTGAGCTTTGGGGATGGAGACAGCCTAATAATTTGATTACTCAAACATGTATGAATAAAACAAAACAATAACATAACATAAAAGCTCACAAGAATCAATTTAGCATAATATAGGACCTTTTAAAACAAAAATATTGTATCTTTTGAATGGGAAAGCTGAAACCTATGGATTGGTTTGCATGGGGGAATTGAGAGGGGGATGGTGCGATGACTCTAGCTATCTTGGTACAGAATGTATATATCATTGTTGTGTTTTGATTTTGTCTTGAATTTCAGTACATGTCAATATCCCTGTTTAAGCAGCTCAACAGTGTCTTGGATAGCATGGTGTGGATTTTGGCCAGCTGACCGGAGATGACACATGGTCCAGCTTTAGCATGAGCTCTATGGGCACAGGGGGGCTCCCGTCTTTAACCATTCTCCTCACATTCACCTTGCAGTCCCAATTATTCAAGGCAGCGTGCGGAGAGCTCCCTGCCAGCCAGTCAGCCGCCCCAGCTGTGAAAAGTGGGTCACAGAATTTAAAGGCACACTGCCACTGCTCCCCACAACACGAGCTACAATCCACAGGGCTGTTTGTGAATGTGTGTCGGTGAATGGGACTTTTATCACGTTCACTCTGGAAAAACAAAGCATCAACTCTCATCTCTCTCTCCTGTCTCTCCTCCTTTAGCTGTCCTATATTCTTCCACATGAACTGATAAACGGGCCCCTTGAAATAAAGATATATACTGTTTATCTAAGCGGAGAGGTTGACTTGTACCCTCACGCATCAGTGATTCATGCAAGCTTAACTGTGTGTTCCATTTCTTTACCAAAGGTGAAAATTATCTTTAACATCTCTCAAAAATCAATTGAGATTTTCTTCCTAGCAACCATCTTCAGTGGGCCAGTAGGTTAATACATATGGAGCCAGACATGCTGCAGAGGAGGGCTACTCATGCGTGCTTTAAGCAATAATGTCAACCAGCCATGAGTGCTTTACATGATCAGACAGCACACAGGACTGTCCTAGTAAACTCCAGCTTCACTTAGAAAACACACTGCAGGGGATGCGCCAGTACTACCTACTACTAGACCACTCATGCAGAGATGTAGAGGAGCCAAAGCAAAACAGCTGGTATCTAGACTACTATAGAAGGTATTACCCATTTTAAAAAGTGAATTTGTCTATACCACTGCCAAGGCATTGGTCCCAGGTTGCACTATTGAATGACAGGCCTAACTGTAGATGTGCTACAGTCATTCCCATCCTGGGGGTCCAGACCTAAATCTGTGTCCTCAAACATTCTCAAGGGGTCCTCAGGGGTCTTCTACCTCTTCTTCTTTAATCAACGCTATTCTTTAACAGAACCTGATAGTATTATATTTTTCTTATAAGGAAAAATATAATTGTTATCACTTTTCAGGTAGAAGAAGGATGTAAGGGACAAATCCACAGGTCCGGTATCACTATTTTGTAATTCTATGTTAGATGTGGTTTAGCCCTAGTCTAGACTTTGAATAGTCCCGGCTTTAGTCTGGCAGTACTCAGAAGGCCAAATAGTTACGTGAGATTATCTGCCATACAGTTTGTGGGGTCACTAATTAAAATAAACTACTTTCTCAAATGTTAGCTTTTCCTTTAAAAATAGAAAATCGCTCAAATATTTTTCACATCTCAACTGATCCCAAGATTAATGACATAGTAGCCTAATATGACTATTGACTTGGGCTATAATAAAATTATGATTCAAATGTTAGCAGTGTTTTGTGTTTCCAAAATTAACAAAGTAAAAGCATTGTTACACAGACACTAGACACTGTTGTTCAACAGTCTTTGTTCATTTTATTATAAGCAAAAACAATCACACACCACATTACATTTTGAAACAATAATGCTTTTTGTGGATGTAACTCAAACCATATCTGCTGAAAAAGGAGCTCATAATATTAAAAGGTATAAAAAGGAAAAGTGTTCATTCTGTGAAAATAAAACATTCTGGGCTAACCAAATATTTACCTTGATGTGCTACTTTAAAAATACATGCAAAGCTTCCTAATATGGACATTTTCAACATACGCTCCACACAGATACCTCATAAATAATAAAATATCAGCCTATTGGCCCTGAACAGTTTCCTTTACAGTGAAAAGTCTAAAGTACCTCAGACATGATTCTTGGGAGTACCAACGGCAGACCAAAATAGCTTCCTCTTCTTCTGCATTTACATTTATAAATCAGCGCACTAGCAAATGAGCATGTGCTTTGGTGGAAAAATGCAAAAAAAAATTAACACTATATTAGCACGCCGTGTACACCCCTTCAATAAAGACACACAAGATCTCTCATGGACACGTTTCTCTGGCAACAGTCGAAAATCTTAAGCAACTTGGGAAGAACATCAAAATACAGCACCATTATTAAAAATTTCCTGGATTCTCTTAAAACAAAAAAAAAATCTACAAAGTCATACATGGAAACTAATATAAAAGATCTTTTTTGCTTGGTTATATCTCTACTCAGTGTTTACTCTTGTAGCATGCATGAGTGCGAATGGTGTGTTAACTAAACATCATTACCCTGCTAATGTCTTTGGCAGCAGAGGGTCGAGTTGTGAACCAGAATTTACTAGTTTTAAGTTGGTGCAGCACTAATAATAAAGCTACCTTCTATAGTTGGGAATAAGCATTTTACAACAATTATTATGCAATTTAAATCCATGTAGTAGTACTGAATGCATTTCTGTTTGGCACACTTCCCCTAACAAAGTTGTCTTCTACTTGTTTTAAGGGTGCCGGCTTGTGGTTCAATGCAGAGTAAAACATAATTATCCTGAATGTCCTTGAAGGCATCGTTTGTATGTAAGCCAGTGTTTGGGCTTTCAAAACCTAAACTACTAAACTGATATGTGTCTGAATGAAGCTGAAAGAAGAGCAACATACAACACCACACAACATGAGAAGTGTAAGGCTGCTAATCATACAGGTTTTGTAGTCTCACATGGAGAACTGCAACCCCCATCATGCCTTGCAGTAGTACAGTGTTCTAGAATGGGCATTTCAAACTATAACAGCCCATTTCCTAAGGCTCTCACTAACTTGAGCAAGCACTGACAGAGACATGAGAAGGAGGTTGATCTTAGTATATAATAGGATAATAACAAAACTGTCTCAGACCACATTTCAATCACATGAACAATAAATGGCAACATACAGTACAGGTTTAAAGTAGTAACAGTAAAACACCTCAGTATAAAATGAAATTCTCAAGCACTGAATCCGCATAGTGCCACAGTTATTTTTATACATCCACTTCAGTAATAACAGTTCTTACCACCTCCCTATTGGAGAAGCTCTTTCAGGGTATTTGAGTTCTGTAGATAGTACAGCGTTTTCTTTAAAAGTTTACATATGGCTCTGAGTCATGGAGTACGGTGGTATAATCCTGGTTTACTCCCAATTGTACCAGTAAACAACCAAATCTAACAGTGCAGAGAACTGGATGTCTAGTGCATTGTGCATGGATTTGAATGGGTGTGTTTGCAGGTAGCAGAGTTGCAGTAATTATGTTATGATGACAGTCCATTGAAGTGGATAAATACAACTGAGATGATGGTTGATGGACGGCTCACGTGGAGCTATTATAGGCCTTTCTTTGTCGGTGCACTGAGTTTCCTCATCCCCCTGATCTTGCACAGCAACTCCCGGACAAAATCCTGCAGACACAAGAACAACAAACTTGGACATCACAATTATTACTACAGATTTACATTCTAAACCACAGATTACAAAATATTAAGGGTAATTTCATTCAGTCCAATAATACACGTTGTTTGGCATTTTCAGTCTGAGCTGGAGCCAGTTCAGTGCCACAAATAACACTGGACATTTGAGCCAAGAATAGGGCATAGAGTGGAAAGCTAATATTCCAATAATGACTAATGACTTCCCCTCTTCAAAGTGTTCAATATTTAAAGTAGTACACAAGATAATTATAGTGGTATGACAGGACTATGAATCCCCTTATGTTTCAAGGTAGTAGGCAGAGGTCAATGTCAAGTCATACACACAGTTTATAGTCCTTTTCATTATGTTTATGATGCAATCAGTTGTGACCTAATTACCATCAGTGTTAAACAGCCTCCATCCTCTTCCTGTTCTCACTCCCCCTACCAAACTCACATATTCCTCTGCATTTTTCTTTATTCAGCTTTTCTTGTCTCATTTTCACCACTTCCCTTTCTCTCCCACCTTTATCACAAGCTACACCCTGCTCCCTATTTTCACTGCTAATCCCTCGCTGATGCCTTCTTTGTGGGACTGAGCTGAAAATGACATCTGCAGTTCCCTGTAGTGGGATTACAGTCCGTTTTGTGTGAGGCGGACAGGTAGCAGCAGTGGTAAACTTGCTTGTTCAATCTACTTTCTATGACCTTGTGTAGCCTGACAGATGGGTGCTCTGGTGGCTCAGATCATCGTATGCACAACTAATGTGATTGATGGTAATCACAGAAAGGACTTAACCACTCACAGTTGACCAAACCCAAACAGCCAACACATCTTTAAGCTCCGTTTCATTCAGACAAACTGTGTCATGGCTGCTTCATTAACCTATATTCAGTATGTATGGTCATCAAAAGGACAAATCGAACTACAACTGTGATCAATAATGTCCACGAACTCAACCAACTCATATGTAGAACTAATACAGGTCATATGGATTCACTAACTGCATTGTAAAAAGAAGTCCAAAAAGTTCTAAACTGTGAGCACCCAATTGTGTAAAAAGCTGTGTGTGTACATCACGCAACTTACCTCTGTTGGTTTATAGCAGTCTATTAATGATTCCTAAAAAAAAAAAAAAAAAGATGATTGCAAAAGGCTTCTTATTCACTGATTAATTATGAATTATAGTTTTTATGTTAAAGGTTATTGGTAGTAGTACCAGTTTACGCTGAAATGCCACTAGTAGTAGTGTTATAGGCCTGTCACAATAAGAAAATTTTGAAGTACAACTAAATTAAACTAAATTATGCCACTGACACAATAACCCTGAAATTATCTCCAAAAACTCTTCCAAATATATTCATATCCATCCCTCTACAGCGTAAACAGACATACACTCATGTCTCGAGTAGTGTCAGTTATGACGTACATTTCTTCATTCCAACAACTAAACTATGGTAGTGGCATTGTGCGTTTTGTACAAGGCCCAGTGCATACCTGGAGTTTAATGGCCCTTTCATCATCACTGGTCACTTCCAATAAGTCATCAATGTCTATCTCCACCTCTGGCATCTCCTCCTCCTGGAAAACACAAATGTTCAAAGGTTAAAAGGTCTGCATTTATTCATTTTTCCTCAATGAGCATTCAGAAATCACTTTACATTAAAGAACCAGTCACTCATTCAAACAATGTGCGCTGACACTTACGGTAAATCAAATCTTGCCCTGGGATACAATGGCGGTATTCATTGGTGTGGGAGGGAATCAAACAACCCACTTAATGGTTTGTGGGCAAGTGCTTTACCCAGTGAACCACTGCCATGCTTAAATAACTTTTTCATAACACCAAAAATATATTATTATATTATTAATGTTGGGTGATATAGACAAAACCAATATTCATCAGAAATATATTTCTGATTGACATATTTTTACTTTTAATCAGCTTTTTCCAGCTTTTAAGAATGTTTTTTTTTTTCCTGTACAATAGTAAAAACTGACATTTGTTTAATTAAAAAATAAAAATAAAAAAAAATATTCTAATTTGTGGACCATCATTGTGTATATACATGTACCCTGTATTCAAACTGCTGTCTTATGGCCACCATGCATTCAGATTTGCCAGGGAGGGACTGGTCTGTATGCAAATGTCATTATGCTGAGGGCTGGGCCTGGGTTAGAGGCTCTGCGGTTAGGGCTGTTCAGCTCTGCTTCTTTTCAGAAGCTCCGGGCTGAGGCTGTGCTTTTTATTTCACCATAAGGCCTGTGAAGAGGAAACATTAAGGAAGGATCAACCCTTTACATCAGCTACCACGTTACGCATTTCCAGACTTTCCAGGAAATTAAAACCCACAAAACATTAGACTACAGGGTTGAAAGAACTGCACAGTGCACACGTTTGCCATACATGGTTCAGGGATTTGAAAGGATTCATTATCGTTCTTAAAATAATAAATGAGTAAATCAAGAAAATAAGGGATGTGTGCTTCAATGCCTTGGACTATAAAGTTTTGACCTTTTTGTTCTGATGCAATCATAACTGTATAAAGAAGTGGACCAAGTGTGACGTCACCCACAGAGTTCAGCACCAGTCAAATGAAGCTCACGAGGCCAGTAGCTAAAGGAGCGAATTTGTTAACAATAATAATAATAATAAAATTAAATCGCGGAATAAAAAACACCAGGATGTAGAGTCAATTAATACGAACATTTTAAGACCAAAATGATGAAGCTCACTGCAGCAGTTACAGAAAGTGGGGTGGCATTTTTTCCAGCATAAAGTCAACTGGAACCGGAGTCGATGGAGCCGGAAGTGCCCCCATGAATACTTCCTATTTGGAATGCAGTGACTCGCAGGTTAGCCATGTCCATTTATACGCAGTCTATGGTTGCAATAGAAGAGCAGTGCATTGGATGTGGTCTCTGCGATCTTGTTTTCTATCATCAAAAGATAAAAAGAGTCTTCTATCTGAACTATGCCACTACACTGGTGTAAAATCATCTGTTTCCTCAGATGCTAAGAATAAGCTGGTGTCAGTCTGTGAGGTGGGGAGCGTTTGGGACTTGCGTGTGTCTGAATACCAGCGCTAGCTTTGGGCTAACAGAAGTGCAGGATGGATGATATGAATTTAGCCGTCAGTGCTTAAACTCCGTGATTGTGAAAGCACATTTGCGTGGGCAGAAGATGTGCACAGGGATATATTAACTTACAATAAGACTTTTAAAACTAGAGTAGAAGCATTAAGACCATTACTCCCTCTTACATATCACATAGAACCATTATCTCATCTATGGCATTTCACTACTTTCTTTTACATTTGGAGCTCATCTCTACAGAAAAGATACAAACGTTTCCCATTTGACCCTTTTCTCACAATGTCTTAGTAAGGCAGTCTCTTCAGTTTTTAAAGAGTGGATATATAAAACCATGCTTTAAAACTATATTATGCAAAATTTACTCTTTTTGCCATGTTACATTACCTCCTCAAAGACATACCTAGAGTTGTGTTTTGTTTCATTCACATGTTTGAGTAACCCTTTATTTTTAGTCCGTCTACATCTCCAATGGTTAAAATACTCCAAATGTTCCATATCGTCATGTCATGTTAACAGGTGTCTTTTATCTTTAATTCAGTAGAGATTGGCAATTCCAGGTCTGAAATCATCCAACTGATTCTAGTGAAGGTGTATGGAGTTTAAAAACACAGGCATCACAAGTGTTTTTGTTTGTTTGAGAGAAGAACTCAGCCTAAATATGCAGGGTTTGTGTGTTAAACATGTGTAAATGAAACAAAACAACATTATAGCAGAAAATAGACTAATATGGGCCCTTTAAAGGTCCAACTGTATCCAAGTTTAGTCCATTTAGGTTCAATAGGTCTTATGATTATACTTTAGATTCTTATGTACAGGCCTCTATTATTTTCATACCTTGACAGTTTCGCCTGCACTCTGCCACTTTCCAAGGAGGATGACAGCATCAAAATCTGTTTAAATCAGCTGACCAGACACATCATCACATCATCACACAACACTTCTGGGGAGGGCGGCAGAGTGCAGCCGAAACTGTCAAGGTATGAAAATAATAGAGGCCTGCACATAACAATGCTAAGTATAATGTATCCTGGTTTAAGTCTTTTCTTGTACATGCTTAGAATAGGATGAGACCAAAATATTTATTTACAAAAAAGTTGTTGCCATTTATGCAAGGATCTTGACCAATCTATATCCCCTTGATATAAAGTAAACATGTTAAAAGTATATATTGGTTTCACTGATCACAATTTAGTTGGGGAAAAAAGTTGAGGTTACATTTTTTGGTTTTCTCACTTTGATAATCCAGCCAGAAATGAGAAGGAGCCGTTTAATTTGGGTCGCTAGATTTGACAGACAAAACAGACTTGTGTTTGTGTCCTGAACTGCAGCTGATTGCATCCCAGGTTAACTTTTTTTTTTTTTATGAATGCATTTATTTTTTTCATTAACAGAAACGCATGCTACATTTTCACTATAATCAGAAAATAATTATCCAAATCAAACCAACATTACTGCATCTATTTGAAATGTCAACAAGCCAACTCCTTTGCAAACACCACCTGTGAGGTCATAGAAACACTATAGGAAAAACAGAATAGCTCTTAACATGTAAGTAATAGCAGCTTGGTTGCATTGCATTGATCGAAGTGAAGTAAAAGCCTTCCATTCATCAGTCTGTCTGCAGCAGGTCAGGTTGTCAGCAGGCTCTCCATCAGATCTGAGCCACAACTAAAGGGCCAGAGAGTTCAGCAAAGTCAGAAGCTAATGCTAACAGCGTGACCATTTAAACATAGACCCCACACTTTGTTTTCTACCATCAATCTGTTGTAGAAATAGTAGTGCATAGCTAAGCACTGAGGGCAGTGCTCACATGTAATGACCGCAATGGAAAAACACTTAGCACAGATCAGCTGTTGTTGTCCGACCTACACTGCAGTGATTGGGCTAGAGAATAGTCACACCTCTAACCTCAGGGGAAAGCCATGTTCCAATCGACAGCAGTGAAAGCAGCAGTTTAAAAAGACACGTGCACAGAGACCGTAAACAAATACATTCAAATCAGGTTATGGTTGATTGGAGTGGGTCTATTGTAGCCCTGGAGAGACAAGGATACTGATATAATGACTTTCATGGTCAATTCAAAACAGACCTATATAGTGGCTTAATCAAACATTTTAGGCTATATACTTTTTAAATATATAATCATTTGTTTTGAGTATTCTAGTTAATAGTTTAGTTGTTTTTTTTTAAATATAATGCACTGAATGACGATTTTGTGAATCTAAAACTTTAAACTAATAGCCCTATATCAATATAACCATAGAAATTAACAATTCAAAACAAAATTTTGTAATCATTTGAATTCTCAAAATGGCACCTATAAACATGGAGATGAAACCCATGACTGAAGGCTACTTTGCTCATTTTATACTGGCATTTTAGTGCTTCTGTCATTACTACTAATCCAACTCGTGAATACATAAAACTGCTTGGCATACAGTAAGTATAGCTGAACTACTGATAGTCGTAATGGTTGCAAATAAAATACAAAAAATAAACATTTCGATGCGTTTTCTGAATGAACTTGTATAACAGCTAAATCACAGTCATCATTGATACATTTTGTGTGTGAGAGTTGGTTTCAATAAACTCTGAGTTATACTGAGCAACAGCCCAGCCCTGTGACTCATGGATCACCTTATTCAGACTTCTTCCAAATACGCCATAAAAAAAACAAAGATCAACTACCTGTCTCCTGTTGACTCTAAATGACTCACTATTATTTAACACTTCTTTTCACTAACCAGAACAACCAGAAGCTGAGTGCAGGATTTAACAGCCTCTAATTGCTGTATTGTTATGGTGCAAAATAATGAAGGCTTTAATTAAAGTGGGGAGGTTTGTAATAATGTGGCAATGGCACACAAGGCTTGTTATGCACAGATTAGTTCATCCACCAGCAAGCTGTCTGTTTAATGCACTAATTAAGTTCTGTATGTTATTGCCAGATGAGGTGGTTGCATGAAATATGAGCAAAAACACATCCTCATTAGCATAGATGTTGAATCAAAACAAAGCAAATCTCCTTATCATATTTTTCTTATGTGCCAGTTAGATCAATTTTCACAAGTTTCTGAAGTTTTCACATTGAGCTACCATCTCTGAATAATTAAAGGTGCACTGTGTAACTTTTCTGAAGATGGTCCGCAAACTGTTTGTCTCCATGGACATGTTAATGCTTTGGTTTAAATTGTCCACAGTATGACATTAAACTGATCTGTTGTAGTTGAATAAATGCGTTATTTATTTATATTAAAAATATCTTAAAAAAACATTTATTCTGAGTGGGGTCCCCTCTCCACAAATCTAGCCTGTAATTTGGATTGTAAAGCTCCATGGAGATTCTTAAGTTTATGGCCATACTGTGGAACATTCTAGGCATATTTCCATGGAGGCAAGCAGGTTATGGACCCTCCACCAGACAAGTTACACAGTGCACCTTTAAGAAAACAGTTCCAAGCCAAATATTACACTCAACAGCACTGAATACCTTGTGTAGGATTTACCTGAGACATGTGATTTTGTTTTGATGCTTGATCACGTTACTCTACGCATTAATGACTTAAGGCCTCAGTACCACTGTGAAAGGAGCACCAATTCCAGTTACATGATTATGGGGGAGATTGTTAAGTAAAGCTCTCTAGTTCTTTGGATCCAAAGGCTAAACATAACTACAAATTTAAGTTCTTTGGTGGAATTCTTGGAAAATACCAATACCCATACAGGCGTACAAGAAAAACAGTTGGAAGTGGTACAGGTTGGAACTTGTACTACCAAATACCTTGAAGAAATCCACTGTTCTGCATAAGGTAAAAGGTGCACTATGCAACTTTTCTGGTGAGAGATGAGAGATTATTGTTTTGTTACATGTTCTGCAGTATGGCATTCATTTAATTACAGGCATTTCTATTTCACTAAAAAACACCTCTCCATATACCTGACCGGTATCCATAGAGATGGATAAATTGAATGCCGTCTGTGGAACATTCCAAGGAAAGCAAAAACCTCTCTATTGAGTAGTTGGTGCACCCTCCACTAGAAAAGTGACATAATGCATCTTTAAAGCAATGGATTAAATTATAGTGTTTTGCTGCCAAATAAATCCACTAAAAAGGTCCATAGAAGGGAGCCATGGCAGCTGTCAGGCTGGGCAAAATGGACGCTTCACTGTGACACAGATGTCATGTATTTTTAGGTCAGGAGTTTGTACTGGGGACAAAGAGGGGCTGTGACATTGAGATGTGTGTTGAGTGGTGAGAGTGCACCAAACTGAAAAACTGACCATCTTTAACAACTACATTATACACCGACATTGACAAACCAACCAAACAAGGAAATAAATTATGGATAGCATAAGGAATACAGCAGCAAAGTTTTTAATTATGCCTCGAAGGCAAAATGAACTTTATAATGAAAATGCAAAGCAGATGAGAAAAACAATAAAAGGTGAGGCGTTCCAAAAAGGAAGTCATGAATAAAATGAAAAGTGTATTAAATTACTTCACAGAAAACAAAGCACGAAACAAGAAATAATGATCAATAGGTGATATAAGGCAACACAATAGCCTTGCAAATAGAAAGGTAATGGTGCAAAACAGATGAGGAAAAAATCTGAAAGCTGTATTTAGAATCAATATGGGCACCAAAATAAGACAAGACGGATGAGCAGAGGAGATAAATGGGTCACTGATGGTGAGTGTGAGGAAGACTATGCTACACACTAAAAATGACAACTCAGCTTTCTTCATCTGCAGTGCAATAGAGTGTCACATCAAAGCAGGAAAAGTAAGAGATGGTGCCATGTAAAAAAATGAATGACTTCAAATGAGGAAGACAAGTGGAAAAAAACTCAAAGCACGAAGGTGAAGATGTAGGACAACGCTCTGTGGGATTATGGGGTATCTTAACAGTTTGAGAAATCGCAAAATATCAGACACCATCATCAAAATGGCGTTGGCCTTCTACATTTTCCTTTTGCTTCTATCCTGGTGCTGCAGTTTGCGGGCCTGGAGAACAGCACGGATGATGAGACTTGGGTAAAGTTAGCTGCTGCAGCAAAAGCCAGTTCCCACGCTGAATCAGCTGTACTCAGAGGACACAGCGGTGTAGATCACAGGAGTGAAAGTGGGCTTTTCAAGGACGAATTAACAATGTAGAGAAGGAAAATAATGAAACTGAAACTATGTAGCCTTGTTCTTATTCGAATCTAGTCAAGATCCTGTATATGTTTAATAAAACATATGCTGGTTGTTGGTGACAGAAACCGTACTAAACCTGGTAGTTGCACGAAGCATCTTACACCGAGTTACATGGAAAAGGCAGCATTTTTGTCAAATTATGCGAGTACGAAAGCATTTCTCAAACATGTCTGCTTTATTTCTGTATTGATGCAGGCACAACATGTCATTGTTGCTAGCCCTGCACTGAGCTCCATCTGCAGTAGATGATCTCCAGTCTTCAGGAAGCCTTCATGTATGGGTCACCTTTTCTTCCACAATATTCATTTTTCATCTGCCAGGCTCCTTACATCTGACAGGCAAACTAATGGGCTGCAGGTACATTCTCCTCTTTTTGCGTCAGGAAATGAATGTTTGGGACATCACTAAAGCAGCTGAATATAGAATCTATAGACTGAACAACACAGGAGTTTCTCTTGTATAATGTTTGTAGATGTCCATCTATGACAAGATTCAGTCCCATTATTGCAATACAGTCACTGCGCTTGTCTGAGAACTTTGACAGGTTATTCAATGTGCTTTAACATCAAAGAAGGAGGAGATACACTCATATCCTCCCAGTATAAGTCTCATGTATACGGGAGGTACCACCATTTCTTAACAAAATGGAAAATACTTAATTGTTTGAGTAAAAAGTCAAAATGATGAGAGATTCAAGAATTCTCCCAATAATATAAAGTGTAAAGCAACCAACCAACAGATCACATATACAAGTTTCCACGTCTCATTAACTTTAAATCTTGGTTTATGTACCATCTGCGGCACAGTGTAACACCAAAGAAGAACAGTCCCTCCATTTGTCTGCATTCAAATCCTGGTCTAGAGTACTTTATTATTAGGCCAGTAGTTCACAATCAGTAATGCTAATCCAGGAGGGCCACTCTTCCCTTGGGCTAATGTATTGACAGCTGAGGTCCATTTGCGCCTCTATTGCTCTTCTATCGGGGCCAGTGGTGGTCCGCCTTTGTCAACATCAGCTAGCTTTACTGAATTTAAAGGGCTCATATTACACGATTTTCTGATCCATGTTATAATGTTGTTTCCTCATCGAAAACATACCTGGAGCACACAAATCATGGATTTTTAGGCTTTGTTATTCTCTCAAACAGAAAACACTCTGTTCCACCTTGTGATGCCATGTTTTAATACAATAAGTTCTCCGCTGTGTTTAAAACACCATACACCTTCACTAGAATAATTTGGATAATTTCAGCTCTCTCTCTACTGAAGTAAAAGTTAACTTGAAAAATACTGGTTCACACAAGGTGGACTAGAGCATTTTTGAGCTTTGGAGATGTAGACAGACCAATAAAGATTATTCAGACATGTGTGAATGAAACAAAACAACCGTTTTTGAGGAGGCAACAACCCATATAACATGACTTAAAGCTCACAAGAGTGCATATGTGTCAGATAGGACCGTTAACAAGGCTGACCTAAAAAGTAAGTGGAAAATATACTGGTCCAACTTTCATTAAGTATTTTTATTACCTGTAAACTGACACCCACAACACACCCAAATGAATGTACAAGTCAAAACAGCTATATTCTTAGTCATTCCATCTTTTCTACCAGGAACTGGGTCTTTCTGGCAGCAGCACAAACCCTCGGCCAGCTCTCAAACACAGCTAGTTTATGTGTCGCTCCGTAAACAATAAAGCCAGTGATTAGCTGGACAGAGCAATCCAGTGTGAGAGTGTGAAATAACAAGTAAATAGCTTTTCTATTTATGCAGCTGCTGTCTCCCTTAACACAAAAACATGAATGATTTACTGAGGAAATATCACACATGGGTCACACATCCACAGTTATAATACAGACTGGACTTGTGGACAGGAGGAGGAGCAACCCATTAGACGGCTCATATTTTTATTCATTTATTTTTGCTAACTACACCAAATTTGGATATTTGACAATTAGCAACGCTTGTATGTTTTTGTCAATGAACTAGCAGTTAACAATGAAATAATGGCTAGTCAACAGTCACCTTACTATCAACAGGTACTGCATTTACCAAAAATAGAACAGAAATTAGTCATTACATGTCTTGTAAGCCTTATTGCAAAACTGTTTAACTTCCTGGGTTAAATTTCAGCTGGTATCTATATTAACCCAATAAAACATCTGACCCACTTTTATTAGAAGAACAATAGGTCACTCTGACGTCTACCTTCTTTTGACCCACTTTGGTGACTTTAAATTTGTTTGACACCATTCTGTATTATTCTCCCATTATAACATTTTGGAAACCCTCTATAATCAATGGTTCTTAAGTTGGTTGTGAGGGTCTTCTGCAATGTTGTTTATGTATTTCAGTTAAACACAATATTATAAGTTCGATTTTAGTCCTGTGTTATTGATGATTGATGATTTATCTTAGTCATCTTTTTTTGTTTGTTTTCACTGCTCAGAAATACCTTGAAAAAACATGCAAACATTCTGTGAATGGGGTCAACTTTCCACAGATCTGACCTCTAACTTGGCCCTGTGGTGTCACCTGCTTGTCTCTATAGAGCTAATTATATTAAGTGCCATACTGTGCCATACTGTGGGACATTTGGGACATCTGAGGCAAAGCAATAAACTTCTCCATGGAAAAAGCAGGTGACTGACCCTTTGATAGAAAAGTTACATAGTGCACCTTTATTCTATATTACGCAAAATTGACTCTTATGAAATTTTAGTCATGTTATAAATGCTGTTACCTAATCAAAAACATGCCCAGAGTTGTACTTTGTTTCATTCACACATGTTTGAGTAATCTTGTTGGTCTACATCTCCAAAGCTCAAAATGCTCCGTTCTACCTTGTGATTTTCAAGTTAACCTTTTACCTTTTGTTTAGTATAGATTCCAGAACACAACCTAAATATGAAGGGTTTGTGTGTTAAACATGTGTGAATGAAAGAAAACACAACTCTAGGTATGTTTGTGATGAGGAAACATTATAATCAAAACATTGTGTTATATGGGCCCTTTAAGGTTCATTTGTATTTATAGGCCTTCACAACTGGCTCAGAGGTGCTTACTAAACTCCTGGCTGTCATCACGTTGGATTTGTTTAGTTGTAGATGGCTGCTCGTGCAGGTGCTGTGTGAAAGGTGTCACTCCAGTTCTATTTTGAGAAGGTGAGGTTGTGACTGGCCCGTGTCCACTGTATTGAGATTGCACAGCGGTGACCTTCACGACTGGATCCATAAACTCATTTAAACATTCATTCTGTTGATTAGATAAACGCCTCCATTGGACTGCTGCGTCTTTTATCTCTAATTCAATTGTCCGCAGTTATTCGGGCTTGGCTCTGGCCTTTAAAAACACAGTCAAAGTTGTAATAGATTTCAAAATAATGATGCAATTAGGCATCCTGTCATCAATCAAAGTCAGACATTTTCTATTGAACGTTTAGGTAAAAAGCCCATCGGTCAGCTGTCAGGATCTAAATGGACAACTGAATACAATAATGGCATTTAGCCCAGGTTTACACGCCAAATTGGCCTTTATCAAGTTAGTTTTGCATTGGTGTGGTTCCGTTCTTATCCCAATTTAGGTCCAGTTTTTGGTTAAGCTGGTTTTAGTAGTTTTAAAAAGGTGCACTGTTCAAAAGAGGAGGGACTTGTTTTTTATAGCATCTAATGAATTATAGGCCTAATACATGATGCATGTATTACACCTAAAAACAATTAAACCCAAAATGATCATACCCACCACAAATTGTTATTTTTCCCCCAGTACTATACTGCATAAAGTAACATCAACAAGAATATTTAACTTGATTTGAGTAGATTTGACAAGTAAAATGATCTACCAATGGAATAAGTTTTTTGTTTTTTTCCCCCCCCTCGATTTAAGCAAAATAAGATTCTATTTCTTAAATGCAGAGTTGTTATTTTTCTTGCATTTTTCTATTTTATGTACAAACAGTCTGGTTAGATCATTTTACTTGTCATGTCAAATTTCCTCAAATCAATTACATTTTCTTAATTCAAGTTATTCTAAACTTAAAACACAAAACAATAATTCAAAACTGCCAGTGCTTGAAAACATTGGGCCCCACTGCAGTGTATTAGGCTAGCATTTGTCTTGCAACCCAAGCTTGATGGAAACTGTCCGTGTTGTTGTTGTCCATAGCTGCATTGCACTATTCCTAAACCTATTGAGCGGTGCCTAATGACTAGTCTTGAATTGCACTCCTCCTTTTCCTGCTGCTGTGGTGCTGCCCTGTGAGCTTCACATGACACAGGCCACTCTGATTCCAGCACAGAAAACACATGTTATTGGTCACAAGAGATGATCATGAAAAGGGATACTGCCGAAGATTCAAGCCAAGCCAAGCCAAGCCAAGCCACAAGACGGACTCATAACCAACTGACCCTATTTTTCATACCAGGGCTGCGTGATCTGGGAAATAAAACTAATTGCGATTTTTCTGACAAATATTGCGATTGTGATTAGATTTGGAATTTGTTTTTTTTTTAAGATTAATTCTGTTCAGAGTGTACATTGTAAACAACGCCAGGTGCATTGACATTTAAGAGAAGACCGAAATATGAACTCAAATTGCATTTTCGAAGTGATCTCAGTACATGTGTAGCCCCACTTCAAACCTCCATTACCGCCGCCTTTCCCCTTGCTCTACTTTCTTTTAAATATGTGCAGTAATCTTAAAACGTAGCCCACATGCCCAGCCACTCATCTACCCCTGACTGAGACAACCTATATTGGCAGCAGAGCGTTACAATGTCTTCAACCCTAAAAAGCCGAATACTGTATGTTCAATAGCACACATCCTTGGACATACAAAGCCAGAGGGCACAGGAGCCGCCAGTGTCTTTGCCAGTCTTCCCACACATGAATAAGCACCACTGAGCGCTTGTTTATTGACTGTGGGAAACTAGGGCATCTCTCCTCGTAGCGTGCACCCCGACAAAGCAAGACTGCAATGTGGAGTACATCAACACATTTGAAAATCAACTGTGCTTGCTCCGTTATTCCCCAACATGTATAAAAAAAAAAAAAAAGTTAAAGCTGCAGGGCTATTTTTTCCTCAGCAGTATCTATTGATTTGCAGTGCCTTATCGTTATGGTACTGACACAAGCTAGCTTGCCTTTAATCAACTGCCAAAGATCATAATATATACCATCTTTCCACTAGTGCTAAACCAAAATAAATTTCAAGTCTGGCAATAACATAATCCTTGATCCAATTCCTTGTTGGGAAAAACAACAGTGTACACACTATTAGATCTATAATAGAAAATTAAAACTGAAAAAATGTAAACCAGCACTGTTGTACTTGCGTTTAAAGATGAAATTTGTATGCAATGACAGAAATCAGGGCCAGATTTACCTAGAATGTTCCACAATATGGCATTAAAGTCTTCCATCTCCCTGAAGATAAGCATGTGACGCTGTCCAAGTTACAGTCACAATCTGCAGAGGCGACCACACTCATAGTAAGAAGGCATGTTTTTCAAGATATATTTTGGCAATAAAAACACATGTAATTGGATAAATGCATGATAGACAAGTTTAAGTTTTCCCATAACTTATTTATATGTCATGTGGAAGCTATAACATCTCCATGGAGACAAGCAGGTGGATACTCATGAGAAAAGTTACATGGTGCGCCTTTAAGGCAAGAAGAGATTATGGCAGCAACCAACAGTGGACGTCAATTACTTCTCAAGCTATGAAAAAAATATGAGAGCACTCCTGCGGGTTACATGTCTATACTATGATCAAAGACTGAAAATCTCGAAGTAAAATGTAAAGAGCTGCCACCCCAACCCAACCACCCATCCCCCTCCTGCTCTTCTCTGTCCTTTGAACAGTCAAATGAACGCAGGCAACATCTCCCAGAGGAACACTGGGGAATCTATCTCTGACACAGCTCACCTTTTGTATCCTAGAGCCACAAATGGAGAGGCTGAGGAGGAAGCAAGCAGGGATGTTGGACATACAATGGATAAGAAGAAATACAGTAAACTCAAGCATGCACAATACTTAAAAAGGTTGTCCTGACCTTACCTAGCTCAGGATCTGGAGATGGGTCACTGTGAGGTGCACTGTGGCATTTGAAGGAGGAGTCAAATGCAGAGGACAAATTTATTTATGGGACCACAAAAAGTATCTATTTATTTATTTATTTATTCATTCATTCATTTTGGATCCCCATTAGTCATAACCACAAGAATAACTACTCTAAACCTTCAAAAAAACAGTCAAGAACATCTATTGACTGTTGTGATAATGAATGCTCTGTGATGCTTTAATCAACAACAGTTTCTTTTCTGAGTCATAGCAAATTATCTGTCTTTGTGTTCAGTTATTCAAGTTTTAGCCCTGATGCCCTTCCCGATGCCACCCTGTACCATCATCGAAGGAAAGTACCATGTGGGTGGATTTCTTAGTCCATATTTATATACAACAGATTCATCAAATACTTGCCATTTCACTCTAATCCTTATATTGTTACAGTTGGATGGGCAGCATGGTGCCAAGAACACGTCTACATTTCTTTGTTATGCGATATGTTGTCTTGTCCTCTGACTGAAATACATTCAAGTAATAAGATATAATTTATTATTAAGTATTTTCCATGAAACAGATACAGGAGCTGACCTTTAAGACAGACCAAGTGAGGCCATTGAACTGTCACTCATTTCCAAAAACAAATATAAGGTGTATGTGTTACAGGCTTGGAGGTGTTAACCGCCATTATACCGGTGTCACTTCCTGTTTACAGTCACATGACCTGACACCACACACCTGTTCAAACAGCTCTCCATCTCTCTTCATCTTTTCATTGTCAAAGGGAGAATGCAGGGATAAAGGGACTTGGTTACACTGTGCCAAAATATTAATGGCTGTAGCCCTTTACAAAGGCTGGATAGCTGCCAGAGAATTTCCATTTGTCAACACGTTTTATTACTCTGATTATTAACACCGACTACAGTAGTGTTATGGCGGTTAAAAAGATTTATGTGCATTTTATTGTGTTGTTTGTTTGTTTGTTTTTTTGGGGGTTTTTTAGACAATTTGTTATATGGGAGATTTTTTATATAAACTATAGTTGCTGGAACAAGTAAGAAATCTAGAATTGTATTTGTACTATACTGAACAATATGTCTATAGCAGTAGTATGCTCCAGGCAGTAGTGCTTTGTGCATGCTTACAAGTTGTAAAATAGTAGTGTAAATAGATAATAGTAAGCCTAGTGCTACCATCTGGAGTTTGTTAGTTTCCAATGTAAAAAGGTGAAATAAATAACAATGAAATCCTGCAACAGCTGGATTAATGCAGAAACAGTGAAACTACATCAAACAGGAGGGTGGGGGGCAAAGGTCGGGAGCGTGACCACCTGCTGAAGACCGAAAGACATGAGGTGCTTTGAAATGTAAACCATCCAGACAGGACACTGCTTTTAAAACAGGAGAAAGCACAAGGCAGGGGCAATAAAACCCAAAGAGGCTATGTTTTTGTAATGCCACATGATTGGATTAAGGCATTTAAAGATGACATGAAAATTTTGCATACTGCTCACATAGTAGATTTGGTCTTAAAATCATTAGTATTAGTCTTAGTAGGACTGGGCGATATGACAAAAAAATATAGTTATTGGCTTTCAGTGTTAATGTCCAGAATATAAATAAGACATACTTTTAATCATTGCCATTTAAAACAAAACAACAAAGCAGAAAATAGTTACAGTTCTTCCTCAAAATCTGAACTCTTCTCTAAAACACATGCTTTTACTGACAGATAACTGGCTGTGTGTGGAGCTGTCGATTAAAAAACAAAGTAAATCTAACAATTACAAATGTTAAGGATTCAAATTTAATCAATCACACTGCCCTTTTAGAGTGCTTGTTTTAGCATGCATTGATCTGCATAAGCCTAAAATACAAAGTATTTCTCATTGACTGAACAGGACACATGAGAACAACACACCCTCATTTTGGAGGTGAGTGGAATCATCGTGGCCCTTAGGCAAGTCATGTATTAGTAGTTGGTGACATGCTGATGACCTTACACAAAGAAGAGCAGAACAGATCAAATTCACACATGCCTGTCTTTTAAAAGGTGACAAAACTGACTCATATGAGCTTTAAGCCATGTTTAAATGTTGTTTCCTCATCAAAAACATCCTTGGAATTGTGTTTTGTTTCATTCACACATGTTTGAGTAACCCTTTTTATTAGTCTGTCTACATCTCCAAAGCTCAAAATGCTCTGTTCTACTCTGTAGATTGCCAATTGTAGTGCTGAAATTATCCAAATGATTCTAGTGAAGGTGTATGGAGTTTAAAAACACAGGAGCACTTCTTGTATTACCACATGACAACATAAGATGGAACAGAGTGTTTTCTGAGAAGAATTCAGCCTAAATATGCAGGGTTTGTGAGTTAAACGTGTGTAAATGAAACCAAACCAAACAAAACTCATGGTATGCTTTTGATAAGAAAACATAACATAGACAAAGTCAGAAAGAGCATAACATGGGCCTTTTAATACAAATCCTGGGATAACTGTAATGTTAACCAGCTGGGAATTGAACCGACAACTCAGTGGCAAAAGAATAGAAATGGTAAAATATGTTTTGGGATAAAGGGAAAAAATATATGTACATCCTTATCCTTGGTGCCTGTGCCACAGTATCATCCATCCATGCAGTACTAGTTGATATGAAAGAGAAGCCCCACACATCTTTGGTTACATGTGAGACTGTATGTGGCACTACCATGTTGCCTGTGATTGGCTGTGTGCTATGGCAGACCTTCCTGTACATGCCTCCGTACGCATGCCTCACTGCAGCCCCTCTGCTCAGTGGAAAGGGGCCAAATCTACAGAAGGTGATTGGCTGCTGATGGGAGCCGGGGCATCAGCACATCCTTAACCCAGTGCCCTTCTTTCTCCTGCCGCCCCTCCCCCTGCTTGGTCAGGCTGGCTCCGCTGTGGGCATACCGTGACTGTGGCACTGGCAGCCGTCAAACATGTTTTTCCCTGCACCCCTCTCCACAATCGCGATATGTGCCGTTTCTGTATGGACACAAGCCCCCACATCAGCACCCCTCCCCCTGCAAGTGTTCAAGAATGCGGCCTGTGAATGTGAAGGTGCAAAATAATTGGGTTGTCAATATTGTCTGGACAGTTGCCACACGTCCTTCTACTGAGGTGAAAGGGCTTTGGATGGGCTTTGGAGTCATAAATGGACAGCTACAGCACAAGGGCGATTGGAGCAGATCAATGTCAAGGGCGAAGAGTCAAATCGCGAGATCACGCCTGAATCATCAGTGTTAAGGGCTACTGGCTCCACAAGAAGTCCCCAAGTCGCAGTATACAATGCGCTGTCAAGTCAACAAGAAAGCACAAAAGCACGTTGAAGCGCGTGGCAAATTCACTGCATTTAAAGCAGCGCGTTGGTTCCCGTCTAAAGATTTAACGTGGCTCTAAGGCGCCACTAGAGCCCCCAATGCACCATAAAACCTGGGTCAATAAAGAACTAATTAGGCACCGTGAGCGCTTTACGCTTACCTCACAGTCGTACAACTCGCTGAGTTGTTCGATGATCCACTCCTCCAGCACCAGTCTCTTCCTCAGTTCTTTTCTGTCGTACTTCACCGTCACTTTGCCTTGTTTCTTCTGCACCGGGTCGTCTGTGGTGATGGGCCCCGAGCTCACGCACCCCACGCCGGGCGCAGCCTGGAAGAACACCCGGCTACCTGCGGTGGAGAGCGGGGCGCTGGTCTCGGTGCTTGCGGCCGACATAGTTGTGGACGTAGGGCACCTGCAGTACGTGAAGCGTTACGTGAAAAATGAGTGAGGGTCTGTGAGGTGATGAGAGGAGAGAATGAATGAGACTGAGCTGCAGACCGGAGAGTGCGACGAGCTTTTAACAGCTGCTATTTAAAGCGCAGCGCAGGAGACAGCCGGGTGGGCGGAGCTACTCTGTAAAAATGACCTGTTCAGATCAATTGATGAGCGCTTCATCACGAGAGGTGAACGTCCACGGTGCGTTTAAGCGAAGGGGAATTCCCACAAGCACTGGACTTGAAAGTTAGTCTGTACTGATGAACCCAGTTGGTTCATCTGAATGTTTATCCTTTTTGTAGTAAGACTGTCAAATTGCGCGTAATTGCAGTAAGCTATAGCCAAAAGCCTAAATCTGCATTTATAATAGACTGGATATTTTTTATTTTTTATTTTTAACAGTGTACATGTCTAATTCCATCAATGACAGTCTAAAATCCTTGGTGCAATAAAAATGCCAATGATCCCGAAACATCAATGCCCGACTGCCACCTTGTGGTCGTTTTGAGTGTCTACTTCGTCTACTAGAATAATCAATAATCTGTCAATGGTAAAAACATACGTGCTTATTGTCTGCTACTCTTTTTGTAAACTGGTTTGCAGACACGTTGTAAGACACAACTAACAGACTAAGTTAAGGGGCAGGAGGTGGAAAGATACTCCAGTTAAGACTTTACACCTTTGTAAATCTTTGTTTAACCTCAATAGCAAAATATTAACTAGGCTATTCTTCATAAGTTTTCTCTTTTGTGATACATTTTTTGAACGACGTTTTAACAACAATTTGTGTGGAAGACAGCTGCTTAGGCTATAGAAAACAATTACATAATTTGAAGTCAGTTGACGGTTAACTTGAAAGCTTGGACTTTGACATTTTTGTTTAAGAGTATCTTACTGTACAACTGTTTCATCACTGCCACACTGTAGACAGTATGGGCTGGCCCTAAACCACTCCCCAAAAGTAAAAGTGTTACATAAGAGTTTTTAGAGTGGGTGCTCTCAGGTCCAGATGAGCAGTCATGGCTCTCCTCTCAGCTCTCACTCCTGTGCTGGCAGCAATCCTTTGTCTGGTGATAGGTCTCATGTTTGTTAAATCAAAAAGCTCAGGAGTGAAAACACAAGAAAAGCCCAAAGACTTTAGACCATGGGTGGACCAGGACTTACAGGATAATACAGATGTTATTGAAAAGGGTAAGCAAACTTGCATTGTTTTTAGATTTGAACAATAAAAATATAGTCTATTTTTGCAGTGAATGAACATCTTGGTTTAGTCAGGATTTTACATGCGTGCCATTTGGTTTCCATTTGTTTCCATGGGTTGCTAGCCTGGCTCATGCTAGATTGATGTGCGTGACTCTTGTGACTTTGTGAACCTCACAAATATCACAAGAATCCATTCTGGTGAATCAAGGTGAATGGGTTGCCGCATTCAGAAAAAGAGGGTAACTTTATTAACAATGATAGGATCACATAGTTAATACCATGCCAAACAATGTTTGATGTGCACTAAGCTAATAATCTTTTAATTTTAGTGTGTAGTGTTTACTATTTCAATATACAAATACTTGATTGTAGCACTAAATCTTTACCAAGGTTATAAATTGCACCTAAATGAGCACTTTTGAGAAAAGGAAATTATAACTACGCGGCACGGTGGCTGAGTGGCAACATTCATGTCTCACAGCAAGAAGGTTACGGGTTCAATCCCCCAGGTCGCCCGGGCCTTTCTGTGTGGAGTTTACATGTTTCCTCCCCGTGTTTCCTCCGGGTACTCCGGTTTCCCCCCATCAACCAAAAGTGAACAGTATACCATCAAGGAATTCCCCCCTCCTGTGGGCTCACCACCTGCAGAGGGGTTCATAGGGGTCTGGGTCTGGTGCACAGAGTAATGGGCAGCGTGCTGCCCCCGCGACCCAGCCGAATTAAGTGGGAGAAAATGGATGGATGAATGGATGGAAATTATAGCTAATCATAAACTTGGACAGAGCATGGATAACAACATCAGTATTATATTCAGATATACTTGTGACATATATATTTTTTAGCTTTTATTTTGGGATAAATTTGATTTGGAATATTTATAGATACCGGAATAGATTTTGATAACATTGCATTTCAACATAATGTTATGTTTTTATTCTCATATTAATAGATTAACGTACACGTATTGACTGTACCACTGGTCTAATAGTAGTATAACTCTCTTGGCAAGATGCTTGCATTAAAATAATATTGTTTTGTAAGATGATGGTGATGTGGAAGACCAGAATGAAGAAGAAGATCTAGCACATGTACCATACTCCCCCCCGCGGTATCCTGAAGAGATCATGGTGAAGAGGTCCCAGGACTTCTACTCTGTCATGAACCAGAGAAGGAGTGTGCGCTTCATCAGCTCTGAGCCTGTCCCGAGAGAAGTTATTGATAATGTCATCCACACAGCAGGCACAGAAATAACACTTTTCATCTTTTTAACTGTGACAAGAGGTAAATTAATGTGCAGAGAGAAACTAACATGCTTCTGATTTAAAACATAGGCACAGCCCCAAGTGGAGCCCACACAGAGCCTTGGACGTTTGTGGTGGTGTCTGACCCAGAAACCAAGCACCAGATCAGACTCATTGTTGAGGAAGAGGAGGAGGTCAACTACAGGCAGAGGATGGGTGACAAGTGGGTGAACGATTTGGCCCCATTAAAGTGAGTAACTTATAGAAATGAATTATTTCAGTCTTGGGTTACCATGCTCACTAACCTTTCATTTGGTGGTTTGGGCCCCATGGCATTATAGTCACCTGAAGTCAACTGAAATAAAACTTAGTCTAATGAGCTGATCTGTCTGTTAGAATGTGTATGGATAATGCCTGTCATTATAATTTTGTATCTTATGTCACATAATATTATAAAGGTTTGCAAAAGATATTGTAATTTGTCCAGATGGAGCCAGTGTCAGTAAACCTTTTAAACTTATATTAATACAACAATCATATTTTAATATGCAGGACAAATTGGATTAAAGAGTATTTGGATGTGGCTCCATATCTGGTTCTCATCTTCAAACAAACTTATGGAATTCTGCCAAATGGAAAGAAAAAGACGCACTACTATAATGAAATAAGTGTTTGCATATCCTGTGGGATCCTGCTGGCTGCACTACAGGTAATCACATCATAGCTTATGTGTATGATGTACTTTATATTCACCTTAAATGTTTGTTGTTTGTTTGTTTGTTTGTTTTTGTACAACTCTTCAGAATGTGGGACTAGTGACAGTTACATCAACCCCTCTGAACTGTGGTCCCCAGCTCCGGCTGCTCCTCAAACGACCAGCCAATGAGAAACTGCTGATGCTTCTTCCAGTGGGATACCCTGCATCAGATGCCACTGTGCCTGATTTGAAACGCAAACCTTTAGATGATATAAGAGTGCATATTTAAAACTATTCTGTTTTTAAGTACTTTTATGTCATGCGATGTCATTTCTTGTTTGCTGTCAGATTGAAAATTTATTATTATTGATAATAATAATAATAATCATAATAGTAGTAGTAGTAGTAGTAGTAGTAGTAGTAGTAGTAGTTTGCATTATATAGCACTTTTCCAAACACTCAAAGTTGCTTTACAATTGTGTGCATCATTCGTTCACTCCATACTCAGTGGTAGTACACCACAGCTGCCCTGAGGTAGACTGATGGAAGTGAGGCTGCACAACACTCACACATACACTACATTCATAGGAAATGTGAGTGGACACACAACAGTTTTGATACTGTTGCCCCATTGTGGCTCCTGACATTCCCAGCAGTCTCCCATCCAAGTACTACTGTCTTGTTCTGATGAGGCCAGACATTAATATGGAAGTTTTGTGTTAATGGTTTATAGATCTTTATTTCTGGGCCTTTCCACATGAAACTTATCTGTTAGCATAAATAAACAGAAGTGAGTCTGTCTTCAGAAAGTGGTGCCTTTATCAGAAAGATGTGATTGTGTTATCAGTTGTAAGGATTTCAAGCCCTAAGATTAATATGGCATGTTTACGGTGCTAACACCTTTACTGAGACATGATTTTATTATTTTTTTGACACAGGGATTTAATATTATTATTTATCCATTTAGACATAACTTTAATTTGAAACCCCTGGTCCTCATCTGAAATGATGACATCATCCAATTCTAGACCACTAATCAACGAGACGATATTACACAAAAGTGACAATAAAGTTATACTTGTCATAAATGGTGTTGTACTTTATTACCTATGGGTGTCACTAGCCCTGGCCTCTGGGCGGTGCTATGATGTCATTTTCGCAGAAGAAGAGCGGTTGTATTACGCATGCGTACACCACGTACACCTATGATCAGGCTGCTGTTAGCATAGATGCTAGCGGCTAACGCTCTGTCAACTTGCTCACACTGGGCTTGAAGGGGGAAGTGTAGCGGGGGAGAAGAAGGGCGACTCAAGCGCCGCTACGAAATGGCTGGACAACAGTTTCAGTACGATGACAGCGGCAATACATTTTTCTATTTCCTCACGTCGTTTGTCGGACTTATTGTGATCCCCGCCACATATTACCTCTGGCCCCGGGATCAGAATGCTGGTAAGGCCCTGCTGCTGCTGCTGCTGCTGTTGTTGCTGCTGCTGTTGTTGTCTGCCCAATAACTTGGCTAACAAAGTGACCACAGTCTCTGATTTTCCAAGATCAAACTTATTGGCGTCCTGTTTTATCTGGTCAGTGTTCTGAGGACCATTTGAGGACTGATTTAGCATATTTAGCACTAACAATGTGGCGTTTATGCTAAAGGTTTCTACGTGTTGACACTGCACCTTCATTTAATGTACCTATGCTCTCGTTGCCAGTACATGAGGAACACAAAGAGCAGAGAGTAGCATATTAACATTTTTATTGTATCCTCCTATTACAGTCTTATCTTTGCACAGCTGCAGGTCAACAAAGACTGTCAGTGCATACGCAGCTTTACAGAGCAGCTCCAAAGCATGTACATTGGGGCTAGTGTGTGTGTGACCACTGATAAGTAGAGTAAATGTAATACATAACATGTTTGTGAATACATTTACATTGCTTTTAATTTGTCTTTCCCAGAACAACTTCGCCTCAAAAGCTTACGGAGGGTCCATGGCAGGTGTTTGTGGTATCGGCTGAGGCTTATGAAGTCCCAGCAAAGTATTATTCCAACATTAAAGTAAGTTTCATGGTCTCGTGTTTTTCTCTGCTGTTAAATATGGGTTTACGAATATACTATATCATTTCATACTCGTTCTACGTTTGACAAACTCTCTTTCCAAGAAACCACATTTTGATTCCTGGTAATGAGCTGAAACTTTACCTCCATTGCTGTGTGGTTTATTCGTATGAAAAATAATGTAGTGCATTTGGTTAGCTTCCCTTTCTATTTGCTTTGCTGGTAAATTTCATACAAAGTAAAAAAAAAAATCTGTTCCATAGCTACATTTGTTTATAGTGGCTGGTACTTATGGTTCTTGGTCGCTTTTGACATATGGTCATTGCCATAGTGTTTCTCCTTTGCAGTGAATATAGCAAGGCCAATTCAGTTCAGTCTTTTTGTTTGACTAACCTTTTGGTAGTTGACAATTTGTAAGCTTTAGTTTTCCACCTGTCTGCCTCTTTCTCCTGTGAGAAATTAAGTTTTGTGTTTTTTATTTTTATGAAAGTGTTATTTCTTTGTTCTTTCTATGACTTTCACACTTCCTTAAGACATTATTATCAGCTGGTGTAATACTTGAATGCCACAGTGAATCGTTCCCCTGCTCTGGTGGGTTTGAGCGCCCCAGTCTCCTCTTAAATTACAGAATTCGTCTGCTCTTCCTCACTCTGCTCCTCTTCACTGTCTGCTGCTGTTTATTACCGCAGTCCATCATTCATTTTTCTGGTTGAACTTCTCAGACAACTCTCCTGGCAACACATACTGTGTAATTGACTTGTTGTTTTTTTTAGCAATGCCTTAGAGGTGGAACCAGCTTCCATAAATGATAATATTATACTTCTATATTTTAATATCTTTGCGAAATTAAAATAAATAATGCCCTATTGTCTATAAACAATATTTTTTGTATTTTTTGTGTCTGCAGGAAAGCTGCCTTGTTATTTGGATGGGTGGTGTTCATATTACTAGCTTATAAGGTGTCCAAGCTGGACCGAGAATACCAGGAGTATAATCCTTATGAAGTCCTTAACTTGGATCCGGTAAGAACAGACAAAGCACTCTGGTCTGGTCTGTTCTTTAGAATATTGTATATTATATACACCACTGTACAGATGCTTTTGTTTTCCATTAGGAAGCCTCTTTGTCGGAAATCAAGAAACGATACCATGTATTGTCTCTCAAATATCACCCCGACAGAGGAGGTGATGAGGCTACGTTCATGAGGATTGCCAAAGCCTATGCTGCGTAAGTACTATTTACCTCCAGACATTTTCACAGCAAAACTCATTTGGCTAATGCTGCATTCACTCTTTTTACTAGTTTAACCAATGAACAATCACGTCAAAACTGGATAAACTATGGTAATCCAGATGGTCCAGGAGGTGAGGATCCTCATAGAAATACTCTTGAAAAGGATACAAAAGATTATTGCCTTGTTCATGTTATGGGTCTAATTTAAACTCTGTTTTCATTTTTTAGCCACTAGCTTTGGTATTGCTCTGCCTGCCTGGATTGTAGACCAGAAGAACTCAATGCTGGTACAATCAATGTAGTTCTTTTCCATTTGATTCTATTGAACTTTGTGGTTGAGCGCTCTTTTGTCTTTCTTCTTTAGGTCCTTTTAGTCTATGGATTGGCTTTTATGGTCATCCTTCCTGTTGTTGTGGTAAGTTTTCAGAAACAATTGCAATGTTTAATTATTTTTTATGTCTTTAACTGATAGATCACTTTTTATAGGGGACATGGTGGTACCGTTCCATACGCTACAGTGGAGACCAGATTCTTATCAACACTACTCAGCTTTTTATGCATTTTATGTACAAAACGCCCAACATGAACATGAAGCGTGAGTGTCCATTCTGTTGAAGCCTTTGGTAAAAGCAATATTTTCTTTTAATGCTTTTGACATTTATGTTCTTACCTGCAGGTTTAATCATGGTGTTAACAGCTGCACTGGAGTATGACCCCCGCAGCAATAAAGAAGCTACTATACGACCAACAGACAACATCGTAGTACCACAGGTAAAAAGTGGCATAATTCTAACTGAATCACTAAAAATAATGAAACATGGATTATCTCAAATACGTTTGTTTTGCAGCTCATCCGTGAATTAGGAAATATCAATGTGAAGAAGAAGGAGCCTCCTTTCTGTTATCCTTACAGCTTGAAGGCCAGGGTCTTAGTTTTGGCTCACTTATCACGGATGGATGTTTCTGAAGAGCTAGAGGAAGGTGAGGGTGGAACGGCTGTCTTGTGTGTATTTGTCATAGCATAACATAATTGTTGTGTGTTATTTCAGATCAGAGGTTTGTGTTAAGGAAAAACCCCGCTCTTCTTCAGGAGATGATCAATGTGGGCTGTCAGCTCACTATGATGGCTAACAGCAGAGGGGGTAAATCACACTTAAATAATACATGTCACATCTATGCAAGTACTCCTGGAGTAATGCTTTTTGGTGTTTGTAGGTTTTCATGCTCCTCGACTGGTGACCATAGAGAATTGTATGAAGCTGACCCAGATGATAGTGCAAGGTCTGCAGGAGTCCAAGTCTCCTTTGCTGCAGTTGCCCCACTTTGAGGAGGAGCATCTGCGTTTCTGCATTTCAAAGAAGGTACTTCATCTGAACTGTACCAGAACAGTGTGTGATTTAAGTGTTACGTGTGTGATGATCTAGTGACATGTTGTATGTGTTTGTAGTATAAAGTGAGGACACTCCAGGACCTGGTGAGCCTCAAGGATTCTGACAGGCGCAATATGCTGCGCTTTTTAGGAGAGGAGAAGTATGACGAGGTGATGGCTGTGCTCGGCAGCTTCCCACACATCACCATGGACACTAAACTGCAGGGTAGGTCTTTTACACTGTCTACACGGCCATCATAACTCTACATGTCCTTATGAAGTCACTCCAAGTCTCTCAGTGCCTAAAATAATACAGTTGATCTTTTTCATTTTTAGTTCTTGATGATGAGGACAGTAATAACATCACAGCAGGCTCCATTGTCACAGTTACAGTCACACTAACAAGAAAATGGATGGCGGTAAGTAACTAAAACATTTGTATGAATATTATTTTTATACAGCATTATTAAATAAACCTTTTAATCAATTATTATTGTTTCACCAATATTCACTTTCATGAACAACCACTAGAGTGTGCTAGACTACTATTTTAAATGAACTGTTCTTTGTGTAGGAGGTATTTGAAAAGGAGCAGGAGTCCACTCCGTGTCCAGGAGAAGAGGCAGCCAATGCAGAGGAAGCGGTGAGGAAAAGACATTTCTGTTGCCGTTTTGCTTATACAAAAGTTAATTTTATGTGTGTAATATTATTTTTGTCACAGGGAGATGCTAATAAAGCAAAAACAAAAGTCTGGCAAAACAAGAACAAAGGGGTGAAAAAGACTGCTAAGTCCAAGAAGAAGAAATTACCCAAGAAGAAAGCACCTCCAGCAGCTTCCAAAACAAAACAGGCAAATGGCAATGTCGCAGGGAACGTGAGTCACATGTCATCACATCGTTTTACATAGTCAGGGTTTGCCAATGCATTTGTTCATAAATATCCACAGGAAGTGGCAGCAGCGACCTCTGCAGCAGCAGCAGCAAAGGAAGAGGAGGATGAGGCTTCAGACAGAGGCAGTGAATCTGACGAGGGCGAAGCCAATAAAGACTCTCCCAGTGAAAGAGAGGAAGACAGTGACAAACAAAGTGACACGGAGGCCGATGAGATGGCAGGAGATGACGAAGAGGTCAGAAAATACGCTGAATTCATTATAAAAAACATTTAGTCAGTTATCAGGTCAAAGCTGATAATTTCTGTGTAAATCCATGCCAGGAGTGGGAGGCGTTACAACAGAGCATCCAGCGGCGAGAGCGTGCTCTGCTTGAGACTAAGTCAAAGGTGACTCACACAGTTTACAGCCTGTACTTCCCAGAGGAGAAGCAGGAGTGGTGGTGGCTTTACATCGCAGACCGCAGAGACCAGACCCTGGTGTCCATGCCCTTCCATGTGTGCACATTAAAGGACACAGAAGAGGTGCGTGCTGCTGAATTTGCCTCTGTGCTACAGGTTACATGCCTGTAATTGTCCCATGTAAATGCATCTGTGGATGCTTTTGAGCCTGAGTAGTGAACAAGTGAGCATGAGGGTGATAAATTCCAGTTCATTCTTTGTTGTGATATTGATACTGTAATCTGCAGGAGAGGAGTTAGTTCTAGTTTTCAGACACAGGAGCTGTTGCTAGGCAACCCTTTGTCATTATCACACCTCTGGTTTTGGAGGAATATTGTGAATGAGGTTTGACAGCTGTAAATATGCTTAATGAGGCTCATGTGGCCCGTTTCCACTCTGAAATACAAGAGGTCACCCCTCAGAGCATAACATTTGTTTGTGTGACTGCTGTTGTGTGTTTGACAGACATGTGGAGCAGGTAGAGGCCCTCTTTCTTTACAGCAGTTTTCAGTTTTTTTTTTTTTTTTTTACACTCACACACTGCATAATAATTAACCTTTCTGCTGGTAATTAGCTGTTTGCCATATGAAAGCGAATAACCTGGTAATCACAGGCTTGGCAATTTAGACTAATATTTACATATGAAACCCATCACAACATGACAGATTACGCCACATTTCTCGCCCACCTCTGCTCGGTGGTTAAATGTCAGTTGTAGTTTATGATAATCAGATGCACTGTGTTTCTCATTACAACATAAGAAATACCTACTGATTGTAGGAATTGTATTTTTTATTATCTCTATTTCTTTTTCCTCAGGTGGAGCTGAAGTTTCCAGCCCCCTCCAAAACGGGCAACTACCAATATTCTGTCATCCTGCGGTCTGATTCCTACATGGGCCTGGACCTGATCAAACCACTGAAGGTGAGAGGAAATGTTTTTGTATTTGTTGACTTTTTTGTCCATGTAGGATAAGTTGTTCTTTGCGTTTGACACATCTTCAACCCGTGCCGTATCGAGAGCCTGTCTGGGGCAGTGGGTGTCACCGGATGGATTAGCTTTTTTGGCTTATTTTTGGGAATGAGAGGAAAGAATTCTATATATGGCCTATATTGGAGCATTGGTTACATACTAATAAAGACATTGCATTTCACTGACTAGAATAGTTGTTTCTTCATCATTAATATTGTTGTTTCCACAGCTGGAAGTACATGAAGCCAGAGCGATCCTAGACCACCCCCAGTGGGACATCCCAGACACAGAGGACGAAGACGAGGAGCCGGAAGAGAGTGACGGCATCGAGGACAGTGAGGAAGAGGAGGAGGACAATGACTGAACCTGTGTCCCCCATTAGTGACATCATCAGAGCGTCCCGGGACAGTCACACACAGCACTCTTCCTCCATCATTTTACAGAAATATGAACTGTTCCCACATCCCTTTTCTACAATGACTTTTTCACTCCCAATCCGTCGCTGGTGGAAAATAATTCTGTGAACACTACCAGGCCGTGTACGAGTGGTTATGAGTGTGTGCGTGTGTGTTAGTGAACTTGTATTTGTACAGGTGTGAAAGAGTGACACTGTGGACTGGAGGACCTATCATTACTGCTCTTCTCTATAGAGGGAAGAGGGGGATGTATTACAGATAATAATGATTGCAAAAAATAACAAAGACCCACCACCTCTATGTGTAAAATTGATCTGGCTCAGAATTTCAAATCTCTGCACCAATGTTTTCCACACCAATGATGCTTTTTGTAAATGGAACTGCAGAAGTGGAGCTTTAGTCCTGTTTGTCAGGGATCACGATGACATTTGAGGTTTGATTTTTCAATATATATTTTTGTTGTGTCGCCAACCAATAACTTTTCTACAACAGAAAACGTAATTGATACATGCGCAAACTTCCACTCAGCCATTTGCACCCCATTTCATTCATGCCCTTATGTTTTTCTTTTTAACTGTGATTATCCCTACTAGACTGGTCATAAAAATGTGTCAGGGTTGGTTGTCATTTGTTTTCTTATAAAAATGGTTTTAGATACTGATGCATAACATGTATACTATAAATGTACAAATGTAATTCATTAGTTCAACTTTAGCACATTCCAATAATACTGTCCAAAAAGGCCTTATAAATATGACACCAACGTGTTTTGTGGAGTCCATAAAATGGTTAAACAGTATTTTATTTTAATTTCAAAAACATTTTAAAGTACATATCATTAGTCTTCAACAAGTGAATATGGGAGCGTTCGTCACAGAAATTCAAACTAATAGGAACAGTCAGCTCTATTTCATTGAGATTATGCTATACGGACACACATCTATACATACATATATACTCCATTTTGTTAATTTATTTTTGGAAATTGTTACAACATAATACATGTTTTGTTTTAAACGTTTCTCAACTTGGTTTCCACTTATTTCAGAGCTTCTGTATAGCTCTGTAAAGCCATCACTGCATATGGCACATTGGACATTTCAGTTATGCTTGATTTTTAAATATAGGCTAATTGTGATGTAGGCCTACTCTGCCTGTATTGTGTGATGTCTAAAGGAAGGGAAAATGCTTCTCTACACTAAATACAATGAAGATGGTCAGAGCAGTTATCATTGTACTCCAAGTATTTAGCGCTCTGCAGTAGAATGTAGCATCAGTGACTGCGCTGTGTGGAAAAACTGCAGTGAGATTATTACAGTATGATGCCACCAGAACCCAACACGCCTCTATCTGCAGACTTTGGAAAAAACAAAACAAAAAAAAACAACAACAAATATCTCCCACTTTTGTTTACAAAGGAACAGTCATTGTCAATGAAAACATATTATTTGTATTTAAAAATCATTTCAAATAAAAAAACAACTATTAAATTATTGAGTTTTGCATAATTTGTAAATTAAAGGTTTCATTCTCTCATATTTTACTCAGAATAATAACCTGTAGCCTAATAGCCTATTAGTTAACTTATAAGACTGTTAATATACATATAATTCATCCTCAATTCAATGAGGCATAAACTTAATAGAATTCATGAGGCCTAACCACATGAGAGGACCATCGTTTGCCTGTGGCCTATGCCCATGTTAGGCCTATCATCATTACCTTCATGTGATTTTTAAAAAAGCTCTTTAAAGTGGAGCTGGAGGATCAGATAAATTGTGCTGTGGAACCTGCCGATAAACATTCAAAACTACAGTTTTATTCTTGTTTATGGTTTCATTGTATTTGTTGCGAACAGAAAAGCTATCACAAACATGAAAATAGTCAGTCAGCTCAAACAGTGTAGCCTCACTGCTCTAAATCTGATGATGTCCACCTTTACAAAAAAACTGGCACTGTCTGTGACTTCTCCAGGGGTGAACAATCTCCCGTCTCACCCTTACCTTTATTTATTTATTTATTTATTTATTTATTTATTTATTTATTGGACTTTTAATCTTTTGGGGGAATTATTTTATCACATGACTTGAACTTGACACTGGAATTCTATTAGGCCTACATGGCTTTACATGCTTTTAGGCTAAGTCTTGATAACAAAGAAGTAGGTCTACATGGTCAGCCTATAATAATATCATATGTTGTTGTTAAACTCAAACTCTTACAGGAAAGGCCAACCTTGTTTTTTGATTAGATCTATAGATTAATACATGTCTTTCTTTCCATATCAGCACTTTGTGCTAATGCTACATCTAACAGGCCAATGTACAAACAGGACTTTATTGATGTGATAATTGTTCAATGTCATTAGAACCCATTGAACAGCAGCTCTGTGGACAGTGCTCCAGGCACCAGTGTTTTTGTAAAATGACAGATAAAGCTTTCTAATCTCCCCAGAGCTTTCAGATGAAGAGGGTCTCAACCTGCGGCTAAGGGAGGCTGCAGGTTGCACATGATTTCATCAAACTGGAATGAGTTCAGTGAGAGTAGTGCAGACATGATAGAGCTATTTCATAATATTGCACAGATATTAAGTAGGGTTTATTGACGGCTCTGAGTTCTCCCAGAAAATATTTAATTTTCAGTGTGATAATCATGAAAGGCTATCATCAAAGTCCTAAATCAGTTTGAATTACTTGAATGAATTAAGAATATAGATGGATAGATATATGGTTTCTTCATTATTACTTATTTGAAACTCAGTCATTCACCGACCATATAAAGGACAAATCTACTCTGCTAGTTATCCTGACAATGATGAAGAAATCTTATGAGGGGCTTCCTCCTATAGCTATAAATGACACAGGGACAAAAAGGCTGTCTGTTCATCAGCTCTCCTCTCTTTGGCTTTGTTCACTGCAGATGAGGCTAAAAGCTTCTTTAGGTCCGTTCACCATTAAATCCAGCCCTGCGAGGCTAAGTGCATACACTGTACAGCACAATGATACTTTTATCATTAGCACAGCTGTTTCCCTCTCCAGTTTTGTCCTTTGACCTTCAAATATTATTAAATAAACTCCACGGTTTCATTTGCCTCGCCTGCCAGGTATTTGCTAGCTTTCTCTTTTTCTTTTCCCTCTATTCTGGTCGGTTTGAATGTGTAAAAGATGCATACACTGTGGTAATAAAGTGAATCATTTTCATTCTTTTGCCACCTGCAGAGATGTGTTTGACTGACCCGCGGGCATGAGATTGCATGGAGGGGTGGACTTAAATTTTGACTCAAATCCCTTATTGGCCCATGCCCCTCGTCCCGTGTCTTGGCTGCAAGGCGTCCTCACTAAAGGGCTGCGGCTGCGTCTCGGTCGTCATGGAGACCGAGGGACTGTTGGCACCTGGTGGCCCTGGATGCAGAGATGAAGCCGATTGGACGTAGACTCAGAAGCCAAGGTCCTATCACCTGTTCTCCTGGTGCTCCAGGTATGTTCAGCAAATACAATAGGTTCATGGGTTGTATTGTCAATCTTTGCATTCTAAAGCCGGGTACCTAAGAGGAAGAAGTAGGTGGACCTATTTTCCTTTGGCATCAACTTGTTGGTAGCGCTCTCTCCAACCCTTTGGCACATGTGCATGTTTGTCTTGTACATGTACAGCTTGTTTAAGAGAAGAAAAGAAAGAGTGGGCCTCCATTGCACAGCCATCCAAAAACAGGACAAAGTAACGTATCTACAGACAGTATGCAGCAATCTGATTTCTCAATTTCAAGAACAAAAGTCAGGTACTCCAGCTATGAGAACCACTTTGTTTTCATTCCATTTGTAAAGAGATCAGAGTAGGTCTACTACAGTATATGCCAACAGCAAACCTATTTGTGCTTCTGAAACATAGGCTGTATATATAAATGGACAAAGCTAACCCGCTGGCTGCCGCATTCCAAATAGGAAGTGAGCGTGGCCATGCTTCCAGCCCCATCGACTCCAATTCATTTTGTATTGAGAAACTGTCACCTCTCTCTGTAACTGCTGCTGTCAGCCTCCACATTTTGGCCTTAAACTGTTTGTGTTAACCAGCTCTACATGATCCTGATTTTTTTTTTTTTCTTGCTGTTTTGTCAGTAAATTAATTCCTATTCTTATTATGGAACTTGGCTCCAAATTTACCTCATAACTGCTGGCCTCTGTGAGCTTCTTTGATTGGAGCCGAATGCTATGGGTGAAGTCACACTCACTTAGTCCAATTACAGTCTATGTTCTGAATCCCAGTCCAGGTGGGACAGGATCCAGAACTGACCAACAATGAAAGATTATGGCGTAGATTACGATTAGGTGTACACAGTAGGACGTTACCATTTCACAAGGGGAACTAAAACTCCTATGAGTGTCCCTTGTATTTTATGGTCGACCTATAGCGCCGTGTAGTCTAGAAGCTCCCTAAGAAAGCTAAGCATCCCATAACTCTTTATATATTAAAAAGCTTTCCATGGTGTGTCTTGCATATTAATGTGATTTATGAAATATTCTCATTGTTCCTCTGACCCTCTGCTGTTAAAGAGAGCAGAGCACTTCACCTTGTCTTTCTTGAGCAGGGCTGTGTTAAGAGGGGCCTCAGAGGAGATGTGAGGAGGGGCCGTCTGTGTGTGTGTGTGTGTGTGTGTGTGTGCGTGTGTGTGAATCTGAAGAGGCCCATTTAATACTCACTCCGCTGCTGCTTATGTGTTTATTTATTCCCACCTTACCGCACGACTTTGGCGCAGGATCTGATTTCACCGTCTGTTACCATGGCGACCCCTGCCTGAGCTGTAAATAAATTCAGGCGGTTTGTTACACGGCAACATTGATTAGAGAGAAAACAGCAAATATGCTTTTCCATCGACTTCAATGCGCTCTGCTTTTGAGTGGGGGGTGGGTCTATACTTTGAAGTTTCTGGTTTAAAATGCAATTATTTCTCTGCTGGCAAAGCAACCACTTTGTTTTTCTTATTTTCTGCGTCCTATTAGCGAAACCCATTCCTATACACTCTCCCTCACAAGTGAAAATGAATAGAAATCTCCAGCCCCCAAACACATTAATAAAGTTATGCTAATCGCTACTGATCATTGTTGTATCACTGTGGCCATTACTGCAGCCTCCCACTGACTTCAAATCATTTACAAAGTCAGGCTGATATCTGTTAGCATTGTGTGGCGTGAAATTGAGCTGAGGGGTTCAGTGAGTGCCTAATTGCTTAATTAACCATAAACAAATTAAGCTACAGTTCCAAATGTGTTGTGTTTGGGTGCGATGGCGCAGTGGGGCATGTCGTAGCCTTGATTTGCAGACTGAAAAATAATACTGTTAGGCAGTTGTTAATAGACTTTGCTTCTCATATCCTCTCCCTTTTTAAGTTAAAGATCATTATCTGCACTGCTGCATGATGTGGTGGCACTGATTTAGGAGGAAGATTTGAATTAATCTGGATTCATAATTACTTTTTGTGATTGATGGCTCTTTTAAAGACACACAGTTGCGTTCACAGTCAGCTCAAATTAAACCAGGGCTCTGAATTACTGAAGATTTGTCACACACCATTTAGTGTGAAACTGTATGTAGCCTGCACTCTTATGTTTTTAAAACAGGAATTACAATCATAACTGAACCTGGGTGGTCAGTGTTTACATTAGCACTAGTACTTCAGCTCAATAGGCTACAGTATTATGCACTATAGACAATAACATATAGTTTTAAATTAATTTCATGTCTTATTAATAAAGGTAGTGTGTTCACAAACTCTGCGTACTTTAGCCTATATTAGTGGCAAAACGGACTATTTTGTTTGTGAAAAACCTGCAGAAGGTACACACTTTGTGCATTTGTGGACAGGCAACTGGATGTAACAAAAGTCTGATTTTTGGCTTGTTCTGCTGTTGTGAAGCTTTGATCAATCAGATTCAAGAAATCATCATGAGGTTCCGTGTTTTCCAATCTCTTTCAGCAAGAGCCGTTTCATACTGATAATGTGTAGAACTCCATTCTACACAGTGCTACACACCTATCAATCTGGCGGGAGCCAGGTTAGTATTTTATATATAAGCTTGTGGAACATAATCCAAATTGTCTACCCATCGGCTTCAGAACTGGGAGAATTTATTGCTGTGGATAAACAAAAATCAGTGTTATATCAGTCATGAAGACAAACAAAATGTATGGGCCATTCACTTCATAACTGTTTGAAACTCACGACTAAACACTGAATCCAGCTCCCGTTACAATTCCCATCTGACTGTCCTGCACCTTCCTTTGTACTGTTCACGATGACCTGTGCGCCTGTGTGTAATAAACGTGTGTGATTTGTCTGCTCTGTCACATCAGGTGGTTAAAGTGGAGCTGTGCTTCCTACATTGGACTCTTGACAAATCCCTTTACACGCCCGCAGCACCCGCTTGATCCCCCCTCAAAGGTTAACCTCATTTTGATTGAGTGTGGAAACCCATGCAAGCCAAACCTGCACAGGCTCCCCTTTTCACTGTAAACCTTTGAGCAAAACAAATCAATGAGTAGCAGTGAGGGAATGCATGAAGTTTACATCTGCTGGCTGGAATAGTATGTTTTTTAATATTGGCATTGGAATAGCAGGCTCTCTTTGGGCCTTTTGGTGAGTGAGCTTGACACATGCGTACCTCAGCTGACATAAGAACATCCAAAATAAAAATAAACCCTGACATTATTGTTGATCTTTTATCACAAACTGAAATAGAAGAGTTACCGTGCAGGGCAATACCACACCTTTGATTTTCCAAGGAAATCAATTCCTTCACCTTTTTGAGAAAATCTAAAATTACTTCAAAAGACCCTCAAACCATTTGAGATCCAAGTTATGTTCAAAAGGCAGGGGCTCTCAGACTGTCCACACCATAATCTTTCTTGAATTGTTTATTGGTTTTAGTTAGTCAGTATTGTTTATACTTGATTAAATACCTGATCCAATTTACTTGCACTTTCAAAGCACACAATGTCACTTTTCCACCACTTCCTTGTGTCTCCATATTAATGCTATGCTTTACCTGGAATGTTCCACAGTATGCCTTTTTAAAAGCTTTTATTTCACTACAGGTGTTTTTAGTGATCAAAATTACATTCTTTCTCTGTCTCCCCAGATTTGACCTGTAACATGGAGACAGCTAACTTTAATGCCAGATTGTGTAGGCCTGTTATTCTAGGTAAAGCAATAACATTTCCATGCAGTTAAAATGGACCTGAAACAGTACAGACTATATCTTTTAGTTTCATAATAAGTATTAGCAAATTAACAACACAAGAGACCTTACTGGCAAAACCAATTAGATCACAATAAAATTACTCTTAAATATAGGCTATTCCCAGTAGCCATTGCATTTATATATTGTCCTTCAGTGTCTGGATAATGAATGGTTAAAGTTAAAAAAAAAAAAAAAAGTAAAGTAAAATTAAGACACATCAAGGTCAAAATAACATGGAGGTGATACAGCTGAAGCTTTGTGGGATTATTACACATATCATACCATGTGATCTATATTTTGGATCCTAAATTTAATCCCTGTTGTCTATGTGTACAGTGGAGATTACAGAGTATAATTTCAAATCTTGTAACACAAAACACAGCACAGCGTGAATCCCTTGTCACCCACTTGGGCTTTTCATTTTTTCTAGACCAAAAAGAAAAATCCTGAGCTGCGGAAACTGTAATTACATTAGAGCCTTACACACACACACACACACACACACACACACACACACACACATTGCTTTGAGCACAGCACTTTGGCTGGCTGCTGTGGGATGTTAGAGGCGTGTTGCTATGGCGACACAGAGGGGACAGGGGGGTTTGGGCTGGTTTTGGTGAGGAGGGGAGGAGGGAGGGAGGAGGCAGAGTTACCGGCGTCTTGACAAGAAGAAGAGAGAGAGGTGTGCAGAGGCAGAGGAGCAGTAGCATCACACGGAGAGAGTCCAAACGCCCTGGGGATAACTGAGGATAGTAGACTGAGAGGTGGTAGGCATAATATTCATTCATTAATACTGACAACTTATACACAAAACTGCATGTATTTGTATCTGTTTTTTAGGTTTATAATTAAAGTTACATTGGCAGTGGAAATTGGTGTAAAGCTTTAACCATGAAGCGTTAAAAGAGTAAACTGGGGTCGAACCAGTAATATTTGCAACTTGTGAATATGGTGCATGAAAATCACTGCTGCTGATGGATGTGTAACATTTTAAGACAATGTAAGTAGAAATTCAAATTCAAAATTAGAATTATTTAAATAGGTAGTAGTAGTATTTATTGTAATAGCCTAATATGGTTCATTTGGTCTTCTGATAATTTATTCTAAAATTATATCAAGACACTTCATTAGACTATTTGTAAGTGCACTGTAGCTGGCAAATTTACACTTACTTTTAAATTATGGTTAAAGCAAATTGCTGCTGTAACTAAAGAGCTTTGTAAGCGTGGACGTGTGTGGTGCTGGTGCAGTCATTCATTTGACAGTTTAAGTATTCCATGATTGAGCTGAATTCTGTCAAGTCAAACTCCTCTGCAGCGTAACCAGGCGGGCATGGGAGGGAGAGAAAGAGAAAGAAAGAGAGTGAGAAGAGTGAGGCTTGATTGATTGTTAGATTGTGTAGGAGTAGTGGGTCTCCCTGCTTTGTCTCTCTGCAGTAATGATATTTATTACAATCTTTGCAGCTGTGGATGGGGGAGGGGCTTTCAGAGCTTTATGTGGCTTTGTCTAGCACTATTTCCCTCTAAGTTTCACTTGACTCTTTTCCGTTCCAGATAAAGGCTGTGTCAGTTCGCCACTTCCTGCTCATTGAAATTACCTCTCTGTGTCTTGTCACAGCTCAAGGTCAGATGAATTCAGTTGCAGTTGCCGCTGATATGCAGACCCCCACTTTAAGCCCACAGTTTATAACCAGCAGTCAGGGTAAGGTCCCAGGCAGGAAGAGAGGAAGACCACCCATACGCAAACTGGAATATGAGAGATGCTACGTGGAGCCAGTGACCCCCATCAAGATCCCCAAGAAAAGAGGCAGGAAACCAGGCTTTAAGGTCAGCATTTTCTTTAAACCGTAGAGCCAATCCAATTTAAATCTAGATACAGTAATTTAATTGTCAATGATACTCTTGGGTCTAAATCGACAGGTCTGCAGACAGTCCTCAGTTAGTAAAAGTATGTGGTTTGAGTTTAGACTAGAGAGATTTTTTTTTTCTTTTTTGATAATTTTTTCATATTCTTGTTTACATTCTGGTAAAAATTCTATAGGAAGTTATATTTATATGTTTTTTAATAATACAAAATGTAATCAAACCTGTGATGGAACATGAACCTGAACAAGAGGAAATAAAATCTTGATCACCCAGCCCTAAAATTATCGTTACTGTATTTATATCACGGCAAACTACCAAATATGTAACTGTAAACATACTATTTTCAGAGACAGGAAGCTAGCTTTATATCTCTATGATTTTAGCTTATGAGACATATCTTCTCCTTTTGACCTTTCCGTTTCCCACCACAGCTCACGTCCGCCTCTCAGTGTGCAGTGTGATTTGCATATTGATTTAGAATAGCTTTTACCTCGAATGCCCTCAGACTGACGCAACATCTTCTATTTTTCTGGACAAGCATGCACTTGTGAATCTTTGTTGCTTCATCAAAATGTATTGTAAGAATGTATTTAAGTTAATCATAGTTACATTTAGCCATTATATCTGCCATTAATTAAGAGCTCATGTTTATGCATGGCACATATTTTTTCTATTATTTTTCATTGTTTTATTTTGCAGCAGATTCCTAGCTTGTTAATTTTGCTCACTGACAATAGCAATAAATGTTTTCTGATTCTGTTTCACTAGTATAGGAGACAAATACATTTTTCATAATATATCTAGGAATCTGTCAAGTACCGATTTTGTTGTTTTTTCAGTTTTGCACAAAACAAAAGACTCTTTGAAAAAAGCCTCAAAGCTCAGATACATATTTAATGAGTTATATACTGAGATGTTTTTCTTTTACAAAACCATGGTTGATTTCCTCTTTTTTATACTAAAATATTTATGCATTCCTGTTGCTTTGTGTGTGAGAAGCTCAATAAGCAGCAGTATGACAGTGATGCCTTCTTATCTGATGTGAACGATGTATTCATGTGTATCTCCTGTGTGTGTGTGTGTGTGCATGTGTGTACCTTCTCTATATGTGTGTGTTTATGTGTGTCTATGTGTGTTCATGTGTGTGTGTGTGTGTGTGTGTGTAGCTGAAGCCCAGGATGCTGCTGTCCCCGCTGGCTAACTCTCCTCCGAACAGCACCCCGGAGCCAGAGATGGGCTCTCTCCCACAGGACGCTGCCCTGGTGCCGCACTCAGCCACTCCACAGGTCCTCACAGGTGAACAACATTCGAGCCATTAGAGTATGAGACGTGAGAGGTTTTCAGAACGTACAGTGATATTGTTGCCATACACTATTTAATGGTGGAAGAAAAGAATATTGTATTTTGCTGGTGAGGGTAGAAGGGCATAATGACAAAAATGGACCATCTCTACTTTTTTTTATTCTTTCAACTATAATAATCAATTCAAATGTTTGCAATCCATCAGAAGTGAAAACTGCTTAAATTTCAACTTTTTATATTAAAGGACTAATATTTTGTTATTTTTTAATCCGTTTTATAATGTTGTTTCCTCATCACAAACATACCTTAACACACAGACCTGCATATTTAGGCTGTTTTCAAACTCCATACACCTTCACTGGAATAATTTGGATTATTTCAGATTTGGAATTGTCAATCTCTGCTAAACTAAAAGGTAAAAGGTACTGTAGCTGCTAACTTGATAGCCACTAAATGACATCGCAAGGTAGAACAGAGCATTTTGAGCTTTGGAGATGTAGACAGTCTAATAATAAAGGATTACTCAGACATGTGTGAATGAAACAAAACACAACTCTGGGTATGTTTTTGCTCAAAAATTAAAAAAAACTTTAATTGTGAAGTTAAATTGATGTAGTATCAATATTTTCAATTTACATGAATCAATCTGTATTAAGACTCTATTGTGTATGTTGAAGATCCAGGCAGAAATAGGAACAGCGATGGCAAAGATCTAATCCCCACTGAGGAGTCCTTGTATGTAGGTGGAGGTATGCAGTGGTGTATGGCCCACCACTCACTTGATATAATTTGCTTGTAATTAACAAAAATATGAATATTTGATAAAGCAAACTAGAATGAATATTTATGACTATGATTCTCTGCTTTGAGCATATAGAACCAGGGGATGTTGCTTACATTTCCTACACATTTTCCCAGTGTCTATAAATGTTCTTTAGTGTTTTGTTAACACCTCCCTTGCTGCCGTGTTCTGTGGCCTAGATGTTTGTACATGTGTCACTGTTGTTCTTTCTTTGTTCATTGTATACACTAGTGACATGCTGTGGGAATGCTCTTTTAGATATTGTCTTCTCTTTGTCAGATCAAAACAATAAATACCTGTGGGGGATTTAAATAGAATGCATGCTTTCAATAAATTATATCAGAATTTTCCCTTATGACGTATTACCCTTTGAAACTCTGCGGAAAATTCTGCTTTCTACCCTTATCTAAAATATATTCAGTCATTTTTCATGTCTCCTCTCCCTGCAGTCTGCCCTGATATGAATAAGCAAATATTTAAGATAGCCTTAAGAATGTTTGAGATGGAGTAGGCAATTTGACATGTCAAGGACCACAGCTTGTGCCTGTGTTCTGGGAAAAAAGGGGCGTTTGATGTTGAAACGTAGACATATAATCCTCTTCCCTGAGGTTCATGTCAAATTGTACAGAGAATTAAGTCAATAAATGGCTCTATATCATGTGCTATAAACTCTATGCATAATTTTCTGATAAAAATTGACATTTCAGTGGAGTTTTTTCATCCTCTTCATACAAATCCATAGCTGCATGATGGAATTGGAAAAATTTACCAACTTTTCTAGGGCAGAGTCCACCTCTTTTTTCTTGAAAGACATTAATGCCGTGAATGTTCCACAATATTGCATTAAACTAATCCGTGTTGTATTAATTAAATCATAGGTGCTTTTATTGCTCAGAAATACTTGCAGAAAAACATTCATTCTTATTGGGAACAGGGTTGCTTCTCTACAGATATGACCTGAAGAGTCACCTGCGTGTCTCCATGAAGACAAAAAACTCCAGTACTCTGTGGAACATTCCAGCCAAATCGATAACAACAACCGTGGAGACAAACAAAGGTGGCCACTAGAAAAGTAACATAATGCACCTTCAGATAAGATGACCATGGACCACAGTGAGAGGAATGAATGAATGATCGATATGAATTTGACATTTTGACAAATCTGTTTATCTGGAGATAGTCCAAATAGATTCACACATTGCATTATTAAAGTATGGACTGATTTAGCCTTTTCTTGTTTTTGCAGCAGAGACAACTACTCCAGATGAGTATCTGTGTGACCCAGTCGAGTCCAAGCGCTACACTCATGACCCCAGTGACTCCCCGTTCAGCCGCATGCCGCCTCAGTACCACCCCAAACGCGCCTTTGGTTTCCGCAGCAGCAGCTGTCCCACTCCTGTGCCTTTGTGCAGACAGGTCTCAAGTCCAAGATGTTTTCAGGAGAACAACAGAAATGGTGAGGGATCAGTTTCCAGGTCAACTTTGATATGATTAAATAACCCTGCATCTTTCTTTAGTTTAGGCCAGTGTTTCTCAGACTGATGGTGGTATGCGAGGTTTGCATTTCTTGTGTTTGGTTTTTTTTAGTCACTTTTGTTCAGATTTTTGTCCTTCTTTGGGTTAGTCCTAATTATTCATCATGCTGTAAGATAGAGCTGGTATAGGCCTGTTTTATACCTTATTTAGATATGGTGGTACTCACACAGCTGACTTTTTTCTTACTTGAGGTGAAAAGTTTGAGAACCTGTGGTTTAGACTTCCTCTTCAAGTTCAAAGTCCACACACACATAGCAGACATTTTCTGATCATAACAGCAAAGCAGACTACAAAGCTGCATTCAAGCCACTGAGTGAAGGGACACATTGTTGACATGGTGGTGCATGTTTTACACACCTATTATTTTAGTGGTGAGACTTTTCTTTAGTTCACCGTTTAAATAAAACGTGTCAGTGAGTGGGGCCAAATAAGTTGGAAAAGCCTTTTATTATTTGATATATTTCTTGTTCAGTTCAGAATTTGCAGTCACCAACATTTTTTTCTCTACGTATTAGTCAGCATTTTAGTTTGAATATTCTGATATTATTAACATTTACATCAGACATGGGCATTGTACAGCTCCCAGGCCACATACGGCCCTTTGGTTGACTCTTACCAACCCCTTTAAACTCATTTGGAATTACAAAATAAATATATTTTATTATTTTATCTCAAACATGGACTAAAGCTGCATTGCTTTTATTTTAGAGGTTTTTTTAATGACATTTTTTGTAAGGCAACCTCACTTTTCCATTGCTTTGTCATAACATATACTCAGTTTACCAGTCTTACCAGCTTGTCAAAACAATGTTATTTACTTTTTTTTAATATATATATAAAGAAATACAATTCATATTATGTAGAAGTGAGCCCTCCACAATATTTTCTGTTTCTCATGTGGCCCCATGGAAAAAACTGCCCAGCCTTGATCTACATTACGGACAAGCACCTATTCAGTTTTTGACTCCTCCCAGGGTACAGCGCAGTGCTAGAGGCTGGGGAGAGCAAGCGTCCCTCTGATAAGGACCCTTCAAGCTGGGGGGTGGAGGAGGTGGTGTGGTTCATCCAAGATGCAGATCCACAAGCACTGGGTCCTCACGCAGACACCTTCAGGAAACATGTAAGTCTATGTAACTGTAGCACACCTATAGGGTCAACACCTGTCCGTCTTTTGATTGTCCTGTACCCGTGTAGGTCCCTGTCCCCTGTTATTTATTTTTTTTATTCTATTGAAGCCACATGAACTGTATAAAAAGAAAGATTTGTAAATTTTTTCCCACAAAGAACCATAGACTTTGTGTAAGACTTCTTAGGTATTGATACTTTGCAGTGACATCACACTGGGGGTGTTCTACCTCTATCTCTATTGGCAGAATGTTCAGTAGTTATCGTGGTGACACAATACACAAATTAGCAAAACAGATAAATCTTCAGATTCAGACAGCTTTATTAATCCCACCAGGGGCAATTAGTTTGAACAGTAAAAAATAATCTGAAGAAAAAGTACAAAATGGACGTAGCTGAAAAGGATCTCTATACTGACAAATCTATAAACTGACATTCATTGTTGTAACATGTTTAGTTATTGCTATTCCAATCTCTGTTTTGTTCTCTCCCTTTTTCTACAATTGGCTGTGGTGACCCTATGCCTACATATTACTCACAACACCTCACTGCAGCTCGAAATACACTGTAAAGATTTGTATTTGAATTGATTTGTAATAAAAGTTTTTGTTTTAGGAAATCGATGGGGATGCTCTGCTCTTGCTCAAAAGTGAAATGATGATGAAGTACCTTGGGCTGAAGCTGGGGCCGGCTCTAAAGCTCTGCTACCACATCGATAAACTCAAACAGAGTCACTCCTGATTTATGGGGGAGCTCAAACCTGCAACTGTAGCTGGTGCCAGAAATAGACTTTATAGAGCACAAGGCTCTTATATCTGGCAACAAAAGGAACGTAAGCGTACAATAGAAAAAAAATGTCAAAGTATGTCGATAGCATTGACTTCAACATATCATACAGCTATGAATGGACCGGTGCGATATTTGAGCTGCATTCAGCAAATCTGCTACAGACAACATATCAATACCTCAGAGCAACAATATAAAAAGAATAACAAAATGGTGCTTTAAGTTATTGTCATATTTGTCAATTTTAGGTGTTGTATATACTTTTTAAAATTGTTTTAATACTTTTCTATTGTTATAACGTTTTTGAACTCTTTTACATCTTTTGGATTTGCAGCTGAAGTGATTTTATTGCCACACAATATATAGAACTACATCAAGGACACACAATAGCATTAAAACACATTGAATACTGTAGCCTGTTTTTGTGATCGCTTTTTTGTCATTGTCAAAATGAATCACCACAAACCATGACTTTAGACTTTCCCACCGCTGTGCATTCTAACAGGAAGTCCCCTCAAGGTTATAACCACATCGAGAATAAACGCTTGCATTTTTTCTGAAATATATTTTTTTTTTGTTTCTGTGCAAAAAAAAACAAAAAACAAACAAAACAAAAAACCCCCCAAAACATTAAAACCAGCACAATGTAAATAACATAATAACAATAATAACAATATTGTTATTAAATAGTGCAATCTGCGTGCCACATGCTACAGCATGTTTTTGTATGACTTGAGACATTAAAATTACGTCATGTATCAAAAATGATCATTATTTAGTGTATTATACAGGCCTTAATTACTTACAATGCATGCAACTTAAAATAATATTGTACGCATAGAGATGCACCAAGTAGGAATAATTCCCCAGTGGTAGTTTAATGTTTTTTCCTTCTTGTTAATGCTTTTTACATTTACATACATTTTGTCTAAAGGTAAGATCTGTTTAGCCATAGCCCTACTCAGTCTAAGATGAATTTTGGAACAGGCCAATAGCCTATGTTTCTTTTTGTTTTAATAGTCAAACACGCCTATGTGCCTGTGTATATTTCATATTTATTGTGAGGAAGTCTACTAGGTTCTAGGCTTATGTTAAATTCTCTGTAGGGCTACTGTGCACCCTCAGCTTCACAAAAGAAGAAGTCTTACGAGAATCTCGTGGGTTCTCGCGTGAATAACACTTCCTGTTTGAGGAGCAGCCTGATCAGTGCGTGTGGTTTACAGAGAAATGCGTGCATCTGTCAGACAGAGGTGAATATGGCAGAAGTCTCGGAGAGGACGCTCCAAGTGGCGGTGGTGATCTCCTTTGCTGCGGGCTTCGTGGCGGGCTGGCAGGCCAACAGGATGAGGAGGAAGTTTCTAGACTGGAGGAAAAAACGGCTACAAGACAAACTTTCCGAGACGCAAAAGAAAATCGATCTGTCCTGAAGGGTACAGCCACCTGTACGTCCGAGTACAGGTTACATTCACACGTCTAGGCCAAGACCTGTAGACTGTTTATTCTGTTTTTGTCGTTATAGCCCTATACCTAAATCACGGACATAGGCTTAAATGTTATATTATCCCCCTAGAGGCCAGTAATAAAGCTTACATTGTAGACAGGGTTGTTTTTTGTTTCACAAGTGTTATGTTCTTTCAGGTTTCCCATTGCTGCTGCGGTCGGGTGGACTGGACTAGTGCTGCTTGTTACACTGGAAGAAGTCAAAATCAACAAATCTCCTGATGGTGAAGGCTGTGGCACTGCCTCTATGTGAACTTCAACTTTACACTCACAAACATCACTATTCATCACTACTAATTTGTCCCATTGTCCAGTAGGCTTAATTTGTGTTTGTAGCTCTGTGGTCAATAAATTATTTTTACATTTGGAAGACTAAACTAATGTTTTTGTGCATCTGATTTTTGTCTAATATTTTAGGATTCTGAATCTCAGATCGAATCAGCTGTAATAGTGTTACAGGGAAGACATAAATTGTGAACAACGCACTTTCTTTTGTAGGTCTATCCATTAAAGTATCGTGCTGGCTCCCTCTGCTGGTGGACAAACCTGGTTACATGTAGTTTTATTTTATTATTATTTTTTTTAATCACATGTAAAACTATTTAATAATAATAATAATAATAATAATAATAATAATAATAATAATAAACTGAAAAAGGTGACAGTCCAGTGATTGCATTTCCTGGGCAGATGAGTGTCAAAATTAGCTGGGTAGCCTACAAGATTTAAGTTTTTTTTTTTTGTAAATAATGATAAACTATAGACCAATTTACTCGTTAATTTCACCCTGAGTATGTTATATTGTCACTGCAGCAGAGGAAACAACCAGTGTAACATTTAAAAACATTTATTTATATAACTTTCTATGGATCATCATTTCTATACTATATTTACACTAATTAACAGGTTGATTGTTATATTACTATAGTTTTATCTATTAGTATTAAAAAAAACAAAAAAAACAAAACCTTGTGAAATAAGCGTGCAAAAATAAATAATAGATGCTGTCAGTAGGTGGTGCTACAGGCCTGTGTCATTGTCCACACGTTTACTCTCATATTTTTTCAGATGGGAATTTTGAGAAATGCCATTTTTCACATTCACATTTTAACACAGCACTTACAATGGACATAAATTGATCTTAATCACGCCAAAACACAAAAAACGTCAACATTCCAAAACAATAACTGTTAAGAAACACTTCAGTACCAAAATATAAAAAATAGAAAGTTATATATAGCTCAATTTGAAGAACCAAATTTGATGCTGTAAACATATAGCCCAAATTAAAGTAGCTGGAGAGTTTGCTGACAAATAGAGGATGAGATGAGTGCCATGGGAGGAGAAGTGTCTGCAGTGTCTGTGTTTTGGAGAGGCTCTGATTGTCCCTTAGCACCTAATGCTGGGGCTAAATTGTGATGAATAGCTGACTGGAGTGGCCTCTCGGTGGGTAAATTGTCTGGCTTCTGTTTATTTTTGAAACCGCTCCCTGTGACCGACTGTGGCCAGTGGGACGAGATGTCAAAGACTATTTTCAAAGAGGAAGATAATGTGCAAACTGTTACACTGTAATGGACTGTAAGCTTTTGAACCAGTGAGAATCCCATATATAATCTATAGTAGAGTGTCACTGTGAGCTGAATTTGGATATAATGAGTGACATTCAATCTAACCAATCATGTGTGTGGTACGTTACTTAAGTTTGGGTATTTAGTATTAAACATACATCATTAGTCCTCTCCTGTCGCAAGCAGCAAAACTTAATTTTTTAACTGTTTGCTTATGACCCGTTGTCTAAATTTGGCTAATTTTGGCTACTTAATCTTTGTATCTTGTTTGTTTCACAGTGTTATATGTTGTTTTTCCGTTGTGCTTTTTAACTACAAATGGCAAATAAACTAACCTAACCTAAGTAAGTACAGCACACACAGGGCGGAGATAGGGGGTAATTGAAAACAGACATTTTATGAGCATTTAAGACTCAAATGCAGCACAATGCAGTTTTAATCAGACATGAACATATCAATTAAAATAAAACTCTTAGCTGCTGATGAGGAGACGCCATTATAACATGCTTAAAAACTCATTTATCCACTTCAATCTAGCACTTTTACTGACGCTTTTTACAGTTCGATGCATTTATTATTCATTCACTCTTTAACTGTGATTCTGTATATAGAATTCTGATCACCGCTCAGACAGGGAAATTACAATTATCCAAGGACACAGACTGTATGCATTATCGCTGAGAGAGTGTACTGTACTTAAAGCCTAACTAAGTTACTTCACATAAGGGAAGTAAAGCCACAAAAGCTGGATGACATTAATGCTAAACTAATATATCAAAGAAAAAAAAAAAACTGAACTAGAGGTGAACCAGAGGAGCAAGAAAACAACCTAAATCACTTGATATGAGGTATTTATTGGCAGTTTTTACAGCATATCGTAATCATGTAATGTCATTCTACCCAGTGATGTGTAACCAGTATGATTTTTAGAAGAGTCAATTGGTCTTTGGTCCGGGTGTTTGGGCCCTTGCAGTTTCCGGCGCCGGAGAAAAGATTTGTGCAAAAGACATAAATGAGAGCTTGATCACGTCCGCAGAGATGATGGATCGGATTTTCCTAATTGGCACATGGCCCCGGAGCCCGTGTCCTTCCCTGTATCAAGTGCGCTCACAGTGTCATGTTTAATAAGCTGCTTGATTGGCTTTCAGCTGGGTGATTGTGCCCTCAGGCTGTTGGCTCAAGCTCGGATGAGAAGAATGCAAGGGGGGCTTCCACTTAGGAGAGTGAACAAGAGCATCAATCTGCCTGTGAAGACATGTACCACTAAGTTTGCTAAAAATAAAAATGCTGTAGCTCAAATTATTTCATGAAGACATCTAAAGTTGGGCCTGGCTCTCTCAATGAACGTTTTTACATAGTATAGCATTAAATTTACTGTATCTAGCTCCATGGAGACAGACAGGTGACACCTCAAGGAGAATTATTTTTGAACAAATGAACAAATGAATAAATGCAAGATAAGGAAATTTAACAACAAACTGTAGAACTTTGCAGGCAAAGCAAGAGCTTCTTAATGGGGACAGCAGGTGGCAGGACAGCAAAAGTGACATAGTACATAGTACACCTTTATTATACATTCTGATCATAATGCATTCAACCTGCCTTACATTCAGATCACAGACTGTATGGACATACATAGCTAACCTGCTAGCTCCCACATTCCAAATTGGAAGTGAGCATGGGAGCGCTTCCGGCTCCATTGACTCTGGTGTTTTTATTTCACTATTGTGTCCAAATAAATTCCTATTCCTAATATGGAACTCAGCTCCAAATTTGCCCTTATAACTGTTGGCTTCAGTGAGCTTCATTTCACTCCCTTAGTCCACTTCTTTATATAGTCTATGATTCAGTGTATTTCAGTATATATTGTACTGTATACTTGAACAATAATTGGTGTTATGTTGTACTGAAGTCAAAAACAGTTGCTTAATACATGTTAAGTTACCTGTTACCTAATAAAGTTCTCCACTTGTTGTTAAACTCCTGACTATCCCTTTATCTTGAAACACAATGCTTTAGACCAGATGATTATTTCATTTTTGTGAAACATGGTAATGCATGCAATGAGCATATACTGCCTCTGTTTAGAACAATGTGTCTGATTTCCATTCAAATTCTGATGTGATTATGCATAGTTTTAGGTGATTGAGCTGGTTTCATAACACTCTTTTATAGGCTTTTTACATAAACCACCTCCAACCACTCAAAACGACAAAACATCCAAAACGTCTCACCAGCTGAAATAATATTTAATAAATACAATTGCTCCCTATGTTTCCATGTTCTACAGTAAAGTGTTTATTACTTTTATTATAAAAGTGTTATTGAAGTGGGAGTACTTTGATTCAGATTTTCCATCCATCGTGTCTCATTTCAACATAGGTGGAAAACATTTTGTAACCCTGTAAAGCTGTAATGGAGGAGAGCAGCGCTGCAGGGTTAGGACCTAATTCCCCACTGGGAGCGTCAATACAAATGGATGCACTTAGAATGCTCTAGATAACAGCGGGAGTATGAATGGGGCTGGTACATGCTGTCTGCTGCACAATCTCTCCTCTCTCAATATTTGGGTCTCAGTACACTGAACAATCTGGACGCACCCGAAAGCCTGCATGTTGGTTGTTTACATGCTAAAATTATGAAGTAAACAAGATTTGAGAGCCACATGCCTCTGTTAGCTGATGATTTACCACAGCAGCTACCAGCCAAAAGTTGTTAGAGGAATGTTAACTGCACAACGGACTGTTCCTCTTCTACGGAGTGTGCATAGTGCATACAACACAATTTAGCAGCCTTTGTACAACTTTTTTTTTATTATTATTAAATGTAAGGGCAGATTCACTACAACAAACACTGTTGCAAAATCCAATACAGACTCACATGTATTTTAGACAAAAAATAACATTGCCCCAACCGTAGCAGCAAAACTATCAACACCTCAGCCTCCTTCTACCCCTTCTATTCACCACAATTAATGTCCTTATGTCTTTAGGGACATATTTTTCTGAGAAACAATTGTATTGCATCGTAAAGGTGCACTATGCAATTTTTATGGTAAAGGGTCCAGATATATAGGGCAAAGCCTGGAATAATATACAATATAGCATTCAAATTAAATCTTAAGTGTTTGCATTGCAAAAAGACCTTTAAAATATGCAGTCTTACTGAGAGTGTAGTCACCTCAGAGAATGGACCTGTAACCCGGCCTGGTGGCGCTACCTGCTTGTCTCCATGGAGATATATGTTAATAATAATATTTGTTCCTAAACAGTTCTGTGCACCAAAGTTTAGCTATTAAAAAGTTGCAGGTTTGTTTGTCTTGGTAAACTCACTATATGAAACACATGTTGAGGCAGGGACCATTTATTATGTATTAGTTTACATGTTCCCTCACAGATCCACTTATCTGTATTCTGTACATGTGCCTGTTACACATTTCTGCACATGGGGCACTTTTTGTAGAAACTTGCGTTCTGTCGCCGTGGTAAATTACTCGAGGCTTAAAAGTATGAACCTTTTACTATGTCGTCAGGCTGTGTGTGTGTGTTTGTGTGTGTGTGTGTGTGTGTGTGCGTGCGTGCGTGCGCGAAGCTTGTTTTTGTCGATAAAGATTACACATGCGTCACACAGGATGCTGGTTTGTTGGTGGAAAACTGCTTATTCCAGCTGATGGAGTGTATAATTCCCCAGTCGGAATAGTAATGATGGCATTCTAATTCAGATGGAGAGAGGATACATTAGACTCTCATTTGGAATGTTGTTATTAAGCAGTTCTGCATGTTTTCTCTCTGTGTGACAGGAATTCAGATTATTTATTTTGCATATGTTAAAGATAGAACTTTTACAGTATATACAGCAGTGGTGGAAGAAGTACTCAGTTTCATTACTTAAAGGTGCACTGTGTAACTTTTCAGAAGATCTGTCACCTGGTTCTCTCCATGAAGATACTGCCTGGAATGTTCCACAGTATGCCATTACATGTATTTATGTCGATGGAGACAGCAGGTGATATCGCAGGGCCCAGTTACATGTCAGACCTGTGGAGAGGCGAGCCAACTCACAGCAAGAATGCAAATTTTTAGGTCAATAAAAACCCATTTTATTTAGTAAATTCAAGATGGATACGTTTAATGCCATACTGGGACATTCCAGACAAAATTAACAACATTTCCACGGAAACAAGCAGATGCTGGACCCTCTACCAGAAAAGTTACACAGTACAGAATGATATGGGAGCAAAAAAATACTCAAGTAAAAGTATCACGTGTAAAAAAGTACATTTAAAAATGTACTTAATGAGTAAAAAGTAAAAGTATTTTGCTGAGTTTGTGAGATCTAATAAAGCTGATAGAGTTGGAAGTGTTTTGACTATTTGCATATTTTGTTTGCTTAAACTATGAATGTGTTAAAAATAAACGCCCTGGGCTTTTCAGCAGGTCTCAGACAATAATAATAATAATTTAAAAAAACTTTTACTTTTCAGTCTAGTTTATAAATGGAGTAGCAAGTACAAATATCTGGTCTCAAATGTAGTGAAGTAAAAGTAAAAAGTATAGATACCTAACATTTATACTCAAGTACTTTACTACTTTTACTTTGTTTGAGAGTAAAGGGTTAAATTTGACTAAAATGTGTGTTTTTTCACTTCCTACATCCCAACACCTTTCCTCTAAACCAGTCACAATTTAAGCCATTATGCTTGCATTAGGTTCAAATAAAGAAGTATGATATCTTTTGGGGCTTCGCAGTGTGATCTCGTGTCACTTTGGCCTCACACCACTTGGTCCATGGTTCAATTCCCGGACCAGCCAAAGCCTCTCTGTCTGGAGATGTTTCCTCAGGTTCAGAGAAAAACTGACAAATAAAACAGTGGATATGTTTATAATGCTCACTAAAACTCTGATCATGATCTGATTTCTGGAGTTCATTCTTGAAATGCCATGTAAATGCGCAGTCTGATTTCTTTCTCAGTGTTCACACCTCTGCAGGTTTTGACAAGGGGAATTATGGAAAAAGGGCAAACTAATTAGGCAAAGACAAAATGAAAGTGAAAATGTTATTGTAAAATTCATAACTTTGTCTTCCAAAAAAACAGTTTTGATTATCAGATTTCTTGTGCATGTAAACACACACCAATGATTATTCTAGTTATCTGTTATATTCTATGATATGGTGAATGTCAAAAGGTGAGTGTAAAAACAAAGGTCTTTCTTATTAGATTTAGGCATTACGCTTCCATTTACATAATCATTTCCTTATTTGTTACAACGTAGGCAGAGGTGACGTCTGTGTGCTTTTATATTTCAGTTTGGCTTTGGAAAACCTGTCTCTGAATTGTCGCACAAATGCACACACACTCTTCCTCTTAACAGCCCCCATCTGTCCTGCTCTCAGTACCATTTGAACTCTAATATCATCTCAAGGTGACCAAGCCTGCAAGCCATGTTCAGTTTGTGCAAAATGGACAAAGCAGACCTGTGTGGAGTCTGTGTGGAGTCTCTGGGCCAAATGTTTGAATGCGTAACTTCAGTGAGGCTTTTAGACTGTCAGCTTTGCAAAGGTCACAGACAATTAGCCTAGTGGCTTTTACTGGAAATGCCTGTTGTAAACCCTGAATGCTCTTTTGACACTGTCCTTTATTCTCTCCTAGCAAACTGACTCGAAAGTGTGCTCCCAAATAGTAAATCCAATAGTTTCATCGATTATGTAGCTGCTGTGAAACACTTAAAAGTACATTTCTACTAATAGACATAATGATGAAGGGAGTAGCAACAATGGAAACAGAAAAGGGAGGTAAGATGCTCTTGTGAGGTTTTAGTGTTATGTTATAATGCTGTTAACTGATGTAGAGTTGTGTTTCATTCACACATTTGAGTAACCCTTAATTATTAGTTTGTCTACATCTCCAAAGCTCAAAATGCTCCTTATTGTGATGTCATGAAGTGGTAGTTTTCAAGTTAATTTCTACCTTTCACCTTTTGTTCTGTATGGAGTTTAAAAACACAGTGGAGCACACTGGGGCCTAAATATACAGTGTTTGTGTGTTAAACATGTGTGAATGAAACAAAACACAGCTCCAAGTAGGTTTTTGACGAGTAAACAACATTATAGATCAGAAAACAGCCTAATATGGGACAGTTAAGTGCACATTTAAGCAATAATTTGGAGGAAAACAAAGGTAAATTTACAAAAAACTTTTTACTTGACTTGAAGGAACACTTTGGTCATGCATTTTACTGAGTCACTTTATTTTCATGTCATTCAAGTTGGAGTTTATAAAGGACTTTGTTATGACTTGATCCTGTTGTCTTACACCATAAGAATCATCTATTGCTTTCCTCTTTCATGTTCAGATCCCATGGCCTCAGTTCCTCTTTCCATTGGTTTTCATTGTTTAGTGTGGTTAGTGTTGCATATAGAAGGAGAAAATAGAATTAATGAGCCTCTGGGTAAATACATTGATTTTGGCATTCAGCTCACATTGTGCTCCCTGTTTCAGTGCAGTACTGACAGTTTAATCACTCCTCCATTTAATCATTTAATCAACCATTTTGAGCTATTTTTCTAACAGCAATTGCTGCAGTCACAGAGTTTTCACATACTGTAATAAAATAAAGTACATTGACTTTGGCTAATCAAAGACTGCGCAACAAATCTGTCTACAGGCTCTTTATGACTGAACGGGCAGAAAAGCACACTCCAGGCTGCACTTTCATTCAACGTTAGCCACTAGTGACAACTGTATTAATTTCTGGAAACCATGGAAACTATAGCCACAGCTGTTATGGGGCAGACTGACTGAGAAATCTGCTAATCTGCACTAATGGCTTCTTTGACCACCACCTACATGCATGTAAGGTGAGTGGCAAAAGTGTCTTGCCCAAGGACATCCCAAGGACACCACAACAGAATGCAAAGTCCAAATTTAACCGTCGATTTATGGTTTTAAGACAACCACTCTACCACCTCTTTAAAGGACCCATATTACACTGTTTTCTGATATATGTTAACATGTTGTTCCCTCATCAAAAACATAGCTAGAGTTGTGTTTTGTTTCATTCACACAAGTTTAGTATGCAAACTCTGCAAATTTATGCAGCGTTTTTCTCTCACAACTGAAAATACTCACCTACTTCCACCTTGTGATGTCATGTGGCAATACAGGAAGTGCTGCACCTTCACCAGAATAATTTGGATGATCTCTCTCTACTAAATAAAAGGTAAAAGCTAGCTGTTAACTTGAAAACTACCACATCACAAGGTGAAACAAAGCATTTTGAGCTTTGCAGATATAGACAGACTAGTAAGATAGGGTTACTCAAACATGTGTGAATGAGAGAATGAAAGACACAACTCCAGGTATGTTTTTAAGGAGGCAACAACATTAAACATGACTTAAAGCTCACAAGAATCCATTTTACGTAATATAGAACCTTTATCCATGACATAGGAGTGTCTACACGCAAATTGGCCATTTTCCACTTCATGGCACCCACATTTGATCATGAAAAGCCTTATATACAACAGTACTACACATTACACATATTTACTGTTTACTGGATGGGAGAACGTTTTTGCTCCAATGCTGCTCTGGCCATCTAGTAATTCAATGTTTTGGAAAATTACTTCTTCTGGCTGAGATGCCCTGATGCCTTTAACAGCAGTGGAGCACAAAACTCACACAAACTCTCAAATGGGCTTTTCTACATTGGCATCTTTCATCTTTTGTCCCTCATGTGCAGCTTTGATCTGTCATGTTTGACTTTTGCCACTTGTTGACACCTGTAGACAAAAGGAGAAGTGTAAGTCTATCTGGATGTAAACAGTCCTATACAAACATAAACACTGAATTTTCTAAGGGACATATGCTCGCCATCAATAGTGCCATTGAAGGTAGCTTGTGTACATTAGCTTCTTGATTTTTAGGCTTTGATTTAGTTTTCGTCTTATGCCCAAAAACTTTCTATCAATTTGTTTACGGATAACTAAATGAATACAGATGATATGCCAGAATACAGGGAACTTCTATTTTCCCCCCTGAAGTTAAAAGCGTGTATCCGTGTGCTTATTTCTGCCTGCTTACAGTTCAAGCTATTTCATGAGAGAGCGGTTTAGTACATGTTTATCATTACTGACGACAGGCGTTAAGTTTCTCTCAAGGAGCTACAAGGTGTTTGGTAGAGATAAGTGTGGTGCCATTTTGATTTCTTTTTTGGAAATCGCATCATGTCACTCGGAGCACATGGGTAATTTGTAGCTGTTTACAACAGTCATCATTTGCTAATTTGGCACTCACGTATTTTCAGAGGTGAGCGGCAGACACCAGTTTTATTCTTCTAAAACTGCTTCATTAGTTTCTCTATTAGTCTCAGCAATTATAGCACACACTTAAGGCTGTTTTTCAGACCCAGGTACATGACAAAATAAAAGGTTTATCTAATGTAGCTGTTGTCAAATTTGTTATTAATCAAATTATTGCAATTCATTTACTCAGTAGAAGAAGAAGACATTCATGCTCTATTTTCGTACAAAGGGCATTTCAATAAGTGAGTGGCAAAATGAGTGATGCTGTTTCTTAATTATAATGATAATGTGAAAAATAAACATGACATTTGCAGAGATCAGTTTGCTAATTGTTGCTAATTGCTAATTAAAGAGTTTTGTCCCAACCAGTGATGGGAAGAATACTTTGACAGTGTATTTTGTTTCAGAATACTGAATATCTGCATTAAAACGTGTTTTGTAGTGTAGTGTCAGAGTACTGTATTTTAGATACTAGAGAAGTTAAAATCACACATCCACCCACCATGTATTCAGAATACATATTCTCAGTATGTCACTTCTCAATATCCCAACTGCCAAATTAAATTAAATTATTTAAATGCTGCCAAATGCAAAAAGACTTGGTAATAACATTAATTATATACAGTTTTCATGTATGGTGATAGTCACTGTTATAGATATTATGTGAGAACCATATGTTCTGTTTGCCTGACCAGTTTCTACATTCTGTTCAAATCCAGCAGGGTCTGGAATCGGACTACAGAGCGTGAAAAGCCTCCTTCCAAACTTGAACCGGTCCAACCACAGCTGCTAATTTGTAATACGTGTCTCTCAAATGCAGAAGACATCTCTTAAAATTCCTGTAGCATTCAGAACAGACCACCTTGTCAAGGCCTGATCTCGTCAGATCTCAGAAGCTAAGCAAAGCAGAGCCTGAGTAGTACTCGGATGGGAGACCTCTTGGGAATTCCAGGTGCCACAGTGCCAGTGCAAAAACTGTCATTGTGTCCTTAGGCAAGACACTTCACCCATTGCCTCGTAAGCAAGTGCAGTGTGAGTGTGTTGGTGGTTGGAGGGGTCGATGGGCTGTGGCTGCCCTGGGGACAGACAATAATACAATAATAACTTACCACCATCGAGTGTGGAATGAATGAATAGTGCTCTGTAAAGCGCTTTGGGTAATTAATTAATATAATATAATTTTATTACCGAGGTAATAGTTTGGTGCTTTGCTTGTTGATTCTGAGGAAATCTATGCTGTTTCTCAATCCTTTATGTTGTTGTTTTTTTATTCTACAAGTAAACAGCCATGTTTGTTTTTGATGCAAACTGAGCATGCGTCTCTCTGATTGGTTAATCTGCCTGTCAATCACACCCTCTGAAATCAGTGAGACAGGATACAGATCCAGGTCCACTTGTCTTTGTAAAGTTTTGTCAAAGCGTGTAGTTCTGGTTGGCCAGGTAAATGTTATGTCAGTAGCTCTGCCTTCCAATCATCTCCTGCTGAGCGTTTAACTGAAAATATAATTTTAAAGGTATTTTTTATCTATATTTAAATTTTTATACCATGAATGCTTCCTCTGGCACAGTCCTCTCTACACTGACCTCTTGTGTTTGACTGTATTAACATCATGCAGTATAAATCTTTTTTAATTACAAGTCACGCCTTTTGGAAAATGCTGATTATAAAGATTACAAAATGGTTAGCATAAATCCAATAAGTAGGGGTAAGCAGAACGGTCATATTCATTCCATATAACACACACGTGCACGCACATAGACTTTAGCTCATCATATTATAGCCACTGCTGTGTCTACTGAGACTGAAGTGTGTGATGACATGTGGTAATTACATGGCTCAAATGTGGCTTCTACATGAATATTTCAATATTGGCAGAAGCAGAGTGGGCAGGCTGAGCGGGCAGGCTGAGCGGGCAAGCTGGTCGCACCAAACTGGTTTGCTCTTGGCCTATACATAATAAAGATTTGCACTGCTCTGCACTCTCCAGATTCCACATCCAACCAGATAGACACTTAAAAGAGACAAATGAGTGAAGATAAACGCCTCCTTCTGGGGCTAAGACAGTGGTGCTGAAGAGGCCACTTAAAAAGGGTGTGTTTTTTCTTTGTGTGGGGTTTTCCTTGTGTTGGTGTAGGCCAATGGTCATGTAACTGGCAGCTGGGTGATTTTTTGTTTGTTTTGTTTGTATTGTTTAAAAACCCTGTGAACCTTCTCCCTCACTCTCTCTCACTCTCTATTGTCTCTTTGTCCAGCTGAGGTTCTCCAGGCACTCTGTGGGCGACGCTGGGGCACGCTGGGGACAAAGCACCACACCAGCTGTGCCAGCCGTTGACTTTGAGCCACACAGCCAGCTCAGTCTGACCACAAACTTGGAACCCCGGGACAAGCCCCTATATCTAACTCTGTCTACCCCTTGTGACACTTAATTCATTCCCCTTTTTTAACTAGAGAACACATAGATAATGATTTTAGTGTAGCCCATCTAAGGCTTGCCATGGCTCTTATATATACTAAATTTGAGACGGCTAAAATCAGTAGCCCACTGGCATTTTTGTTATGTAGCTCACTGGAGGAAAAAGGTTGGAGACACCTGCCATACTATATAACAGCTGTGACAAAGCAATGTCCAGACAAGCAGGTTGCCCACCCCAATCCTCCACCAGAAAAGTTACGTAGTGCACTTTAAATGTACATCACACAGAATGTCTAATAATAAGTAGGAAAAGTTGTTTATGCTAACCTATGAACAACATTTAAACTTCTTTCACCAGACTAGACGCCAGAATATTTCTAGGTTGCTGCTGGAGTGAGGTGCTGCTTTGAACTAGTCTCTTGGAGAAGTGAATGCATGGGTGAGATGGAGGCTTAATTTCCCCTCGTATGCACTTTGTTTGCCTAATGAATTTGCTTTGGTTCAGGCACTTTGCCCGAATGCAGTAAAATACAGAATTAGTGAAAGAAGACGACAGGGTTCCTCATAATAATTGTGTTGTTTTTGACTCTTGAGGCGTATGTGTATTTGCTACCACTGTTTTGAGAGCCCTCTCTGGGGTTTCCATCTAATCATTTGCTGACAGATCAATTGGGTATTAATTTTTTAGACTTTTTGCCACTTATGAGCAATGCCACCTCTGAGAAGAAATCTTGTGCTTTTTGTACCAATGAATTCTCTGTGTGAATTCTGATTATTGCAGTTTGAACTCATCAGGTTTAGAATCAGAAATCCTTTTGCAAGAAACCAAGCAGAGAACAAACAAAAAAGGTGGCTACAAATTAAATCCAAACTAATTACCTGAAAACATAAACAGTCCTTCTGGCTTATTGCTCTCTTTAATGTTCAGTTAATGGTGACTTCATTTCTTGTCAAACAGAACTAATACTATATATATTCTGAGCTGCACATATTGTGTGTCATGATTATGGCCATAAAAGCTCATCAGATGTGATGCTTTCCTGTTTCTAAATCACAGTTGTTATTTGTCTCCAGATGGAGAATAGCCTGTATGCAAACAATAATGTGTGTTGTAAATTTAACAAAACAAATGAACTAATAACTTTCAGATATATTCTGCATATTGTGCACCCTTCTCTGTCCTTAAGTTTTGAACAGAAGAAGTTGCAGAAATAAACTTATTTTAAAAGTCCCATCATACTGGAGGCAGGCGCAGCAGGCTGTCTCGTCCAGGGAATACTCTGTACTGGTTTCCAGTGTCAAAATGAATTCTTAAACAGCTACAGCTCTTCAGAGCGCGCTGACAGTCAGCACGGGCAGCACTCTGCATCTGAATATTCACCAACAGTTTCACAACAAAGAGGCAATATCTGCACACTGTGATCAAACTATCAGAGTGAAACGTGTATTTAAAAAGACAACTTTGGTCCATCAACAGAGTCAGCACTTTCATCACACACGAGAGCTGTGGGATCTGAACCAAACACTTGCAATTCTTACTAAATCTGATGAACATGTACTTCACAACTACATTTAAAAATGAACAGAAACTACCTGGAGGTAATGAGCAGAGCACACTGAACTCAGAGTAGCATCAGCCTTGGGACAGACCTGTTTCTGTGGGAGTATGCAGAAGAAAGAGGTGGTTCCACGCAGATTGTTAAGTATGTGTGTATCACTACTTAATGTTACACTGAGTTTGCAATAATAGTTCCATCAGCTTTAGTCAAAACCCAAGTGTTGGGGCCAAGAAAATTAGAAGTAAAAGGCGATGCCATCTTAATTTGCTGGTGTTAACTTTGGGATAACTCAATAGCAGAGCAAGCAAAGAAATCAAACTGAAACTAGTTAGAGGAAGGCACAGTCATCTTTCTCATCCACAAATACACAATGGCTTCCCTTGCCATGCTTTTCAAAAAACAAAATAATCTGTACTTTGGTTCATTTGGCTCCCACCCAAATCACCATGTCCTCTGATTGGACAGGTCATCCACTGGCTTGAGCCTAACACAGCAGAGGAGAGGTTCAAGCAAACAAATATTGTGACAATTAATTTTGCTTTGAATAGGTATGCCAAACCCTGCTTATAATAACTAACTTTTAATGTGAGACCTGTTGCTAACACCTTGGTTGCTACATCTCCATTCTCCACGGCTCTCCTCCATCCAAATGTCCACTCTCTGTGAATTGCAGCACTATTGATTCTCCCGCAGGGGATGATTAGCCCTTACCCGTGTCAGAGCACCGAGCCAGGCCAGTGATAATACGTTCACTCAATGCACAATAACAACCCAGGTGCCCCAGGAACGCCAGAGCCACAGCTCGCCTCGAAGCTCACCTCACGCTAGCATGCTAATTTAGCAGGACTGGTGATAAATGCATGCTGTCATTGCCTGTGAACACAGTCAGCCTCTGCACAGAGCAGCAGCAGGGCCCATCCGATAAGCTACATCAAACAAATGGGACATAATGGGATTGGTTACGGTGTACCTAATACCTATACACTGTACGGCACTGGAATGCAGAGACACACGACTGTGATCACATTTTTATCCACTTTAGACAATGGAACAGAATCTCTGCGCTCTCTGTGAATCCTCAGCTCAACACAGACTACAACCCAGTGCTAAACCCCTGGCACCTCATTAGTCCACACTTTGTCACTAAACATGCTCCTCACTCCTGATCAAATAGTGTGTATTCGGAAGGCAAACACAAAGCATTTTGAAAAGCATTAAAGCAACCAAATCAATATAAAAATTTGAAAAAAGTTACCCACACTTTATTATCTGTTATTTAATATGGAGCATCAACTAAGGCAAGTAGACACGGATCTGATTGGGACATCTAACTCATTTGACCAACATATAGGACCCTATAGCAAGATTTTGTTGACGTTCATTTTTGGAGTTCTTCAGCAGTTCCAATAAAAACATTTTTAAACTAAAATACTGATTTGCATTCTGCTTAGAAATCAAAACTGAATTACCATAAATCCACTGAGTCATCTGTGGTACAACCTTCATCTAGCATCACTTCTCAACAGTATTACATTTGGTTGACATAATTTACAGCTTGGTGCTTTTGGGCGACAGTAGTTCTGTTAGTTGAGTGTTTGTCCTCTGATCCAAAGGTTGGCAGTTTGAATCCCACCTCCTCAGGGTATTACTGTTTTTGTTCCTTAGGCAATAGTAGAGCATTTGGAGTGTCCTCTTGACAGCAACGACACAAATCTCCAAAGATCAAATGAGAGATACCACATTGCTTTTGTTGACAGATATGAAGGTCATAGTCAGGTTAATAGACAAGCTTAACAAATCATTCTGCAATTTTGCCAACAGGAACACATTTGAAAGAGACAGACTACTGTTTTCTTGATTTTCAACCTACCAAATGTTTGTTCAGATCAAATTAGTCCAAGTAAAAAACCTCACGATGCTGGGTAGATACACCACAACATGGTAGCAATGACCCAGCAACTTGCGAACATTAAGTTAGCCCTGACCTCCTGACTCTAGTGGAAACTATTGTAATAAGCGGGTTTAATGCAACACTGTGCAATTCTCTATACAGTGAGATATATGACGAGTGGTGCATTATGGGGAGGAAAGCCAAAAGGTGAGCTAAAGGTCATGCACGCACTGCAGCAAGTAGTCCAAGGGGTTGTGGGTGTGATTCTGCACTGGCAAACAATAATCTATGTAGGTGGAGTTTGCATGTCATGCTTGTGATACAGTGAAATATCTATATTTCTACTTCCCACCTATATGCACTATGAGGCATGTATAGGACTGCTGTTAAAAAACAAAACATTAATAGAGGTGAATTTGTGAATCCAAAAGATTCATTTAAAGAAGAACTATTGTGTTTGTATCTCCTATATAGCTATAGTCTATAACACCATTTTAAATCACAATATTCATCTAAAATGATTTAGTAAAAGAAACAAGTTTTCCGCATTAAAAAAAAACAAAACAAAACTCTAAAAAGTAAATTTTGCATAATAAGTCTGTTTTAACTTTGGTTTACTACAGTTGTACCACCATAAACCTGCTAATCGTATGTGTATAAATTTCCAGACCAACTTAAAAAGAGCTCCTCCTCTGTCAGTCCTGCACCATTTTACCCCAATATTAAGTTCTTCACATTTGTAGTAAACATCTTCTTGTTGGAGCTTATTCCTGCGTGAACAGAAGGGTAGTTAAGCAGAACTCACTTGGCAGATTTGGATGAGTGCGTTTGAAGCTTTTGTGCATTTTAGCAGCTGCGTATAATGGACAAATAGCTGGTGTGGGTTTCTCCAAAGATGTACAGTACAAAGAGCCTCGGCTGGCAGCGCTAGCACTTAGCATCAAAAAGGAGCAAAGCTTAAGGAACAAAGTTGTGATCCTTCTGCTAGAACAAAACCCACACAAACAGACAACAATGTGACAACTGCAAAGCTCTGGTGGAAAGCAGATTACACGTTGTGAAGAACATGCAGATAAGCAGAAGTTAGCTGGTTGGCTCATGTAGTTAACAAGAGTAAATGGAAAAACATGGAGGAAGAAAAACAATTACTAAGCTCAAATTTAGCTTGAGCATGTCTTCAACTAAAAACAATGCAGTCAAAAGTTTGGACACACCCTCTCATTCTAGGCTGTTTTTCTTCATGTTTACTACTTTCTACATTTTAGATACATACGAAAAACATCAAATATATGAAGCAAGATATATGGAATTATGCATTATCTGAAGCAACATATTTGTGATGGACAAGTTCTGAGTTCTCTTTCTCCTCTTGCTTTACATAGAGATTCACCAGTTCAGCTCTGGGTCTGCAGCCCCATATGTGTGTGTCGTCTCCATTTCACTGTGGCGTCAGTCAGTGGACACGCTGTGGTGAGTGTTCAGGCCCCTGGGCATTGCTTTAAGGGACAGACTGTATGACTGGGGACCCATGAAATAAAGACTATATGGTATTCACAATATACTGTTTCTGTTCTGAACAATGGTCAATAAGAGGCACTTAAAGTTCAATAGGCCCAGTGTGTGCTGACTGTGCCCTCTCCTTCATACCAACTTAAGCAGGATGTTGCTCTAGGTTTGTTAAAAGAAAAAGCCCTCATCCAAGACACACACCATGGCTGTAGGTGAGATATTTTGCCACAGACTCATAACAAATAGTTTACTTACTATAACTTTAAAGGTACATTATGAACCTTTTCTGGTGGGGGTCTGTCATCTGTTTGAGATGTCACAACTTTGCCTAGGTCAATGATTTCCAAAGTGCAGTCTGGGCCCCCCTAGGGTGTCTCAAAGGCACTGCAGGGGGGCCCCCAAAGGTTGTCCACACAACAAACATAAAAGAAAATTGAGTTTGAAATTAACTTTTAATTATTTATTTGCTTCATTTACTACTTTAATTCAGTATTAAACCCACAGACATTATGATATATTGTAAGAGGTGATGCCCTCTGGCCAAGCTACTGATGAGATCTGTGAAAAGTCACCACTCACTGTAAGAATGCATGTTATTTAAAGTTTTGAGCCCAGAATGAGATAAATGCATTCATAAATGCCATATGTTTGTTTCCATGGAGACAAGTAACAGATCAACCATTAGAAAAGTAGCATAGTGCACCTTTAATCACCATCATTTGAACAACATCAGTGTAAACAATGAATACAAGAAAATAACATTAGGTATTTTATTAATATATTGATATTCTTTAGTTGGTTCTAATCAAATTAAGTGTGCATTCACCCAAATAATTACATCTGCTGATCCGTACAAACCATTCTGTTGTCTTTGTGAGCACAGTGACCTTTCCACCATCAATCTAAAAGACAAAACAAAAACTGTACTACAATTGTCTAACAGCTCAATCACCAAACTGAAATTAAAGATGCACTGCACAACTTTTCTGGTGGTGGGTCCGCTATCTACTTGTCTCCATGGAGATGTTATTGCTTTACCTGGAATGTTCCATGGTATGACATTAAACATATACATCTGGCATTTATTCATTATGGGTGTTACTATTGCTCAAAAATACAGCAATTCGTTCTGTGAATAGGGACGACTCTCCATAGATCTGAACTGTACTGTAGCGTAGTGCTGTACCTGGTTGTCTCCCTTGGTATAGATAGATTATACTGTGAAATACTCTAGAAACGGAGGACCATCCACTAGAAATGTTACGCAGTGCGCCTTTAACAACAAAATTATTTAAACTATTGCAAATAAAATTACTGAAATCATACAATTTTACTGAACAAGATTTAGTAAAATGCAAAAAATCTGCATCTGCGTATGTGGCCCAGCCTGCATGTTTCCACACAGTGTTTTTTTTTTTCCAGTGCAGAGGAGAGATAACCATATGATAGACAGAAGGCAAGAGGCTTAAAGTGGGTGTCCATAGCAGCTTTATTTTGTGTACAGCTCAATTTACCTCACATGTGAAGAGCTAATCTTGTTATGGGAGAGGGGGCCCGCTGTCAGGAATTATTCTTAGATATGATAATCAGTGTTGTCTCGCACTGGAGATGTAGTGTATGAAAAAAGGGATTTAATTCTCTGGAGGAATAGACCAAGTACGGACACGAGCTCAGAGGGACTCCATCATGAAAACAAAGACGACATATAGAGACAGTACACAGCGGACTGGCCATTGCATAAACAGATCTTATGGGAGACAAGAATGCGCTTTGATGTTAGATGCAGCTATACTTTAAAGGGATATACTTGTTTACTGTAGAGTTTAACAATAGATCTATAAGTGTGTGTGTGTGTATGTGTAAATTAGACCAAAAGTTTTAAGTATTTTTCTGCATTTCATAGTTCAGAACAATTTAAAGATGGGGTATTATGCAAAATTGACTTTTTTCTACCAAGTTGTAATGTTCTCTCATAATAAAACATGCCTAACTAAGTTTTAGATGTCATCCTCATCTGTGCATGTTTGAATATTATAACAATCTCGCCCAGGCCCTATTCGAGTAGAAGTAAGACTCTGTCCAACGCTCAGCCCACGAGCCGACATCATCGATTCTCTCGCACAGCCATTTCCATAAATATACAAAAGTAAGATACAAAACAATACACTACAACTTCAGAAACCTAATGCAATGTGCAGCAGTGTCTTTAGTGAAATCCACACCAATTGTGATAGCGCTCTGAAGGGGGAGTGAGCACAGGGAGCAGGGACAGACCTACACACTGTAACTGGGGCAACATAGCTCAGTTGGAGTGTTTGTCCACTGATCTGAAGATTGGTGGTTCGAATCCCGCTCTTGACATACACACGATTGGTAAAGCAGTCAGATCCACTGACCCACAGGTTTGCGGTGCGATTTCCAGCTCCCACAGATGAATACTATCATTGTGTCTTTGGGCAAGGCACCCATCTGCATATAATGATGTATGAATGTGTGGGTGAATGGGTGAATGGGTGAATGGTTCCATGATGTAAAGACCATGATGTACACCATTAACCATGGCATCACCAGTAACTAAATATCAGATTTCAGAGATGCACACAAACTTGAAATGTAATTTTCAACATCAAAATGAGATGATAAGAGTTTAGCAGATGAATCAACATTGGGTTTCCTGTTTCATTCACACAGGGCTGGTGCTGTACTGTCGGTGCGGCTGACTCACACTCAGCATATGAAATGTTTTTGCTCTTTTAAAATGTCTAACATCCGAATCCTTCCTCTTTCTCTCAGCTTGAATCTCTCCAGACTAACTTTGTCTCAGTAGGGCTCCTGTCAAAGTCTGTCTACTGTCTGCTCCTCTGAGAAAAGCCATACTGCGGAGCTTTCATATTAATCAAATAGACATGCAGACACAACAACACAGCCAATATATGCACTGAAGTTTTGCAGCTAAAATCTGTCTCAGTGAAAATAAATATTCAGTACTGTGTATTCTACCCAGCAAAGAAGGTATGAGAAGGCAGAGTGGTTAGCCTATAGAATATTTGAGTTGCAATAGCTTATGCCATCTCTAAAATATGTGCATTGTTGATGTTAGTCTCCATAGAGATAGGACAGCTTTAAAGACAAGCAGGATTGCACACCTGGCCAAGTTACAAGTCAGATCTGTGGAGAGGCGACCCTACTGTGTTAGTAACAATTTATTACAGTTATAATACAGTAGATTTTGGGGACCTAAAGGGTGTAACTTTTTTGGAACCTTCTTGTCTTCATGGGGATTTTATTGCTTTGCCTGAAATGTTCTGCAATATGGCATTAAACGTAAACATATCTATTAGCCCCAGGGAGATACCAAGCCAAGTTACAGGTTAGATCTATGTAGAGGCAACACTGCTGACAATACAAATGCATCTTTTCAAGGTATTTTACTAATGTATAGTTGTAGTTTAATTCATGCGAGATAGGTAAGTTTAATGGCATTCTGCATAAAGTTCTAGACAAAACATCTCCATGGCAAAAAGCAAGTGGCAGACCCTCCCACCAGAAAAGGCACAGAGTGCACCTTTAAAGTTAGAAACAGTAGTACAATTGCAAATAAAGCTTGCAAGCATAATAATACTGTCACAAATTATGTAAATGTTGCTACTCCCTTAGGAGCTGTCACAGTGGTTAATCTGTCCTTTAAGACAGGTGCCCTACCTATAACCTTTCCATTTTATGCTGGGACTTGGGTAGTTTTCAGCCTAGCCAGTATAATTATGAAACATTCAGAGTTTGACAAATCATGCACAGGTCAAGGGAGACAATAAAAAGCAGTTTATTTCTTGGCTTTTATGCTTTTTGGATGGACAGAGAGTGACTCAGCATCTTTCTTTTTTATGAGTAACAAAAAACATAAAATTGCTGATACATCCCTCCACATCAACTCCTCATTGTGCATCACATCCGCTTTAAATCATTACACATGCATTCTCATCTTTAATAGTCCTTCGCCTGACAGTTAGAGGTGCCAGAAAACGAGCCAAGTTCACCCTTCTTTGGCTGTTTTTTTTTAGCGCAATGAAGTAAATATATCTACGATGATACCAGCCTTCTCCATCTCTCACTATGGGCTTGTCTTTTCTCTCCTTTCAGAGAGATTTGGCCTGTAGTTGTTGCAGTGAATAGAGGCGCGCTTCGTCAATAAAGCAATCATTAGGAGCAGATAGAGTTTGTGCTTGTGTACTGACAGCATAAGGGCGAGCGGCGAAGGAGGAGGAGGGAGGGAGAGAGAGGGACGCTTCTGGTGAGATTCAATATTTTGATGCATGTCGGCTGAATCTGTCTCAGCCAATTTAAGTGATGGGAAACACTCGTGATGCTATTGTGGGGCCAGTATAAAAGCTAATGCCAGATACTTTACAGAAGGAATATTTATAATCCAAGGGCTATGTTTCAAGTGCTTGTATTGATTTGAGTTCTATTTTTACAGTGGAAGCATAGTGGTTAAAATAATGTACCAAAACACATCAAAAGCATGATCTTTATTCACACCACTATTCCATTTGTCTTCAGCATCCAATTGTAATTGTGTTTTTCCTGTTTTTCCTCGTTTTAAAGGGCCCATATTACACTATTTTCTGATCTATGTTGTTTCCTCATCAAAAACAGTTCTTACACCCCGTGATGTGCTCCACTGTGTTTTTAAACTCCATACACCTTTACTAGAATCATCTGGATAATTTGAGCCCTGGGATTGCCAACTTCTACTGAAAAAAGGCAAAAGGTAGCTGTTAACTTGAAAACTACCACAAAATGACATCACAAGGTGGAACAGAGCATTTTGAGCTTTGTATGTAGACAGACTAAAAATAAAGGATTATTCAAACATGTGTGAATGAAACAAAACACAACTCATGGTATGTTTTTGAGGAGGTAACAACATTTTAAAATGGCTCAAATCTCACAAGACTCAACTGCACAATATAGAACCTTTGATTAAAAATCACCATGAATTGATTATTGATTTAATCTCAAGCAAGCAGGTGGCACCCCCAGGCTAATTTCATTTTTTTCATTTCATTTCTTTATTTGTTTCATTCATAAAAGATTAATACAAAATAATTCTGTTACATTTAACAATGTGAATGAAAAATTAGTTACAGGTCAGATCTGTGGAGAGACAAGTCCATTCACAAGCAAAAGAAATAAAGAGACCTTGAAAAAAATCTATTATTATATATTATCAAATGCTGAATTTTCAGGCAGATTCTGGAGATACATCTTTGACATAAGATATATATATATATATATATAATAAAATAAATAAAATATATTATTAAAATCATGTGTAATTGTCAATAGATCATTATGTTTAAAACTGTAACATTGTCTTCTTCCATTTCCAGACTGTCTATGAAACTCTATACTAGCAGTTGAGAACATGTGCTTTAGCAGTACAAAGTTCTTGTCTTGACCTCATAAGGGCTGTGCGAACTCAGCCGCTCTGTCTCTCTGCTGTGAGGTTGGCCTGGGTCAGGACTCATGGCTGCAGCAGGTTTGAAATGCAATCAGTCTCAATCCTGTGCACTCTGTGGTGTTAAACAGCAGAGGCATCACCTGCTCCACACAGCCAAAGGACAGAGCTCAGTCTGAGGGGAACAGGGGAAAAGTTAATGAGGTAAATCAGGCACTTTAAATGGCCCATAGGAAATGAATGTGTGTGTTTCAGTGTAGAGTCTGCTCTTGTTGCTAACCACAAATCTTAGGCGGGTGAAGTAGTGTTTTAGTGGATAGATTCATACAAGGTCTAATTATGTACTGAGAGAGAGCTAAAGCCTAACTATGCTCAGCCATATCACATCAAGAATACCATGTGCCACACGTCTGTCTACCCCAGGGCAGCTCTGGCTTCAAAATCACTGAGTATGGAGTGAATAAATAATGTACGACTGTGAGCATCTAAAAAAATAAATGCTATATAAAACTGCATACATGTTTCATTATAAGGTCTTATATTATGCAAAATTGAGTTACCATACCCAGAATTGTGTTTTGTTTCATTCACACGCTTGAGTAACCATTTATTATTAGTCTCCAAAGTGCAAAATGTGATGTCATGAAGCAATAGAATGATTCAAGTGAAAATACAGTGGAGCACTTCCTTTATTACCGTATTACATCACAAGGTGGAACAGTGTTTTCTGTGAGAGAAGAAAGTTCAAAATGCAATAAGATCTACAATTCTAAACAAATAAATGAATAAACTGCCCCTTTTTGGAACATGCGCTGTTTTCATGTAATCAACACAAAATGAGCCTTCAAATTAGCTGAATATTTATACTGTAATCAACCTCCTTGTGCCCTAATTTTGGATCCCCTCTCGATTATCCCCACTATTTGAGAATCAGGGCTTCATAACACTATTAAAAAGTTTCATTTTTTATTTCTAATTCACTGCAGTGATTTAATCAAGCTACATAATTGGCCACTGAGGAGGCGACCAGCAGGTACAGCCAATCACTCTGCCATGCAATTTCTTCTTCTGTTATTTTTAGCCGACAATTCGAACATGACACAACTCGCTCAAAACCAGCAGGGAGTTAGAAGCTCATGTGGTAGTGTTCAGATCCACTAAGGTTGCTGGTTAGACTCCAGCTCTCAGCTACATACTGTTATTGAGCTATTAGGCAAGACACTTTACCCACCTGACACTGGTGTATGAATGTGTGCATAAATAGGTAGGTTCCTTGAGGCTACTTGATATAAAGGGGCTTGTGTGCCCAATGAAGACAGAAAAGCACTACATAACAGTTAAGAATTATTCAGCCATGGATTAAGCCAAAACTAACAAAACATGGGGGAAAAAATGAAAGAAATTGCCATATAAAATGCATGAGACTTGAATGCACACCTGCATGCTGCATGGAGATGTTATTACTTTGCTTAGAAAAGGTTTCATTGTATTGCATTAAAATCTGTTTCCATGAAGACAACCAAGTCAAATTACCTGGCCAAGGTTAATGGTCAGCATTTTAACGTTCCTTCGCGAAGTGCATTAAAACTGCAGAACGCATGGCTCCAAGTTGTTTAATGTCCTGTTACCACGGCTACAAACTGAAATGTCTCACCTGGGACTGTGAAAAGCCTGTTTACTGTGTGTAAGTAGTGTCATATTCATCCATCCATCCATTTTCTTCTGCTTATCCGGGGCTGGGTCGTGAGGGCAACAGTCTCCCAAGGGAGGCGTCCAGGAGGCATCCGGAACAGATGCCCGAGCCACCTCAGCTGGCTCCTGTCTACATGGAGGAGCAATGGCTCTACTCTGAGCTCCTCCTGTGTGACTGAGCTCGACGCAGCATTGGCAGTGATGCAGTCGCTGTATTGGACCGTTGTGGTGAAGAGGGAGCTGAGCCGAAAGGCAAAGCTCTCGATTTACCAGTCAATCTACATTCCTACCCTCACCTATGGTCATGAGCTTTGGGTAATGACCGAAGATCGCAGATACAAGCGGCCGAAAGGAGTTTCCTCCGCAGAGTGGCTGGGCGCTCCCTTAGAGATAGAATGAGTCTAAAATATTATTATTATTTCAGTGCTATAAATGGACGATACATTCTACTCACAGCAGCTGAGCACTTGTTTACCCGCTGCCCTGGTGGTGTTATGGCGAGGGCAAAAACAAAAAGAAAAAAAACAAACATATAAGTGAAAGCCTGGAGCTGCTGACTATGATGAAATAGAGGCGGGTTCTATTAATTCAGTTCTTATTATTCAATTATTATTAGGCTGTTTTGGATCAATATTGTATTATAACATGGATCAGAAAATTGCATAATAAAGGCCCTTTAACTATTATATATCACTGCCTCACCAAACCAGGTAATCTGAAATATATACTCATCTGTCAAAGGCGTTTTAAGCTGTGCTCATTTTGCCATTTAAAATCCAAACAACATTACTAACACCTCCACCCGCTCCCACACAACTGGTATTCACAGGTGAGCAGTATATCTGGCCATGACTCACGTTCAGTACAACAGTGATCACAAAAGTAATAAATGAACATGTCAACACAATGTCTGCTCTCACCGTGGCTGTTGTGAGCTCTCCAAAGCCTATCACATCCAACCAGTATATGCACACGAGACAGTACTGTACAGGTGTGAAAATTACATTCACGATTAATGGAAATTGAAAAAAGAAGCAATAGGGAGAGATGGTGAAAGAGCATATGGCAGTATTGGACACATATCATTGCCTTTGGTGTGGTGCATTGTGGGTAAAAAATCATGACAGAAAATTTCTTCAAATCAAATATCTGTTGTCATAAAATGAGTTGGATTAGCGTGAACAATACCTGAGGGAGACAATACAAAGTCAAGAATATAATATTAGAGGTAGTTCTATTCAGTCATTGTGCGACAGACAGCAACATGACAAACTGAACAAATGGATAACAGCTGTAACCCAGACACTGGATGTGTGGAATATTCAACAGCTACATTTGACTATGATAATTAACATATAGAAAACATAGAGGTATTTGAGTTCAGTTAAATAATCGCAAGTAAGTCAGGGCAGTTGGCGGAGATAGGGGTAGGTGAAAACAGAAATTCTTAAGCACTCAAGCCTTGAATGCAGAATAATGTAGGATTACTCAAAAATGCACTCAATCAATCGAAATACAACTTGAATGTTATGCTAATGATGAAGTAACACCAGGCTTATAAAAGTTGATTTTACACAACAACTTCCCTTTAATGACCCTCTTCTCACTAACTTGGTACATGCATTTCATCTTGCTCATGTTTTCTTCCTTCATTTTCATCCTCTGAATTTTCCAAAACCGCTCACGACTTCTCTTTGCAGGGTAAGCTCCATCTCTCTTTTTTGCATCTGTCTCGCATTTTCTTGTTTCGACTGACTGTGCAGAAAAAAGCGTCTCTATCCTCCAAGCTGAGTTTTTAGATTGCATTTTTTCGCTTGTATATCAAAGTTTGAGGAACACAGCGGTGGCTGTAGAAGGATTGGTCTCAGGATCAGTAGAGCTTTGGCAGTTGAGGGAGTTCTTCTCTGAGTAGATATTACATGCAAAAGGAGAGGACCATTTCTGCTGGGTTATCCTGGAGACTGGTTTCATCATGGTACCATTTGAAGTAACATGCAGTTTTTATGTGCCCTTTCTGTGGCACTTTAGAAATACATTAGGATCTTGTTATTCTCCTATTAAACATGTCAGAGTTGCCAGAAGGGAACTGGCACTATAAATGAAATATAATTGAATGACTTACTCACCCATACACCACATTCATACTAAGCAAGGTAGGTAAAGTGTCTTGCCTAAGGGCGCAATGACAGGTTGAATTAGAGCCACTACTGCCCCCCTGTGGCACTGACCAAAGATCAGATGAGACTGGGTTTTGAGAAGGAGTTCTGGCCACTATTACACTGGCTTAATGTTGCCTAACCTAAACTATGGCTCTATTCATGGATCAGATTTTAACAGCGGTGGAAGAAGTACCCAATTGTGTTATTTAAGTAAAAGTATAGATGCTGGAGCAAAAAATACTCAAGTAAAAGTAAAAGTATCACATGAAATAATCTACTTAAGTAAAAGTAGATTATTATTAGTAGTAGTACCAGTTTGAACATTTTACAAGAAATGCAATGCGTATTTTGAGATCAAATAAATGTACTGATTTGGATAAAGATTTGTGCTGATTTTTTAAATCATCGAATTGATAGTGTTTTTTTCTAGCTGTTTCTCTAGTATTTTTTTTTTTGTTTGTTTGCTCAGACTATGAACGTGATACAAAATAAACCCCTCAGCCATTTCAGCAGGTGTCAAACAATTAACTTTCACGTTTCAGTCCTGTTTAAAAATGTAGCAGAGTTGAAAGTACAGATACCTGCTCTACAATTTAGTGAAATAAAAGAAAAAAGTATCCACCTTAAAATTTACTTGCCTTAAAGATGCACTATGCAACTTTTCTGGTGAAGGGTCTATCAAATGCTTTTTTGAGCTATAAAACCACCTGTAATTGAATAAATGTATGTGTAATGTGTTATTTAATATCCATAGAAACAAGCAGGTGACAGACCCCGAACCAGAGAGTTACATAGTGCACCTTTAAGGAAAGTACAGATATCTAACATGGCCACACCGGCTTGTCAAAGCCTGATCCCGTCAGATGTTCAAAGCAAACTTTGGGACTGCAGCAAAACTGAGCACTTCTAACCTGTGAACAAGCTACAAGTTGTATTTAAACATCTGCTTTTGGGCCCCCCACTGCTTCTTCACTTCCAGACCACCAGCTTCCTGCTCCCTCGGCCCTGTTCCATTCTGAACTTTCACACTGTGAAGGAAAGGGCCAGATGGAGAAGGCTGTAGGATCCAGAGCAGCCCAGACAGACAGCTTTCCCCAGCGGACGGATCACCGACACTCTGGACAGTTTCCTCCCCGCCCCGCACACGCCACTCAAAAAGACATCAGTAAACACAAGATAAACTTAAAACTTAAAATAATGAGGCAGGAAAATGGTGGACAGGCACGAGAATGAGAGCTGGGGAGTTTATTAAGGAGGAATGAATGTAGGATTGAAGTAAATGTCAAACAGGTCAGATATTTTTACTTATAATTATCTTATTTGTAAAGAAAATAGTGTAGTAAATCGTAAATCAGATACTTATCAATACTGAAACTAGTACTGAAACTAGATACTGATCTGAGCACACAGGACAGAAATAGACCTTGCCTGAATAGCTTTAGAATGATCTTGAACTGTATCAGAAGTATAAGAGCACATAGACTAGTACACGCCCATAGACCACTATGGAACATACCTGGACCACTGAGGGATTACACAGATACGTCAGCATGGCAATATAAAAGCAAGTACTACGATTTAATGGTGAAAATGACACTCTATTGTCTAAATAAAGAGTGTTTTTCATTATCACTGTGGAATCAGAATTGGTATTGAGCATCAAGTCTCTTCCTTAGCATTGATACTGTTTGTATTGTTTTAACACAAAAAAGTAAAAGCAAATGTTGTGTCTGGATGATGTCTCGAATGAAAAATACTGTAATTCCAGTCATTACAATGGTTAAAACTCCCCAAAACACAACAATAATTTGTCTTCTTCCTTGTGGTTGTAGTTTCGGTAATAGTAAAAGTTTTAGGATTTAATTAAGCCAAACTTTAAGGGCAAAAAACACTTTGCTTTTCTTATTGGTGTGTACTGATGTGGATAATGCTGTTTGCAGTTGAGATACTATAGAATACTAATATGCTCTGTGGTGTGGTACTGCTCCCTGAACAGTGAGCATGACTGAAAGAGTGAGCAGGCGGGTTTGTGCTTCTGATCAGAGATGTTTTCAGATTACTGTCATCATATTTTTGCATTGAGTGTGTTTTTGAACCATTTTCAATTAGGACTTTCTGATGCCTGAATGAATTTGTTAAAGATCCGATATTATGCAAAATTAATTCGTGTGATCTTTAAACCATGTTGTAATGTTAACTCATCAAAAAACATACCTGGAGTTGTGTTTCGTTTCATTCACACAAGTTTGAGTAATCCTTTATTATTAGTCTGTCTACACAAGGTGGACAAATGCTCTGTTCCACCTTGTGATGTCATGAAGCAGTAGTTTTCAAGTCAATAGCTACCTTTTACATCTTGTTAGACTGGCAATTCCAGGGCTGAAATCATCTAATGATTCTAATGAAGGTGTATGGAGTTTAAAAACACAGTTGAGCACTTCCTGTATCGCCACATGACATCACAAGGGGGAACAGATTGTTTTCTGTTTTAGAGAAGAACTCAGCCTAAATATGTAGGGTTTGTGTGTTAAAAATGTGTGAATGAAACTCCAGGTATGTTTTTGAAATAAGATTATAACACAGATCAGAAAATAGTGTAACATGGGCTCTTTGCCCTTGGCTGCATCACTGTAAGACTATAGGGTGGTTCCTGGAGTACACCACAGTGCTTTGATATGGATATTTGGAGTATGATGCCATCCACATTTGTTTTACTGCTATATTCAGTGGCCTACATTAACTTTTTAATCTTGAAAGGGTTTGGAGCTGACACACTTTTTGCATATTTTTCTTACACATCATTGGTTATTTTTGGCATTATTATCGTAGTCTATTTTTGCATTATTTTAGAGATATCAATCACGTTTGCCTTTTTATTTATTTGGCTTGTTTTGTAGCATGGCTGATCGCAGACTGTCCATCTATCCATGTATCCTGTTTTAAATATGACCTTTTTGGGTGATAACACCAAGATGTGCCCAGGTGAAATCTTCAAATGTGTTGACTGACAAACTGGCAATTGCTAATTTATAAAACTGCATGCACCAAATGATCAGTGGTGGAAGCAGTACTCAGTTTTTTAAAGTAAGAGTACAGATACCAGAGCAAAAAATACTCAAGTAAAAGTATTTAAGTACCCGTTTTAAAAAGTACTTAAAGAGTAAAAAGTAAAAGTATTTAGTGCAGATTTTGAGATCTAATAAAGCTTCAAATGTGGTGATTTTGATAAAGATTCGTGCTGTTTTTATTTGTATATTTTTGTTTGCTTAAACTATGAATGTGTTAAAACTTTTTTTTTATTTGCAATTTATTCAGTGTTTTTTTTTTTTTTCTCCACATAAGTCACAGTATATATGCACAGTTTTTTTTCCACTCCAAGTAAAAGTAAAAAGTATCCACTTAAAAACTGACTAAAGTACAGCAATCTAAAATGTATTAAGCACAGTACTTTATTACCTGTACTTTGTTACGTTCCATCACTGCAAATGAGTATATCACAATCAGATAACATTCTTAAACAGGTGAACTGACGTCACACTCTCAGTCTATTTACCGCCCTCTGACTCAGTGTTAAATCCTGTGTATCCTGAGCCCCCTCCTCTCCCCTCCTCCTGGCTCCGCTCAGCCTTTTAGCCACGGCGGTCAATAGGGCGACCCCCACACGCTCACATCAAGTCGGTTATTCACAGGTGACGGGGATGAGCTCAAGACTAAATAGATTTTTCCCCCAGCTCTGTACCTCTGTATCCGCCCTCTCTCTGTCTCTCTCTATGTGTTTCTAAAAAGTACAGAAAAAATGCATGTTTGTGGATATCATAGACTGTGTTTATAAATTAGGTTAACCTGCTAACCGCTGAGTTCCAAATAGGAAGTGAGCATGGCGGCGTTTCCTGCTCCATCGACCCTGACTCCAACTGACTAAACATTGAAAAATTGTAACCCCTCTCTCTCTCTAACTGCAGTGAGCCTCGTTATTTTGGTCTTACATTGTTCATATTAACCTGCGTTACACAATTCCGGTGTTTTGATTTTGCTTTTCACTGTAAATTCCTATTCCTAATATGGAGCTTTAAATTCTCCTATAACTGCTAGCCTCGTGAGCTTCATTTGACTGGAGCCGAACACTATGGGTGACGTCACACTCCCTTAGTCCACTTCTTTATACAGTCTATGGTGGATATGAACTACAAACTATGGTGCAGACTGCAGGCAGATGCTGTATTGAGCATCTTTAACCTGCAATATGTAACTATTAGGGGAACCTAATGGAGATATTACTTGAAATCCTCCACAATATCTTTAATTTATTCAGCTGCAGGTGTTTTATGTGTTAAAACAATAGACATTCTTACTTTGAAATTGAGAAAAATCAATAATAGTATATTGTGGCACCAGGAATAACAACTTTTCAAAAACTTTCACAACATTAGAGAGCCAGCTCATGAGTAGAAATCCCTGTTACCTAAAATTGTACAAAATTATTTTCAGCTGTAAATTTCCTGAAGTGTAACTGGTGACTGAATATGTTTTAGCTCTCCAAGCCCTATAGCTATCCAAGCTAACCAAACTAATCCTAACCATGCCTTCTCAGCTTTTCTCATGGACCAGGCCAGAGCATGGAATAGGTGATGAGTTTACAATACGCACAAGGCCCCAGGAACATTTCCACATAATCTGACTGAAGTACTGACGCGGAACAGCTCCTCGCTGCGAAAATGCCCATGTTTTTCTGTGGTTGTCAGACAAGATATTCCCCCTACCTGGTGAGAAGATGTACCGGACGAAAGGATTTTTGTGAGGTGCTCTTGGATCCTCTTGTATGTATGGGAAATGTGGTTAGTGTTTGAGTGATAGGTGGAGGTACAGAAATCCGCAGTGGAGCGTGCTATTAGAGAGCTCTTGTAATGAGGATGGATTTGTGTATTATGCCTCCTATGTCCTATAGTTTATCTGGTTTATTCTGCAGCAGCTGTGGGCCTGTGCTGTAGGGGACCAGTCATCTCTAGAAGAATTTAAGGTGAGACAATACAGGTGAATACTGACATACGTAAAATATATCTATAATTAAGACCAACTTTTACTGGCTTTTAACACGCTGTGAGTCTTGTGGTCCTGTGGTGTCTTTCATTTATTTTTATGGTTTTCACCTTTTTATTCAATGGTATTTTTATTCTTATTTCATTTTGCATTGTGTATCTTTTCTGGTGGAGGGTTCGTCAAATGCTTTTCTCAAAACAAAACAATATTTCATCTTCATTTATTAATTGCTATGGCAAACACTCCCAATTCTGTGTCACTCAACCTACAGTATAGTCTAAGTCAAATAAACTGGTGCTGACAGATGCTACAGAAGTGGATATATTGGCCATGAGTGAAAAGGGTCTTGAATTATGTCATATATTTTATACATAAATGTAAGTTGAAGTGTGCGGTTTGTGTGTGAGACCTGTGGGCCTCTCTGTCCATCTGAGCGGCTGTGTCCAGGTGAGGCGTCTCCAGGCTAATGGGCTGTGGAATCTCAGGGCTAGAGAAGAAGAGCCATGTTACGACCCACTGCTTTTCCTGACAGCACTCCCTCTTTCCCTCTCTCGCCTCTCACTCTTTTCCTCTCCCCTCCATCTCTCCCATTCCCCTCTTTCCCTCTCTCGCTTTACTCTCTACCTCTCTCCACTCACCCCCACTTCTGTTTACTGTTGTTGCTTTTTTTGGAGGAGCCCAGCGGAATAGAAATTGCAGGGCGCTTTTTTTCACACAGCTTAGTGCACATCCATCGACTGTCCAACTCCAAATCCCAGAATCCCCTGCTCAGCCCTGAAGTCATTATGTCCACTGAGGATTTGGAAAACTGACGCATGGAAACACAATTCCATATGCCTCATAGTGTCCATGCCAATAATTTAATATGTTTTTTTAGTACTACATCTGACTGCAAGAAGGCGTGTATTTTTCATGTTCTGGTATATGAAGATAAATAGTTCACTGCCATATTTAAATTACCAATATGCAGAAGTTCCTAAAAATGACAGGAATATTAAAGCATATTAAAGCATCAACTCTTCAGTATAGTCGTTTTCCCTTCTCATTTACGCTCTCAAAGTTGCATTTGGAGTGAGCAATGTTTTATTTTCAAGACACCATATTGCCAATCAATTCCTGTTTCCACCGGCATACGGCTACTGCTTTGTAATGTTATTTTCTTAATCGGTGATAAGCGTAGGATTTGGTAGTGCTGCGTAGTCATTTTGGTACAAATGAAAAAAGAACGTTAGCTTATGTGATGTGCAGCTATCCATAGGAGGTGCCAGCTTCATGACTCTTTGTTGTGATGACGTTTATGTTGACATCAGCTCCCATTGGGCATTGCAGTTTTCTAACACGGATGTCAGTGGACTTGTTTAATTTTTTAAGTACAGTTTTAGATGAATATTGCGAAAAATGTATCCACGGGTGTCGTAGATTATAACTATATAGCAGGCTCAAGCACAATATGTCTTCTTAAAGAAATGGGTGAATCTGTGCACAGTAAATGACGTAATTTATCTTCCACTCATAGAACAGTGGATGTTAAAGAGGATATATTATGTCATATTATGTCAAATTGCCTTTCATTGGGTTTTTAACAAGTGGTGCTTCCTCATCATTAGCTTATTCAACATTGTATTTTGGTATTTTGATTGATGCATGGTTGAGTAATCCTCTGTTGTCCTGCATAAAATTTTGTTACCACCTACTCCCTATCTCCGCCCACTTTTCTGCACTTGTGATTATTAAAAAAAAAAAAACAGACTCCAGGCTGTACATGCAGCAATAGCACATAACAATACATGTGCATTAAAGGTTTCATGGGGTGGTTTTGCCACCCACTTGTCTCTGTGATGATGCTTTGTCTGGAATATTCCACAGTATGCAATTAATCACATTCACCTTGTATTCATTCAATTAAAGTTGTTTTTATTTCTCAAAAAATACCCTGTAAAACATGCATTCTTACATGCATTTGTGAGCGTGGTCTCCTCTGCATAGATCTGGCCTGTAACTAAACTTGGCATTGCTTGTTTTTATCCAAAGTCTAATACCATACTGTAACACATTCCAGGCAAAGCAAGAACATCTCCATGGAGACAAGGAATGAGCAGACCATCCATCAGAAAAGTTACACACTTCACATTTAAAAGCTTACAATGTAATGTAAGTATGGAGAGGCAGGTCCTATCAGTTCTATTCATGCATAACTTACATTTTTGACTTTGGAATGAGCCGTTTCACTAACTCAGCAGTGTGACTCATCTCTCCAACTGCAGTCTGAAAGAATCTGAGCAGTCTAATGCGGCTAAACGTCTCCTGCTATCACATGACTGACACAAACCAAATCTCATAATATGGGAGAATAGAGTGATGCTGATTTCTGTGAACCACTGGGTCAACAGATCAATACTGCACCAACACAAACTTGTTTCGCGTCCCTCCTCTTTCTCGTCTCTTTCCGCAGCCTCTTTGTAAATTGATTCCGTCAGCTTCATCGGTTTGAAATAAACATTTGCCTAATGGTACCGAAACAAGCGAAGAAGGGCCCACAGACTTAGTAATGAGCAATTGATCTTCCATTTGGTCTGGTATCAGTGACCTGCTCGTCCTTCCCAGAAAAGAGCTCCATTGTACTGCAGTCAGTTCTCACTAAACTAATGTGACTTCAGTAGAAACTTATTTGTTATTTGGCTTTTTTGGTCATGAGATGTTCATTTACAAACCTTAAAACCTTAGATTATTTGTATGACCCTTTTTCAGGTTTAAAGGTCCTATATTACGGAAAATTGACTCTTGTGAGTTTTAAGCCATATTAGAATGTAATTGCTTCATCAAAAACATAACTGGACAACAAACCTGGAGTTGTGTTTTGTTTCATTCACATATGTTTGAGTAATACTACATTATTACTCTGTTTACATCTCAAAAACTTAAAATGCCCTATTCCACCTTGTGATGAAGCAGTAGTTCAAGTTAAAACCTTTTACCTTTACTTCAGTAGAGACTGGCACAAGGTGGAACAGGATAGAACGTTTGACAGAAGAATTCAGCCTAAATATGCAGAATTTGTGTGTTAAACATGAGTGAATGAAACAAAACACAATTCTAGGTATGTTTGTGATGCGGGAACAACATTATAACATAGATCAGAAAAAAGCATACTGCTGAATTTCACCTTTGTAATGAACACTTTTCTGACATCAATAGGATACGCAGTTCCAAGGACAAAACTGGGTTGAATTATAAAACTATAACTATAACCATGACAAAGTTAACATTTTATATTATCTAGAACACATAGAATAACATACTGTATAGGGTATGAGTTATTGTTTTTCTATCTGTAAAAAAACAAACAAAAAAAGTACTAATCAGCCACTATGTGACTACAACTTTGAGGAACTTTTTGAGTGATACTTTTAATGTGAGAGGTCAAGATCTGGAGTACGCTTGAACAAGCTCTATTAAGAGGTTGCTGCGAAAATAACTTTATAGGAATCAAAATGAGCTCATAGATTTCAAAGAGTCTTAAAAAGTCACAGAAAGCTTTTAGCAAATCTAATACTTGGACTGAAGATTAACACTCCATATTATAATTAGCCTCACTCTGAAAAATGTCCTTGAATTTTTTGCCACTAATATGGGCATAATATGTTTTTTTCTCTGGTATTTATCTTTAATTTACATTTTGCTCATTATGCTGCTCATTAAACTACAAAATTAATCTAAAAAAGCTTAGTAAGAGAAATGGGGCTCTTTCCAATACCAATGATAAAGTGTAAATAGTAAATAAATAATTGTAAATAAAATGTACGAGAAAAATGCCTATACAATATTTTTTAATTGTACAAGATCTGGTGACAGAATTTTCAGAATAAACAGAGGTGAAGTGGGGGGAGATAGGGGGCAAGTGAAAACAGAGCACCATTATAACATGATTCAAAGCTCATAGAAGTGGATTGTACGTTTATATATTTAGTGAAGCGTTGCAGCTTAAAGGCTAGCCTATATTGTGAATAGCACAGAGCCGTTAGCTAAAAACGGGCCCCTTTCAGAGTATTTTGCTGTCATGGCGTGATGCACCATGTAATCTTGGCCTCAGACTGTTGGAGTTACTGTGAGACCGGAGTGTCATGGCCGACTGAGAGGGCTGGGCTCCTAGCGGCTATGGCAACTTATAAAGGAAATATCAGGCACAGTAGAGATAGAAAAGCACATATAAGGTTAAATCACACACAGTCACACCACGATATATAAAGAACAGGGCCAGAGTGTGAAAAGAAGGTGAGGAGGTTCAAGGTTGTGGTGTTTTCTGTGGTGGTTAGTTAGCTCCTAGTAGTGTAGCGCCTGTCAGTCAGTGCAACGAAGGGTAACACAGAGGAGCTAATTGTCAAAGATGCATCAAAATATGTAGAGCTTTATGAAAATAGACCAATTTTTTATTCATTTGATAAGGTTGTGTGCCAGTTCAAAAATACTGACCGACTGTAGTTTCATTTTCATGATATGCAACTAATAAGTAAAAGGTTACTCAGAAGTTGACTTGTTTCTTGTGAAAAGAATGGTGTTTCATTAAAGGTGCACTTTTAGAGTGGCAGGTCTGTCTCCATGGAGATGTTGTTGCTTTGCCTGGAATGTTCCAACAGCATAACATCTATCTCACATTGTATTCATTAATTTTTGTTGATAAAAACCCTAAAACATAATTCTTAGTGGGAGTGAACTAGCCTCTCCACAGATCTGTGATCTGTAATTTAAAGTGATGCCACCACCTTGTTTTCATGGATATAAATATGCTTAATGCTGTACTGTGGGATATTTCAAGCAAAGCAATAACATGTCCAGAAAAACAGGTTGGACCCTCCAGCAGAAAAGTTACGCAGTGAACCTTTAAATTTGAGTTATTTTTATTATTTAAAAGCAGCAAACTCATCTATCATGAATGTCCGTAAGTAGGGATAGTTTTGGATTTAGTGAGATCTAATTTTACGATATGAAAGATTACGTTATTCATTTTCTTTTTATTTTTTACTTTCTAGGACCTTCTCCCAATGGCCTACATTCCTCAATCCACACAACAAAGAGCCTTTTTCTTCAGAAAAAATAACTATGAATTTGAAATTTCTGAGAAAACACCATTAAAAATAAAACTGCACAATTTCTTCGCTTCGCTCAAACCAAAAGTTTCAAATATTCTGGAGAAACTGGGTTTCTTCATGCTGGAATCTAAAAATACCAGATTTTCGACAGAAATGTGCAACTTGTTAAGATGGAGCTATGAAAATAATAAGTGTAGCTGTGACTAATGGTATGCTCAGTCTCAGTGAAGGAAGATGTTATTCCAGTGAGTGAGGCTAACGTTAAATAGCGTCAGAGCGCTGCTAATACAATGAAAAATAGAGATATTGATCTGTACTCCCTCCATGATAATCGACTAACAGGCCTCTCAGCTTTCTCATCGTCATCCTCACACTGGAGCGAGGGGACGTACATGTAGCCCTACAGTAGCCCAGAGTTGAAGATAATTAATCAACTGGGCATTCTGTGTTTAGTTTCACCTCTCATTAAGTGGCTTTATCAGTTTTGTAGGAAGAAGAGAGCTATCTACAATAAGTCTTTAGCAATCCCAGACAGTAGGTATATGGCCACTAGAATAGCCCAATAACATGTGATATGTGTCAGAAAACTGGTGCATTTTAGAACATATTTGGACAAAGAAGTTCAATAAATTGTAAAGTAACAAAATGTTTATAATTTTCACTTTCATTTTTATTTTTGCCACACTAGTTTGACCTTTTTCCTATTTGTTCTTGTCAAAAATTGCACAGGTGAAATATCAGAAAGAAATCAAATGATTCACATCAGATATAACTGTAGAGAAGGTTTTGGCTTCCCTCCAAAAGCCATGGAAGCTGAAACGTCTTGAGTCCAGATGAACGCAGAAGAAACCTTCTCTACATTGAACCACTTCTTGGCTAATAAAGGATTACACCGTCTCATCAGATATAAATATTTACATGACATTTCAATAATGGGATAGCAATAACAATGTGAAAGCAAGATAACTGATAAGATAATTATCAGTGGGCTAAAGTTGACGTGTAGGGACGGTGGCAGGGGAGGCTTGAGGGGACACTAGCCTCCCTGAGAATGGCCAATGCTCCCCCATAGCTCCTCCAAATATTTTTTGCCCCATTTTCATAGGGCATTTAATCTTGACTAAAACTGTTCAAATGGCAATTACAGAGTATCCAACATGAGATGGGTCCCTGTGTGCAGCATCGTCACTGCCTAATGCTCCTGTCAGGTTGCCCCATTGGCCTTGAAGGATGGGTCTAATGCAGAGTTCAAATTCCCCATAATTATACCTTCACTTACAATAATGTCATAAATTGTAAAAACAGCAGCGTAGTAGCATATATGTAGTGGTAATATAGATAATATAGAAATGTAAGTATTAGCAGTATGAAGTTGACCTTGTGCTGTCTTGTGTAAGTCTGACTGTTTGTGCCCTGTGTGATGTGTCTGTATCTATGTGTGTGTGTGTGTGTGTGTGCGTGTGTGTGTGTGTGTGTGGTGTCGGTGTGACTCTGAGCTGCTCTGTCAGATCATAACCACCAAACTTCAGCAACAGCCAAAAAAACAGCATCAGGGGAGAGGAGTGACGGACACAGAGGCGCAAGATACAAACTCAGGAAATAGCGAAAATAATTATTACTGACCTCTCGTAAAGTCGTCAATTTAAACTGTAGCAGCAGAATTTATCCTCCGCAAATAATGACACCCAGTCCACAAAACAGCGCTGTTAATCCAGTTTGAGGCGTTCTTTAAAAGTAAAAAGGCGAGAGTAGTTCCTCACATGTGTCTGTTTACATCCACAGATCGGGGTAAAGCTGCAGATTAGCGATAGTGACTCTACTTCCTGTTCAGCTCAGTCAGATACTACATCACCTTCCATTGGATGTGTGATGAGTTAATTGAGCAACATGAGCTACATTTAGATTGCCAAATTCATATTTCCAGTTATTTTGGTGAGTGTAACTTAAAAGTAATCCAATAGTAGTGTAATGCCTTACATTTTAAATACAGTAATATTGTAATGTAACAAATTACTTTGAAATGACAGTAACAAGTAATACATAACACATTACAGTTTTGAAGTAACTTGCCCACCGCTGTCAGTAAATGATCTGAGAATAGGAGATTCGCCTGGTTTTGGACGGTTGCAAAATGAGCTCTCTCCCCCCACGGCAAGCACAAATCATGTCACCTGTTGTAATTCCAACTAAGACAGCTCAGGTCAGATTGTGGTAAATTAAAGCTTAGATCATTCAAGTCTAACACAACTTCAGACAGAGCAGTGCCTACAGTTAGCATGACACCCCCAGGAAATGTTGATGACATCAGCTGCAAAGTATCAGTTCAAAAGATATATCTTTGGTTTTGACTTCTATGGCAATGGCCCTAATTTTTCAAGCGTACGGATGCCATTCTACTGAATTCTATATATATGGCCTTGAATATAAAAGCAAAAAGAATCAACACTATAAACATTTGTGACATTGTAGTTAAAATTTTGCAAGTCACAAAAGTAAGAACATGGCCTTCTATCAAACTTTGACATTTTCCCATAACACATAAAAAACAGCTTAACACCATCTACAGCTGTAAATGTGCTCCTTTCAGATTGTGCCTAAGAATTCTCAGCCGTTTGCTTTGCTTTGGCCTGAGTGCACTTAAAGCATGTGACTGTCTCCTGAGTGGGCTTGGTCCCCCTCACACTCGGTCTAATCTGCTATCACAGACCTGCGGCCCCCAACAGTCACTGCACTGATTAGTCAACGTTTGTATGTGTGCTCAGGTATTTATCACAATGTGGGGACTAGAAATCTGTGTACACACGCACTTAATGGGGATATGTCATGCTTATGGGGACAAAAAGGGATGAATATTAGATTACATTGAATTACATTAAAGGTGCACTGTGTAGCTTTCATGGTGAGAGGTCTGCCACCACTGTGACTCTATGGATCTGCTATTGGTTTGCCTGGAATGTTCCACAGTATCACATTAAACTGATCTATTTTTCAAAGACATGTTTTTATTGCTAAAAAATACAAGCATTCCTATATTGAGCAGGGATGCCTCTTCACAGATCTGATATGTAACTTGGCCTGGTGGCACCAAATACTTGTCTTGCTTCTGATGCTGGATACATTAATGCTGTACTGTGGAACTTTCTTGACAAGAAATCTATACAAAGATTTAGGTTCAGAATCAGAAAGTTATACTGATTGGTGACAGTAGTTCGGTTGGCAGAGTGCTCCACTGACCCACATGTTGCCAGTGCGACTCCAGCTTTCACAGATAAATGCTGTTGTTGTGTCCTTGGGCTAAACACTTAACCCACCTTGCCCCTGGCTTCTGCGTACACTGGTTTATGAATGCGTGTGTGATGATATAAAGTGCTTTGAGTGCCTTGAAGGTGGAAAAGCGCAATATAAAAAAGTGACCATTTACCATTAAGTTGTCAAAGAGCATGGAAACCCATATAGATTTCTGTATGTGTCTTGTATGTGCCTGTAGCTGGGTACATATGTACTTTTGTATGACTGTCTGCACACAGCACACAAAGACACAGGCAGGCTTGTACAGTGGGATTAACTGTTAGCACATGGCTAAAGCTGTGATGAATTGTGAGCTGTTTTCCCCAGTGAGTTCAATACCGTGTCAACCTTTAATGAAAGCTCTGTCAGGGTATATAAGGCACCCTCACCTCAACTTCAAATTGTACAAAAATATCAAAATCTTGCAAACTTGTGGTTGATTTGATATTATTCATAGGCCCCCACAATTTCAAAATATTATTCTCAATTATGATAAAAAAAAATTACTGGTCTACTTCATTATTATAGTTTCAAGTACACACTCTTAAATCCTTTTAAATCAATTCATAATTAATACACGTAAAATCAAAATCTGATTAAATAATTATTGTAGAGCAAACAAAATTACACGCCATTATTCATCAGTTGCACTGGCTCATTTTTTTTGTATGTTTTAAAATGTTTTCAAATGGAGATGAATATTGTTTCCTACAACTGAAGCAAGAGTGTCCCCAACTAAACAGAAAAAAGAAAGAAAATCATGTCACAAGTTGCACAGTCAACCCCCTGTACATTTCCTCATGGCTTCCTGCAAGAACAATCAAACTGGTATTACTGTTACTTATACATCGTGAAGTTGTTACAGACTTTGTGAACTTCTCCAGTTTAGACTAGCCTATTTCTGCTCATGCAAATACATGTGTGCCAAACTCTTAACACGGCCAAATCTGTTACTGTAATAGCAGTACTTTGTGTTTCATTCTGAACATATATTCTTTAGCAGTGTTCTTATGAGCCAACCACTTCTATTGTTGCTAATCCATTTCAACCATACACTGTATAAAGAAGTGGACTGAGGGAGTGTGACCCATAGCATTCAGCTGCAATCAAATGAAGCTCACAATGTTAGCATTTATAGGAGCGATTCTGGAGCGATTAGGAGTAGGTATTTATTTACGTACAAAAAAGCGAAAGAAAAACACCAGGATGTAGAGTGGATTAATACAAACATTTTAAGACCAAAATGACCAGGCTCACTGCAGTAGTTACAGAGAGAGGGCTGACAATTTTCCAATACAAAGTCAATTGGAAGTAGACTCGATGGAGCCTGAAGCCCCCCATGTACATTTCCAATTTTGAACACGGAGTCGAGCGGGTTAGCAATGCCCGTTTATGAACATTATCTGCATTTGCAATTAGCACAGCAATTACCACAGCTCCTGGTGTCAGGTTTCACATCGTTTTTGCTAATAGGAAATTCAAATCAAGTCAAATCAAGTCTAATATTTCTTTAAGGCAGTAATTCTCTCTAATGGTGTTCTTTTTCAGGAACAACTCCAAGGGAAACATATAGACAGTAATTACATTCTTGTGCCTTTTCAAAATCACATTAAAAGTGCCAGTGACAACAACAGCAGTATCACATGACAGGGCATCTGTGAGAAATGTTGCCATTAACAAGCGCAGGTATGATCTGAGTGTTATCTCACAGAATTTTGATTTGTGTGATTAAACTTCTCAAACTGTTGTTTCATCATCACAAACATACCTGCAGTTATGTTTTGTTTCATTCACATATGTTTAACTCACAAATCCTACATATTTAGGCTGAGTTCTTCTCTGAAACTGAAAACACTCCACTTTATGTTCCACCTTGTGATGTCATGTGGTAATACACGAAGTGCTCCACTGTGTTTTCACACTCCATTCACCTTCACCTTAATAATAAAATAACCGTAGTGCCGAACGTACCTCCTAGTACCTACATAAAACCTCTGCAGTAGCCTACATTCACCCTTTCCATTCACTTAACAGAATCAGAATGCCTCACTATTGTATAAACCATGTCCCATTTCTGGTCTGGTCCTTCATTGAAAAGGTCAGTAAATGTAGGACACTGAGAGGGGCTTGTCCCAGGGAGCAGGGTAAAAATGGCCGCTCTGTCAGTTGGAGGTCAGATGTGAAAAGCCTGAGCAGATATTTATTGTAGAAACAGATAGAACATGAGCTGCTCCTCTCCCCTTGGACACTTTAAATAACGCTCAGGGCTAAATGTGGACCATACAAACAGCATGGCTTCTTTTATTATAAGCTGACAAATGTGCCTGCTATTTGTGTCATAATGATTCTTTTTTTGTATATTATCTTTTGTGGTCCTTCTTCTTAAAGGTGCTGTAGGCAGATTTCATTATTCTTCACTTTACTAACACATTCCTAGCATCCTAATAATTTCTACATTGAGTTTATAAGCGCTTTTCACAGGTTTCAGTGGCCAGAGCAGAGTTTTGCCATCACAGTAATGTAAACAACAAGTAGCATGCTAACAGCGCACCAACGATACCTCAGTGTTCGCAGATGATAATATTGCTTGCTTTATTAATTTGATGCACACAGCCCCAGCGGTTTTGTTTTGAGCTGCTTTGGTGTGGAACAAATTTTTACATGAAATAAAAAAAAAACATGACAAAAGAAGACTAGGTTACAGTAATCAATAATAAAATAATTTAGGTTTATTGTCATCATCCAGTCACAACCTGTTATTCTCGCTTCTCAGCCAATCACCTCTCAGGCAGACGTCACCACACCACCGCAGGAGCAGAACCATCAGCCTCTTCAGCCTCTCCATCTCCTTCAGTGGTTTCTACAGCATTGTTTGGACAAATGTTCTATTAAACCTATGCCACTGATGACTACAACTGACAAAATGTCCTGGTTGCTATCATTTTATTCATTCAGCATATATATATATATATTTTTTTTTGCAAGTCATAAAAAAAGCTAATTGGAGTCTACTTTGTGTAACCCCATTCCATGTTATTTGTGAAAAGTATAATGTTGCGTCCCTCCCTCCTCCACTCTCCTCTCTCTGGCCCTGTGAGAATGCCTCCCTCCCTCATGCTGACATTTTGTGGCAGTAATCTTGCCATATAGTGTTCTTTGAAGCCTTTGAAGCCCTGCTATTTTCCACAGTCTTGAGTGGGCTTCTTCACTACTCTCCTCCATTTTATACTCCACCAAACTTCCACCAGGCAGCCACTTCCCATTCTGCCCCTCCATTTATCCCTTTTTCCTGAATGCGCTTAAAAAAATATGCTGGCAGCATCATTCAATTTCATGTTTTCTAGTCTCCGCTCCTGCTTTTCCCCTGCACATCTGTGTCTCAATCCCCCCTCCGCTGGGTCTGTAAGTCTTTATTAAAAGTGTGAATAGAGCTGAGGAAGTATAGAAAAAATAGGAATATAAAGTGGGAAAAATACAAAAGGAGAATTCTGTTTATTCAGACAATAAAAGAAACTTTAACAAAAGAACATATTATTTAATACAAATTATCCACATGCCCATGTATAATCTGAGTAAAGAGTGCAACAAAGAAAGCAGGCAATTTTAAAGTTTGTCATGGTACTTTTATTAAGGCTTTATAAAAAAGAATGTGGGGCACCTTAACTTTGGTATTTCATATTTTATTAGTAAAAAAACAAAACAAAAAAAAACAGTACAGTATGACTTGGTACATCTTCTCAGCTGGCAACATCACAAAGAGTGAAGCAGTAAAGCCCCACTATGTAACTTTTTTGGTGGAGGCTTTACCTGGAATGTTCAAAAGTATGACATCAACTCTGTCTGTCTCCAAGGAGATGTAATACACCAGGTCAAGTTACAGGTCAGATCTGCACTTAAAACACCTGTATGTGAATAAATACATAGAACCTTTAAAGGGCCCATATTACACTATTTTCTGATCTATGTTATAATGTTTCTTCAAAAACATACCTGAAGTTGTATTTTGTTTCATTCACACATGTTTAACACAAAATCCGGTATATTTAGGTTGATTTATCTCTCAAACAGAAAACACTCTGTTCCACCTTGTGATGTCAATACAGGAAGTGCTCCCCTGTGTTTTTAAGCTTCATACACCTTCACTACAATCATTTGGATAATTTCAGGACTGTTATTGCCAAACTTTACTGAACTAAAAGTGAAAAGCAGCTATAAACTTGAAAACTACTGCTTCTTGACATCACAAGGTGGAACAGAGCATTTTGAACTTTGGAGGCAAACTAATAATAAAACAAACATGTGTGAATGAAACAAAACTCAACTCCAGCTATATTTTTGAAAAGGTAACAGCATTGTAACACGAGTCATATAGTAGGATCTTTAATACTATGCTCTGTAACTATCCAGGCAAAGCAATAACATGCCAGTGGAGAAAAGCAGGTGGCAGACCCCCTAACAGGAAAATTATACAGTGCATCTTAAATGAGGCTGAAAACACAAACTGTGATAGCCCAAACAGCTTCTTAGCAGGAGATGCATGGAGACGCATTCTGGATTACAAGTCAGTGGTCCAGATTATAGAACCTATAGTTTTTAACTCTGGAGAAGACCTAAAAATGCTAAAAATGACTCAAACATGCATGAATGTAGAAAAACAATTAGTGTAGCCGTTTCTGCTTGGTTAGATAAAAGCTCGAATATGTCATTAACCAATTTCCTGCATTTACAACATGGTGGATTGTCCTGTCCACTAGCTACTGTTGTTGTAGTTAATGGTGGTCATTAGCTGAAGCAAATGTTCCTAAAAGGCACTTCCCACGGTCTGCACCTGCTGTGACACCTGCTCGCTAAAACCTATACACACAAAATTCAGCACAGTACACAGTAAGTCAGCCCAAACAGGAGCGCTACCTGTCAGAGCACCTTCAGGACATGCTAAAAACCTGCTATATGTTTATGAGGTTGTAATAATGCATATGTATACTGGTGCTTTTCAAACAGAATTTTGTTTTATTTTATTAAAGGTGTATATTACGCAAAATTTACTCTTGAGAGCTTTTAGCCTTGTTAGAATGTTGTTACCTTAACAAAAGCACACCCAAAATTGTGTTTTGTTTCATTCACACATGTTTGAGTAATCCTGCACTATTAGTCTGTCATCTCCAAAGCTCAAAGTGCTCTGTTCCACCTAGTGATGTCATGAAGCGGTAGTTTTTACCTTTTGTTCAGTAGAGATTTTGTTCAGTAGAGATTGGCAATTCCAGTTCTGAAATCATCCAAATGATTCTAGTGAAGGTGTGTGGAGTTTAAAAACACTGTGGAGCACTTCCTGTATTACCACATGACATCACAAGGTGGAACAGAGTACAACTCCAGGTATGTTTGTTATGAGGAAACAACATTATAACATAGATAAGAAAATGCCCTAACATGGGCCAACATTCTAATCTGTTGAGCTGTAATTCTTGAGCTTTTATGTGTCTCCCACTGACTGAAGCAAAGAGTTTTTTTTCCCTCTGGCCTTGACCTCAAATACATACTCCACATAAGCAATCAAGCCCTCATCCTTTTCTCTATAGCTACACATGCTATCCACCTATAGTTTGGCTAGTATTTGTTTAGTTTCACCTGAAAGAGATCAGTCCATATCTCAGTACACACAGTTCTCTCCTAGTACACTCTCTCCTGTCCTTCAGTCTTCTCTTTGTGATATGTTGTTTTCTGCGCCGGGCCTGTCATGTGTTTTTGCTGCTGCTCTGTCAGTTCAGGCTACAGACTGTGCCCTATGCTTCTGTATGCACAGAATTTCATTACAGAGACTCCCAGATGACAGTGAGTTCAGCTCACTCAGGCCAAAAGTGTCTCTAATATTCCCGGAGAGACTGGCTCATGGCGGTGCTGGTGGTTGTGAAATGTGTGTGGGTTTGTTTGTAAGTGTTAAGAAAAGATCAGGCTCACGCAAAACATGTTTTTATGCATGTTTTTATGTAAGTGGATGGACTGTTGGTGGTTTGAATGGTTGTATCTGAGGTTGGAATTGTCAAAAGATTTTTGTAATGCGTAATGTTACATCAATGGAGATTTTAAGATGTTAAATATGGCATTCATTTAAAAGTTTAGACATAATAGTGTGATACTTTTATTTACCAGTAATGGTCCAAGAGCTTATTGGGTTGTTCCACAGCTCTTTTTTCTACTTTTTATATTCTTCAAACATGGAGGATTTCGATCCTAAGCTCTTTACCATGACTTTTATTTATCTGTTGTAATTTTGATCACAACTGAGTATGTCACATTTCTATGGACAGATGAAAAGATATATTGTAACTGTCTAAAGTAATGTAATTGTCTCATAAATATGCTGCTGTCAAACTTTCGAAGTGAAACTCAGCAGCACAGTGACTTCTGGATGAGTCAACACCTTCTTCAAACTGATGCTGGTGGCTGGATGAATATCAAATCCAACTAAATCCAATTGTCTATTTGTGTTTTTTGATGGCGATAATAAATGATCACATTTTCATACTGTATAGTGCTTTTCCACCTTCAAGGCAAAGAGCTTTACATTAAGGGACCACTCACCCATTCACACACACATTCACACACACACATTCACACATCAGTGTACGCACACACTGGGGGCAAGATGGGTTAACTGTCTTGCCCTAGGACACAACGACAACGTTTATCTGGAATAGCACTGCCAGTCTGTGGGTCAGTGGATCTGGCTGCTCTACCGATGATGTTTATGTTGAGAGCGGGATTTGAACCGCAAACCTTTGGATAAGTGGACAAACACCAACAGAGCTACTGTTGCCCCGATAAATAAATGGTAATTGTTCACATTTTTGATGAAGATGAGTTAAGACTTGCCTGGCCAACCAAAACCACACGTTTTCTGCAGAATCAATAAGCAAAGTACTAAACTCTTACATATCTGAGGTAAATGAAGTTACATACTTTGTTCTGAATGATATGAGAATATTCAAGGGAGATCATTTTTGATTTGAGAGACATATGCAACAAATTAATGGCTATGATTGAACAATCCCAACTAAGGATGGTTATTTGTCATGCTTTATGGTCTGATTCCCCATCTGCATTTGAGCAGAATGTAGCAGGAACTGGCTGGTCAGACATCTTGGACACAATATATGCAACTGTGAAAGTGGGGATTGAACTGTCAACCTGTAGATCAGTGGACAAACACATTATCATACATATAGCATACATACATAGAGTTTTTCTTTCAATCTGTCAAAAAGAACAGCTTGGATCCAGTGCTACACTAAAGCTTTGGGCGGTTGTACATTTCACATTGAACAAGCTTGTGCTCCCAATTACAACAGAGGACAAAAAATACATGATTGTTTCCCCTTTAACTCAGCCATGACAGTGAGAGGGAATGGGACAATGAGACATCACTAATCTCCCATTTGCAGCCAGGGCGTCACTCTCAAGACGGTTCGAGGCAAAAAGCCGAATTAAAGCTGAAACCTGCACCAGAGCCAGCCATTCTGCATTTGCATTTAAATGTGCCTGACCTCAGCAGCAGAGGCCCTGGTTTGGTAAATGAGTTGGCAGTAATTATGTCCAATTTTCAAGTATGTTTTGACTTTTCTTTAATTTCAAGAGCCACCCATGCAAGTCCTTCAAAGGTTAATGTTGAGCTATGATTTATTTTTTACACTGAAAATATTCAAGTGCGAAAATTCTACTTCACTTAGCATTTCTTAGCATCCGTAATAACTGTTCGCCAAGACACTTCCCTCAGCTTCTTTGGGGAGGTTTATAAATTAAATTCATACAGAGCAAATTATAGTCCTTTTTTCATCTATAATATTTGGACATTTGGAGTATTGTTCATTGTTGAGTGGATGCCAGTACTACATGAGATATCAGACACTATTACTGATAAACTGCTTACTGCTTATTTTTGGTATGGTATGGCTATGTATACAAATTTCACTCTATAACGCTTATGGATAAATTTAAATGACTGTATATTACTAGCAGATTCTATACTGTAAAGCTTGTGTAACCGTTTATAATAACTACACTTAATAAAACATGAACTAACAGACTTCTTAAAAATGATTCACCTCTAGTAAATACTTAATTAATACTTGCCTAATTAAGAATTACTAAGCCTGAAACCTTCTAACTATTTGTTCACTATGAAGTCTTTTTTGTGCTTAATTAAGGTGTAATTAAAATGGTGTCAGAGCTTGAATATACGTGTAATTTTCTACATTATGCTTAACCTTTGACGGATATGAGTTGAATTATAATTCCCTTTTTAGTCAACTATCGACCTTAACTCTCCAGCACAGGCCGATTTGTTGTTTTGGCCGACCTACTGCCTAAAGCGTACACGTAAGCTTCATTTGAACACTTCATTGTGAAGAGATAACTGCACAAAACGTTACTACACAGCCCTCTTATAGATTTGTGGTAAAAAGAAAATGTGGGTGAGTTTGTTGTAAATTTAAAGATGCACTATGTAGCTTTTTGGCTGGGGGTCCATCTCCTTTTTGTTTCTATGGATATGTCATTGCTCTGGCTGGAAAGGTCCATAGTATGACAGTAAACAACTCTACCTTACATTTATTCAATTACAGGTGGTTTTATAGCTCAAAAATACCTAGAAAAACAGGCATTCTGACTGTGAGCGGGGTCGCCTCTACACAGATCTGACCTGTAACTTGGTTTGGTTTGGTCTCCATGAAGATAGAAAAGCTTAACTGTAAATTATTCCAAAGCAATAACATTTCCACAAAAGCATTTGACGGGCCCTCCACCAGAAAAGTTACACAATGCACCTTTAAATGACAGAATTTTGGAAAATAATCAAAATCGGCCCAAAAATATCAGCAGAACTTATTGGCCTTCGGTTTATCTCAAGTCTAAATCATTTATATTGACATTGGCCACAAAATATTGGTGGATCTCTCGTCTCATGTCAGTGCATATTTAAATAACGCTCCATCCACCTCTCTGCTCCCACATCCATCACATGTGTTAATGATACACGACATTTTAGCCTTGTCCTACACAGTTCCCCATCAGTCTTAATGTCATAGCTCATTTGGGTCTTTGCTTTGTTGTCATTTCACAACAAACGACTCCCCTTTGACCATATTTTAAAGACTTTTAATACATGGCACCTATTTCCTAAATGACGTGCCACCCTTTTATTTTTCCCATCTGTCTTGTTGGATTTTCTCCACGCCATTTTTCAAAAGCAAGTCTACTTTGTTTGGGTTCGAGGGCTTTTCAATCAAAACCCAATTATCATGGCAACCACCCACATAACAGAATACAAATCCTTAAGCTTACACCAGATTTCTTTTGCCCCTAACTGTAAAGCGTATCATCTGTATAAATATTTTTCATTATATCGTATAATTGACTGGAATGCATTGAAGTCACCTCGATCTAGCTAGCACCTTTGGATTGTGGCGGGTTTTCAGTTTTGGTGCGATGATAACAGATCTTTCAATTTCCTCATGTAAATAGAAAGCTGATGTTATTTATGAGAGTGAAGGGATCAAGAGACAACATCCATAGACTGGGTAGTAGGTGTACACAGGTTGCTGCATAAATGGTAAACAGAAATTCGTGAATAAACTATAAGATTGTGTTAGGTGAAGGCCCATGAATGAACTCTATGTGACTCAGACAAAAGGGGGAGTTTTGTGGGTCACAGGAAGTAGCAGCTATTAGTGGTAATTATGGGGGAATGGGTAGAGGGCTGTTATCATATGTTACTTACACATCAGGGAGCAAAAACAGAGGAGCACACAGCGGAGCATGGGAGGACACCACAGATGATTCGGTAATAGTGGAATCTGCCATCTGAAAACTCCAATCTGACCTAATCCCGTTTATGTTTTGAGGTACAGCCCTACAAGGAAATACTGTATAGGTGACTGTTGACACTTCAGCTTTTTCAACACAGAAAACCAAAACCAAAACTTAGTGATCGTGGTAATTTGGGTGTTTTCTGTACTTTTCGGTGTTTTTGATGGAACTATTGTTAATGGTGCATTTTTCAACAGGCCTGTCCCCACACACTCTTCACAAAACGGACCCTCTTCTCTGACAAAGTGAATGAGTCTGGCAGGCTGTGTTTTGTTAGACTGGAAATTTGGCTCTCAGAAATAAATAAATCATTTTCTCAAACATGCAACATAGAACTGTTGTGATGCAAAACTGATGACAGCACAAACACTAGATCAGGACAATCGATGTGAGGGAGAGAGGGCCAGAGAGTGCACATCTGACAGGAGCAGGCAAGTGGGCGTCACATACTGAAGGGACTAATGACAAAATGAGACGTTTTCAGTAGTGATTAAACATTAACATTATTATAAGTGAAGTCTTTTTATTATTATGTAACAAGCTGAAAAACAGGCCCAGATTTGTGTTTGAGCCAAATGTGTCTCGCTCCAGTCCAGATATATTGAATAAGCAGCTCTCTAAGTGAAATATGTCAGCTGAGTGCTGTCTGCATCTAGTTTTGTAGCGTGTATAACCAGTTAACAAAGTAAAACTGGAGCTCGAACTAAGTAGACAACAGTGTGCATATGCCCAAACATATTAAAAAATGGGAGTTCATCAGCAATATGGCGTCTTGAAAATAAGAGATTAAAGATTACTCAAACTCCTTCCAAATATAACTTTGAGTGGGTAAATGGTGAGGGGAAACTACCATAACATGATTAAAAGCTTTTGAATATGCAAACATTTTGCATAATAGGTTTTCTTTAAGGCACCTCACACTTGAGCTGTTCAGTTCGATTTGATTCAATTAATCCCAGATTTTCTGTGCACAAAAGGAGTAGGAACAAGGAAATACTTGTGTTCTCCTGCCCTCTGTTTCACGTGTCATTTACAGTCAGTCCAGTTTCTATTTTCTTAACTTATACATTTGCACATTTGAAAAGATTACATTAAATCCAAATAAGCAATCAAGGTCGCAATTTATGAATACATAAAAGCAAATCATACAATAATTATTTGCATTTTCTATTTGACCTACATTCACTGGATCTGTACATAGATTACAACATGACCCTGTAGAGCTGCCGTAGGTAACTGTATGATCTAGAAAATAACACTGCCAGAATGATTCAAAAAGAGATTAGGATTTAGATTGGGATCTATTAGATATGTGATACTGTTTACTGTTTACTATTTAATGTTCAGTTTAAAGGGCAGTTCATTTGCTTTCCCCATGAACCTTAAAGCAGATCTATTATACAACATCAACTTTTCAAAGCTTTTAACCATGTTATACTTTTTCTCATTTACCTTCTCAAAGTTGTATTTGGAGTGTTTTGTGTATATCTGATCAATCTTTAGTTGCTTATTTTTTAAAGATGCCATATTGCTGATCAATCCCCATTGTCACCGCCACCGGCACACGCCCAGTGCTCTGTACTAACTTTGTTTTCCAATTTTATTTTGTTAAAATTATTGTTATGTTTTGAGAAAGAAGAGGCGGCAACACCTGTGAAGAGGAGCAAAGCGACAGGAGAGCAGCACAGCAAAGACAGGGCTGTAACAGTATTTGGCAGTGTTGCTTAGTCATTTTAGTACAAATTAAACAAAATCTGCTGCTTGGTAGTGTGATCTGCAGCTATACGATGGGCTGACAACTTCAGGGCTCTTTGTTTTAATGGGTGCCACAGTTTTCTAATATGGAAGTCAGCACACTTGTTTCTTTTATTAAGTCGTTTTAGATGAATATTGAGATTTAAAATGTGCAAATCATAACATAATGATCCACAGATGTCATAGATTATAACTATGCAGCAGACACAATCGCAATATGTCTTCTTTAATGTCAGCTCATTTCAAAATCCACATTCATTAGACCTGATCCGTTTTAGTTGAAAATGAACAATATGCCGTTAGTAAGTTATAGTTCAAAGCAGATGGACAGAGAAGCAGGAAGTAGAGATAAATAATTACCATCAAAGAGATTTAGCGCCAAGAGGTGTAACCGTATCAGTGCATACATTTGTGTCCTAGCTGTCATCTGCAGACACTTATTATGACAAACACTGTCTCAAATTCTGTTTTTCTGATTTAATAAGCACACAGCTCTTGTCACTATTTCTGTTTATGGCTGTGTATATGTAAGAAATCCATTTTTATTTATCTTATAATAGAATTTAAAAGGAACAAGCTCAGCAGCAAGATTCGTAGAATATCATATGGGAAACACAAATTGCATAGTCTGTTTGTATTTTGTTTGCCTGTGAGAGTCATCAAAGAGACATCCCATAATGCACTGTGTATTAATAATGAATCTAAACTGAATGGTACAATTGATGTACACCGCTACATTGAGATAAATTCTTAGTAAAAGGAACAATGATAAATTCTTCCTATAGCAGCAGCTTTTAAAATGGATTTACAGTTACAATAAAATACCACCATTGCCGTAGTGATTAATAATTTAAAACAAAGTGAAATCTATTTTGAATTTGAATGGGAAAAAGTCCTCAAATTGTCGCATATACCAAGAAGATGAAACCTGTGAATAGGCCTATGTGTTTTAGATGCAAAATACAAAATATCAATATAATTAATGTTACGTTTTCTACCTGCTTGTCTCCATAGAGATGTGCTTTGCCTGGAATATTCCGCAATATAACATTAAATTGCTCTTACCTTGAAAAACTATTATTTCTGTGAGCAGATTTGAACTTTAAGCTATACAACAACAAGCTATAACCTAACACAGCCACAAACTAAATCTGGAAGGGCATCTGATTCCGCATTGCATCAGTGAGGATTGGTTAATTTTCCCATGAAGTACAGAAGAGGAAGAGGATGGACACTATTACAGAAGGCTGTGTGACATGAGAGCTTCCCTGAGGAAAGTAATTGTGCTGGTCTTCCTTGCAGTAGGAAAACCTGTTTGCCGGTTGTGCCTTGAGCGCCTAATACTTCTCCCAGTGAACCATTACATTAACTCCAGTGGACTCCTGTGTTTGTGTATCCACTGCATTTGTGAGTTCTGACGATGGATTCCTCTCTCTCCCTCTCTTTCTCACTGCCCCTCTCTCTACCTATCTCTTTCTCTCTCTCTCTTTCTCACACACACACTCTCTCTCTTTCTCTCTGTTTCTCACACACACTCTCTCTCTTTCTCTCTGTTTCTCACACACACTCTCTCTCTCTCTCTCTCTTTCTCACACACACTCTCTCTCTTTCTCTCTGTTTCTCACACACACTCTCTCTCTTTCTCTCTCTTTCTCACACACACTCTCTCTCTCTCTTTCTCACACACACTCTCTCTCTTTCTCTCTGTTTCTCACACACACACTCTCTCTCTCTTTCTCTCTGTTTCTCACACACACTCTCTCTCTTTCTCTCTCTTTCTCACACACTCTCTCTCTCTCTCTCTGTCTTTCTCACACACACTCTCTCTCTTTCTCTCTGTTTCTCACACACTCTCTCTCTCTTTCTCTCTGTTTCTCACACACACTCTCTCTCTTTCTCACACACACTCTCTCTCTTTCTCTCTGTTTCTCACACACACGCTCTCTCTTTCTCTCTCTTTCTCACACACACTCTCTCTCTCTCTTTCTCACACACACTCTCTCTCTTTCTCTCTGTTTCTCACACACACTCTCTCTCTTTCTCTCTGTTTCTCACACACACTCTCTCTCTTTCTCTCTCTTTCTCACACACTCTCTCTCTCTCTCTCTCTTTCTCACACACACTCTCTCTCTTTCTCTCTGTTTCTCACACACTCTCTCTCTCTTTCTCTCTGTTTCTCACACACACTCTCTCTCTTTCTCTCTCTTTCTCACACACACACTCTCTCTCTTTCTCTCTGTTTCTCACACACACTCTCTCTCTTTCTCTCTCTCTTTCCCTCTTAGACCAAATCCTTATCTCGCCTGCCCAACTGGAAAGGAGTACCAGAGTTGTTTTTTTTTCTTTCTTTGTACGAGCCGATTCGCCCACAGCCTGACACTGCCTGTGAGTCTAGACCCAACCACGTGACTCCTCCCTCCTCGATATCAGCAGCTTCTATCTTTGATGCCATTTCTCTAGCCACACTCGCTCTGCCTGGCACTGCAGAGTCTTTTTATGTAATATTTCAGTGTGTGTGGGTGACTAGCTAGTATGTCTGAATTCCTCACACTCAGCATATGGCAAAACAACTCAAGGAAAACACGATTATGCTGCGTGGTTTGCATTTTTCTGTATGATTAGCATTTTTTACGCCCACATCATCCACAAAGCATGTTGAACATTTGGGTAGTGCCAACACAGGCGCAAATGATTATGTTATGACCCTCTGGGGCTGCATAGACAATATAGTGCTAATGCTTCTGTTGCTACTCTCTGTGCTCACTGCTGCTAGGGTATATGAACTAGTTTATGAATATTTACATAAAGATCATAACCTGACTTGACCATGATGCTTTCATCAGTCTTACAGTACAAAAACATATGAATTTGAATAGAAAGAATGGATACATGAACAGAATTTTACAGGCAGGAGTAGTTAAATGCATCATACCTGATTTTTATTAACTTTGCACAGCAAGATGGATTTTCACAATATTTGAGAGTTCACAAACTCACGAGAATCCATCTTGGTGTACGCCTGCTGTAAGGTTCATTGGGTGGGCGACCAATCACAGAGCAGCACTGAGTTTTGTGCAGAAGGCAAAAGTGAAACGCCCTAACAAACCAAAACAAACATGGTGATGTTGACTGACATACTTCAGACTATTTTAGCCTCAATATGGACTATTTTGTTTGTGAAAAACATGCAGAAAGTAAGCACTTTGTGCATTTGTGGACAGGGAAGATGCCTGTGCTTTTCTCTCAACTGGATGTAACTAAAGTTTGATTTTCGGCTTGTTCCCCTGTTGGAATGCGTTGACCAATCAGATTCAAATATTCCTCATGACGCTCCGTGTTTTCAAATCTCTTTCAACAAGAGTCATCCCAGATTCAGGTTAGATTTTTACTTAAAGGTTGTATGGAGGAAAAAAAAATTAATCCATCATCTGTGGACGTGGTAGAGCGTAGATAATGAAGCTACCTCGGTATCCATTGGCTGTTAATTTGTCAATCAAACTCCCTACGCTTCCAGCGTAACTGACTTGCCGGTGCGCTGGGATTACGTGGTTTACGTTCGCCTTTCACGAATTCCACAGACGCAAGATGCTGTTTGCTCAACCAACGCAGTGGTTCTCAGCGGCTTTTTCCAACTGTAGCTTCCTTGCAGTTAGCACAAAATTTGTTGCAATGGCAAACAAGAATGCACTACCAGTTAGCCACAAAAGAAAGTCCATTTTTGAGGTCGCTGAAAGAAGAAGAGAAGGGGAAAAGGAGCAAAGCTACATTAAGGTGATTCTTGGAGATTCCTTCCAGCGATGGCGTGCACTGAAGCAGAGGGTCTAAAGACTGACACATTGGTCGCTAAATTACTTCTGGACAGGAAACTTCTGCTTATCATTTGAAAACGTACAATATAGTTAGAGCAGCAACAGCGATTCTGAACGAGCACTGGCTGTTAACAAGCAGCATAAGCGTAAGGAGGAGGCGGGAGGAGGCGTTTCTACTTAGGGAGCTGTAGGGGAGGGGGTCACTGGATTTCTCCTTCCTTGGAAAACCCTCTATACAACCTTTAACCAACTTAAAATGATAACTAAACTGTTTGAAAAATATCCACCCAGAATCCACACAGAATGGCAAAGGCTACAGAGTAGAACTAAACTGTTAAGTGACTTTGAATGTCTAAATCAAATTAAGTTATGGGAAAAAGGGGTTTTAGACATCTAATGGCAACTAGTCCTGGAGGCATATTCCAGACACGTTTTTCCTACAGGGAAAAAGGCAAAGATGCCCTAAGCTTTCCCTATATCTGTCTTGTTCTCACAGGATCCATCTCTGTGTGCTTCCATCCTTGCTGATCACATGTGAGACTTGTGAGCATGTTGACCTTTGTGCACTGTTTCCAGATAAATAGTTCATTAGACTCCTGAGACACTAGATAACTCTCATTCACAAACACTGGACCATCCTCCAAGAACTCCAATTAGGATTGATCATCTGCTTCCATTACTACAGTTAAAGCCGCAGCCAGAAACCTCCTCACCTCACCACGGAGATAAGAGGAGAAATTAACACATAGGATTTTCCCCATTGGTTGCTATATCTTTGGTCACATATTAGTTGCTATGGGACTTAAGTGTTCACAGAAAAGGCATTGTACATGTTAATAAGACTGTGCTTATGTTTTGAACACAGCAGCAATCCAGAGTTAAAGATGTTAACATCACCTGGTCATTGTCTCATTGTCACAAGAGAGGGGGATTTTGTATTACAGAGGTATCAGGAGTAATTATTGTTTGGGAATATCTCTAAGTTTGTAATTGTAAATACTGCATAAAGCATGGCTTTCTATGCAAATTAGAGGGTTGTTTTTAGTTTATCCAGCTACAATTTTCAACTTTTAAATCAAGCTTCTTCAAGTGGTACTTTGCCTAATTTACAGTTAATTATATATATATATATATATATATATTGTCCTCCTTTGGATAATTTCTTGGTTAAAATCTGTGGAAATGTAGTAGTTTTTAGACCTGAAGTAATTCTGCTATAGACCTGATGTGGTGGTAGAAAGCCAAATGTTTTCTTTAATGGTATTCGGTGTGAAAAGTTTGAGAGCAACTGCCATAAGGTATTTGATATTAAGTACCAAAGGACTCAATATGGCTTAAAATTTCAGATTTCTTTGTTGTCACTACCCAGTAGTGATTTGGAACATACATCAAAATTAATATTATGGGACAAATAGATATATTGATTTTTTATTATTTTTTTTTTTTTCTGGAAGTAAAACGGTCCATGTATAAGATGTGCTGCTGTTTGTGATTAAAGTATGTAATGTGTGAAACCTGATTTATGTATTTTTAACATAATAGTCATTAACCAGAAAAACTCTTGTGCACATCACCAGCAAATGTAAGTTTTCTGTGGACATATTCCTCACTTCTCACGTCTCCAGAAGTGAATTAAGCCAGTCTTTATTGCCCTGTGTTCCCTTTGGCCCTCTCCTGCCCCATGTTCCCTTGCTTTGCCATGGTGACGGATCCGAGAGGCACAGCTTATCCAGGGGTTCCCGCACAGCTCTTTGGATCGTCACCCTCAATGGAGCTCAGCCTCTTTCCTCTCTTCTTCTTAGCAACAACAGAAAAGCATTCTCCTCCCATAGCTTTAATATACACGTGCCATTTGACCACTGTGTCTGTCTTCAGCATTCAAATTAATACAGTATATCACATTTCCAGGTTTCTTACATTTACTTACAGTAAATCACCTCCATGTAACTTAGTCAAAGAACAGATTAATGATTATAATGAAAAGTACTGAAAGGCTTTTGATGTTTTTATTGCACTGAAAGACACAGAAAAACATGCATCCTGCATGAGCCTGGGGGATGGCCTCCTTCTGCTTGTTTCCATGGAAATGTTGTTCCTTTGGCTATAACATTCCATACTATAGCATAAAACTCATCTATCTCTATGGACAAGTATAGTGACATGTCACCTCAAAGGTTACGCAGTGCTGCTTTAAGTAGAACGGGAGAATAAAAGCTTTAATATGGAACTTCTCTTGACAGAATCAAGGCGGAGATGGGGAGGTTGAAAAGGCTTGTAGCATAGTTGAAATGGCAGGGAGATTGAGATAGCATGGACAGTAAACTGAGAGTGGCTCAAGTGGTGGAGAGACAAAGGAGTTGTTCTTTCTTTGCATATTTTTCTAATACATCAAGGGGCTTATGCTATTTCAACCACTGATTCAATTAGCCCTCTCTTCTCTCACTTTCCAAAGCACTTCATTCTAGCAATGAGCATTTTACAAGCTTTGACTCAACACTTCTTAACTCAGAAATAAAAGCTGTTATTAAAATGTATCACTTCCTGGGGTTTTTTTCTCCAGATAAGCAAGCTGCCATAGTAAATCAGCTAATTTAAATAAGACAAATGCATTTTATAGTCTACTGGATGCCTTTTACAAAGTAATTCTCATTTTTAACTAGGTGTGGGGTAGGCACAAACCTTGCATTAACTTGTTACCACATATGACTGACATAACTCCCAATTGCATTGTACTGTATATTTTTTTCTATTATATTGGCAGAAATACCCTCTATGCCTAATTAATTTTTCATACTAGTTACATTGTAAGTCTAGCCAACCACTCTGGGCACTATCAACATTTTTCCGCTCTTTTTCCACTTCTGGCTATGATTTAATAGCATGTCCAGACCTCCTCTATTTTACATTATAGCCTTAATTAGTCACAAGTTAACGCCTGAGACTGTCTGCTAGTGTAGATCGTTTTTTTTTTTTGTTTTTTTTCCATCTATTGCTTATATGCCTGAAGAATACCACTGTCTGTCACTCTCTCCCCTCAGTGTTCTGATTTCCCTGCTTGCGACTTGCTTTGTCCGCCTCACCCCCTCTAGTCCTTCACATATATGAGGAATGACATGTCACCGCCTTGAGCCATCGGAGCCTGTGCTATATCGGGGAAGTCTAGCAAAGTGTCTAGCTCGATGTGGCAACATAATCTGCTATTCAAGCGTCCTCTCCCTAACCTGCTCACAATGCAGACCGCAGGGGACAGCTAAAAACAGACAAAACAACCAAACAGTCCCAGGCGGTGGAACAAACACAAGCTACACCATGGTATGACTTGATAAACTCTTGGTGGCCCCGGGATGTCAACAGGACAGATAAGGAAAGGAGAGATAAGGAGCCCCAAGTTTGGCTATATGGACATCAAACAGTCTATTCCATTAACTTGGTCAGGACCCCATTTTGGACTAAAGTAGGACTTGGGGAATGTCAGGTTCAGTGTTGTTGTAGTCACAGCAAAAGTGAAGATGGGACTCATACTCACACTTAAACCCTTTGAGTTTATGCCTTTGATAAGTATTGATATTTCAGAGTGCAGTTCTACGTGTTCCTGTTACTCTGCAGGGACCGGAAATAGAAATAGGACTTTGCATTCTTAATAGTGCCATTAGTTTCATTAGGTTGTCTGATAAAATGATACTGTAGTTTCTTAATAGACTTCAGTTTTCATTATACCTTGACAGTACAATAATCATAGACCCAAAGAGCAATAAATACATCCTTGGATCAGAAAGGCCATCAAGATCCAAAACACCAGACTGTTAACCAAGATGAGAGGACTTACCAACTTTCTCATACCTGGGATACAGTTCTGAAAAAGTCAGTCAATCAAAATGTGTTTAAATCAGTAACATCACGTCACAGCAACATCACATAACACTTCTGAAGAATAGCAGAGTGCCACCGAAACTATCAAGACATGATAAAAACAGAGGTCTGTTCATATCGAAACAACAGTACAATTATAGGAGTATTGAGTCACAAAATCTCAAGAGCATGGTAAATTAGAAATTACATCCGTATTGGTGGTTTTCAGACTCTAGAATGTGATGAAGTCATCCTCCCAGACGGGTGCAAGATACAGTTTTTTCTTATTGATTACACTGTAATGTAATCAATAAGTAATGTAATATTACTGTTATGTAATAAGCATAAATTCCCAAATGTTGAATCCTTTTATATTAGTGACTAGACCCAAGATGATGCTGTATTACTCCAAAGATCTACAGTTGAACAATAACAATTTTATCTGCCCCCCAGCTGTATTAAATAGTATTGTCTTATAGAATGCTGCGATGTCATCTGAAACCCAGCCAAATATAGAGCGGTTGTTACATACATAATAACTAAAATACTAAGGAAAGTTCCAACATAATATTATTATTATTATTTTTACTTTTTTGTGATTTTCCCCAATTACAATCCAGAGAAAACAACCCATCATTGCCTGATTTCACACCAAACAGATTTAGTCCAATACATATCTGTTTTTAACACTGGATAGCTAATGTTATTTTATCTATGTAATTACAGCCAGAGCTGAAAAGCAAACAACATGCTGGTGTGAATGAGGCTTTTCCCTGTGAGATCACATGACACCACTTAACCCTTGAGATCCCTCTGCAGGCTCCTGGCAGTAATCAAGGTGAGTGGCGCTCTGTGTGTGGGGCATGTGCTGCTGTGAACTGGATTAGAACAACTAGAAATGAACAAACTGATTGTATTGACTGAGAAGAAATCACCGAGATTTGCACACCGAGCCAATGGGGAGAATAGGGGTGAAATTACTAACAGAGAATCTAGCTCGCAATCTTGAACCAAAAGGAAAAGGCTTGAGGTCTAATTTGAAATAATTCAGATTTTGATATAGGACTTGTGGACAGTGCTTATTATTGCTCCATGCTCTGCTGGTTGGAGGACACTCAGCTAATCAGGGTTTGTCTAAAGTGTGAGTTTGCCCATGCACACACACACACACACACACACACACACACACACACACACACACGCACACATGCACACAGTTATTTCTGCCCACACAATCGGAGCTTGCCTGGCCCTATGATAGTGACTCCTTGGGGGCTTGAATTCTACCTCTGTTCTCTCTGTAGTGAAGCAGTACTCAGTGAAAGTATGTGGATTTTTTAGGGTCTAAAATCAAAGGAAGATTACAGCATCAAAGTCATGGGTTTTTCTTTTTCCCCCATATAAGCGTTTAGCCTGAATCCACTTTATACTCCCAGTTTATCACTCTAGATTCTCATATCAAGGGCATTGCAGAGGGAATACTAGCTTGTGTTTAAAGAATGTGTAGAAATTATTAAGTAAGAGTAATGATGTATAATTTAAAGTTAAAGGTACATGTAACTTTTTTGCTGGTGAGTCTGCCACCATCCTGTCCCCATGGAGATATTATTGCTGTGCATATAATGTTCCGTAGTGTGGCATTCGTTGTATCTATCTGCAGGCCAAGTTACAATCCAGATCTATGGCTTGTGACACATAATATTACATGATAAAGTTGTTTTAATTTAGCTTCATGTTTAAATTAGTATACTCTGTGGTCCGGAGGGGAGGGGGAGGGTGGAGGGTCATATGACCACAAAATATTAATTTTGCATTTTAATAGTCCACATGTAAAGGTGTTTATACTGAAAAGGAACAAGTGATATCTATACTTTTATGAAATTACATGTCATCAAATAAAGATTTGATCTGGAATGGCTCCTGTCAATATCATTTCATCATCAGCAGGCTACTGACATAAAATGCAACTAACTACAGGAGAATTTGCCCAGTTTAGGCTGCAATATATTTCTCCCTGACTCCCTGGAGTTGTGACCTGACTTTGAGTCTTTGTATGCGATTTTGAAGCCGCTGCACTCCTCGTGTGTGGTGTCATTGTGATTCTGAGCTGCTCTTTCATATTGTAACCACTAAACATCAGCAACACTACGGCAATGGCTAATAAAACAGGGTCAGGAGCAGACGGGGTGACGGACACAGAGGCACAAGATATAAACTCAGTAAACAGAGAAAATAATGAGATGACTTTATTACTCACCTCTCGTAAAGCTGAACATTTAAACTGCCGGATCTCATCCATAGAAATTGTCCTCCGCAAATAATGACACCCAGTCCACAAAACAGCACTATTAATTCAGTTTGAAGAGTTCTTTAAAAGTAAAACAGTGAGAGTAGCTCCTCAGGTGTGTCTGTTTACATCCACACAGCGCGCGGATTGGGGTAAAGGTGTAGATTAGCGATAGTGACTCTACTTCCTGTGTACGTTATTGCCAACCTTCTTCATTAAAATCAAGCCAGATTGTTTCGCTCTAGACAAGAAACAGTTGATGCGAGGTGCACTCACAACTTTAAGCTTGTGGTACACAGCCATATCCCGCTGCAGTCTTTGTGATCGGAGATTTAAAATCTCATAAGATTCTCCTTGTGTCTGTGGTGTGTGCCTTTTGACACACGTTTAAAAATTGTTTAAGACTGAAAAATCCTGTAGTGGCAGCCGTTACTCAAGCAATCATTAGCCAAATCAATAAATGTGTAGCATCATCATACTTACCAAAAACATTTGGTTAATAGTTGCTACCTTGTTGGTGAATACTAATCAAACAGGTACTGGATGTCTTCCAAGATTTCAGCATTGTCTATGACAGTTCCATCACCTGCTCCGTCACTGCTGTGATCGTCACATCCTTGTCATCCCCATGTTCCTGGATGTCAGTCTCAGCTACTCCCTGGTGAATGATCTCAGAGGTCTCTGCTTCCTCCACAGTAGCTGGAGTGGGAGGAGCTTCACTTGTCATTCTTCTGTTGTCTTTTCCTGATTCATGATTGACTGGCACCTCAAGCTCTAGGTCCAGTAGATGTGTGAGGTGGGTCTGCGTTGACAGACAGGGTCTTTGTTGTCCTCATGTCCAGCTGTTTTTTCAGCCAAATGAGTCAATGTAATGTTGGCCATAATCCTCCTTCTCCATCCAGAAGAACCTTTCAGGAAACGACAAATTATACGGTCCCCAGCCCTAGTGATCTCACTCAGTAAGAATGCATTATGGTATTATGGTATTTTTATTTGGTAATCTAAGATAACTGTTATAAAACCTGAACATATGATAATACGTTTACCTTTTAGACCATTCATTGTTTTCATTAATATGGATGGTCCCTTTCAATAAATCTAAATCTTTGACTTGGCAACTTATTTATGGAGAGTCAAATGTTACTCAGCATTTGTGCGTATCTAGGGCTGAATTATGAACTTTGTGTATCCAACATCCTATCGTTTAAAGACACTTATAACATTATAATACAGGCTGGTGATAACCTGTGGATCTTATAAATTTGTACCAAGCACCATCGTACTACAAAACAGCCCTCTTATCTGCTACTGCAGCTTCAGAGATGTTCTTTTGGAGGCAACAACAAAAGTGTAGACTCAGTTCTGTGGACCTGTGTCAGCTACAATACTTTCCGCAACCAGACAGAAACCAGCACAACAGAAGTGCTCCATATCAGTGCACCACTCTGAATAGTAAAGGAAGAGCAGGAAATGCATTCAAATACATCTAATTCTATGTGCTTGGAAACCATATTGTCTGGCTGTTATGACATCTGGCTTTCCTCCATGTTCCGTCTACCCGCTCGTCTTATCTGGTGCCAAAGAGTTGCAGTTGACCTACTTCGAGACAATACCCCAACAGTTCCCTCACCGTTATTTAATGTTTTCCCAACTTTCTCTCCGCAGCCTTTTTGCATATGTTATAATGCTGCAAAGAAGAAGAAGCACTGGCGGGCTAGTCTGTGTTCCCATGTGTTTTGTGTATGCCTGAAAGGTAGCCTATTTAAAAGCACGCCGAATAGAAAGATGTAGGCATGAATATCAATGTGGTGTATTAGGCTAGAGATATTATTGAGTTAGAGAGCAAAGTTTTTACTAAAAACCGTTACATGTGGACTGTACGCGCGATTTGTTATGCTGAGTTTTTCTATGGGTGGGAGTAGAGCATTATATGGGCTCCTTTGATTTATGGTTCGATCAATACTACATGCTTTTCACTGACCCATGCGCACAGATCTAAGCGCAACAAAGGACGCGTCTCTCATCTGCTGGCGCTCTGCAAATGGTTTTCCTCGCCACAAAAAGGCTTCCGTGAAAGTAATTAAATGCCAAAGGTTATAGAAATTTGACTGTGCTAGCGTCTGCAATAATGACGGCTTTTGGTGCGCCGGTTTGAAAATGGATTTAAAAATCTTCACGCGATGATGAAAGTGTAAGTTGCTTTTAAAAATCAGCATGTGAGTTTTAGAAGATGGGTGTAAAGTGTCAAAGGGAACAGTGGGCTAAATACCACTCCTTCAAAGAAACAGCAGCAGATCAATTATCTTAAGAAGGCACTTGTGTTTTGTGTTTTAAATACATAAAAGACAAAGTACCTGCTCTGACTGACCTCTTCCTGTTTCCTGACACGTTTTCTGTTCCATGTAAAACTATATTCAGTCATAGGTGCAGCACATTTTCTACATGCTTTACATCAAGGAAGTTATTCACACATAGCTTAGTGTCTTTCCCAAGTACAAATATTTCAATGTGGTAATAACTGATACATTTTTTTTAAAAGTATGCATTTAAAGGACCCATATTACGCTATTTTCTGATCTGTTATAATGTTGATTCCTTATCAAAAACACACGTGGAGTTGTGTTCTGTTTCATTCACACATGTTAAATGCAGTAACCCTGCATATTTAGTCTGAGTTCTTCTCTTAAACAGAAAATAGCACTTGTGATGTCATGTGGTAATACAGGAAGTGCTCCATTGTATTTTTAAATTCCTTACATTTTCACTTAAATCATTTGGATAATTTCAGCCCTGGAATTTGTAATCTCTCAAAAGGTAAAAGGTAGCTGTTAACCATAGACTGTATAAAGAAGTGGACTAAGTGAGTGTGACATCACCCACAGTGTTCAGCGCCACTCAAATGAAGCTCGTGATGCAAGCGGTTACAGGAGCGAGCCAGACTCTATATTATGAATAGGACTTTTTTAACAGACAAAATAGTGAAATCAAAATGACAAGTCTCACTGCAGCAGTTACAGAGAGAGGGGCCACAATATTCCAATTTAAGTCAATGGGAGCCAGGGTCAGTAGGAGCCAGAAGCGCCGGCCTGTGAATTTCCTATCTGGAACACGCCGGCTAGTGTGTTAGCTATGTCCATTTATAAATACAGTCTATGCTGTTAACATGAAAACCACCCCTTCATGACAGGTGGAACAGAGCATTTTGAGCTTTGGAGTTGTAGACAGACTAATAATAAAGAATTACTCAAACATGTATTAAGGAAACAAAACATAACTCCATGTATGTTTTTGATGAGGTAAAAACATTATAACAAGGCTTGACGAGGACTTTACAATAAATATATACGTGAAAAAGAAGATATTATTAGGGGGAAAATTAAAAAAAAACCTTTTACGATGGTCATGGTGTAATCATAGATGGGTTTCAGAGTGACAAGTTATTAGGACAACGTTACCAATATGCTCCTGAAATGGTTGTATAAAATGTGTTTATTGTAATATTCTTTTACTGAGTAATTTGCAGTAATCTTCAGTTCATTTACTTTAACACTTTTCTGAGCAAAAACACAATAAAATGTAATAATTAGAAACCATAAATCCCACTAAACTAAGCCATAGTATGAGTGAAATTACATGAGCAGTGCAAGCCCTTCAGACACTGCAATTTCTCATTCTAACCACTAAAAGCAATGACCCTTTATGTATCTCATTCCCATTGATATAATACCACACTTCTACTATGAAATCTTCGCCGTTCCATTTCAAACTCTTGAACTCAAATGATTTTGCACTTGCATCTGAGAGACAGCGTGACATAAAAAGCTGTAAAAATGATGTTAAAAAGGAACATTACTGCACCATGAAACTAATTCTGGGCCAGCAAAATGATATGAGACTGGATTATCTGTGGTTATCTATAGTCCCCATGCATAGCTGGCCTCACAGTGTTACTATATGTGTGAATGGTTTCCCATACTGCCCACTGACAGGCTTTAGCTGGCTCGTCCAGATGGCCACTTGGCAGACAACACATTATACAGCTCATCTATAGCATTCCCTCAGAGGGCCTATCAGACAGCAGCCCTCCACACACTGTTCCTGATATATTTACATCAGTGCAGCCAAGTCAGAGCGCTATCTCAGCAGGTTATAAAAGACAGGAGAGAGACACCAAATAGTCAGCAACTGTACTATTCCAACAGGCACACAGTGGCTCAGTTCAAAAATCTGAAAATACATAGTGGGGTCTGTTATGGCTGTTATCCAAAGTCAAAAAGTCCATTCTTTTCTAAAGGTTTTTAGGTAGTTGTAAATGTATAGCTTATAACAGTTTATTCAGTTGATGCATTGCTGCACCAATAATGACAAATAATTAAAAAAAAAAAAAAAAAAAAAAAGACAAAATTTGACCTTTCCTGCCTAACTTTAGAATTATTTTTTTTTTTTTTTATCTAACTAGTAAAAGTTAAGGTTAAGGTATCTTATTGTCCCTGTAGGGAAATTTGTCGTCTGCATTTGTCCCATCCTTTATTTGACACAGGGACAGCCCGTCAGCGCACAATGATGCGCCCAGGGACCCTTGCGCTAGCCTTGGTCAGGACTGCTTTAGCTGGAGGATTTTAGCCATTGTGCATGTTTTGTGTTGATGGAGGAAACTGGAGCGCTCAGAGGAAACCCACCCAGACACGAGGAGAAACATGCAAACTGGACAAAGTAAGCCCACAAGGTAACATTATAACTACTATTAATTTGTATCTAAAATTGTGTTTTATTCTTCATCTAACATTAAAAGCAGATTGTGTAACTTTTTTGGTGGAGGGTCCGTCAAATGCTTTTCTCCATGGAGATTGCTTTGTCTGAAATATGTCACAATATGGTATTAAACCCTTTTATCTTCATGGAGACCAAACCAGACCAAGTTACCAGATCTGTGGAGAGGCGACCCCACTCACAGTCAGAATGCCTGGCATTTTTTGAGCTATAAAACTATAAAATATAATAAATCTATTTAATGCCATACTGTGGAACATTCTAAGCAGAGCAATGACATATCCATAAAAAACAAGGGTGACAGACCCTCCACCAGAAAAGTTACACAATGCACCTTTAAATCCAATGCAACTAAGCTATTATTGTATCTTGTTACAATGCATAAAATTGTACTTTATGAAGTGTAAAAAAAATTCTATGATACAAATTTTGCAGTGACAAGCAGCATGTATGAGCTGAAAAGAAATATCAGTATTTATTGCTAAAGGCTTAATCCGTTTTTATGCTAAACATTTCACAAACAGTTTTCTATCTTTGCTCATGGGGACTGTAACTATCAGTCCAGTCCTGCTCCCACTGTGTGTGTCTAATGCTTTTCTTATCATAACAAAACTGCACGTGCTGGTCTCTTCTTTCTCATAATTGATTCTCCCTGCTTCAGCTCGGAGACTCAGCACAAGTGAAAATGAATATGATACAGTAAGCATTAAAGATTCATTTCCTTCAGGCTTGTTAGATTTTATTATTCATTAGGAGCTTGCTGCTGTATATGTAAATGACATTGCATGTCATATGAACTGTTGTGTTGGGTTGTTTTTCTGTAAAATGCTTTGATTTGTTATAATAGATAGAAGAGAAACATTCAATAAATTATGATGAATCTGTTAAGAAATTTCACAACTTTGGAGGTCAGTGTTGGACTGTTGCACATCTGCACAGGCACTTACAGGGACACTATGTAACTTTTTTGTTGGGGGTCCTTCATCTGCTTGTTTCTATGGAGATGTAATTTCTCTGCCTGAAATGTTCCATAGTATGACATTAAACACCTCTACCTTCCATTTATTCAGCTGCAGGTGGTTTTATAACTAAAAAATGCCACGAAAAACAGGCCTTCTGACTGTGAGTGGGGTTGCCTCTCCACAGATCTGATCTGTAATGTGGTCTGGTTTTGGTCTCTATGAATAGAGTTAATACCCTACTGTGAAACATTCCGGAAGAAGCAATAGCATCTCCATGGAGAAAAGCAGACAGACCCTCCAACAGAAAAGTTGCACCGTTGCACCTTTAAAGTACTTCTCATAATTTTCTTAAGTAGTTGTGTATGGTAGCCCTGCAAGGACAAAAATAAGTGTAGCCAGAGCTTTGTGTGACTGACAGTTAAACTTTTTTGTAAGACCACGGTAAAACTTGACAAGAGCGAAGAAAAACAACGTTAGAGTTCTGCTAAGGTTGTTTTCCAAAGGTCATGTGTCAGGTTCATGCTCAGTTAGACTCTCACTCATGACAGAAGGATTACTCAAAACAGTAGGTCTGACTCACTACAGACACGCTAACGAATGTGGGAGAGGATAATGTTTTTTTTAATGAGCTAAGTTTGGATCTTAGCTCATTTGGATGCCATTTCAGATAATTGAACCTCTAACCCCCCACTAGCAATGGGGTGATTTCACAATTACTCCAAATGCATTTATGACACAGTGGTGAGAGCTTCAGTCTCACAGCAAGGTGTGTGTGAGCGTGATCTTTCTGTGTGTAGTTTGCATGTTCTCCCTGTGTCTGTGTATGATTTGAAACTTTTTGGTGCTACTCCTGAACTAAGGGAGGGTGACATCACCCATGGTGTTTGGCTACGGTCAAATGAAGCTGACGAGGCAAGCAGTTATGGGAGCAAATTTGGAGCTGAGTTCCATATTAGAAATAGAAATAGATTTTCGGACAAAATAGCAAAATAAAAACACCAGGATCATGTAGACCGGGTTAATATGACATTTTAAGACCAAAATGACGAGGCTCACAGCAGCAATTACAGAGAAAGGGGTGACAATTTTTCAATCTAAAGTCAATTGAAAACAAAGTCGATGGAACCAGAAGCGCCCCATGGTCACTTCCTGTTTGGACTATGGTGGCTAGTGGGTTAGCTATGTCCATTTATTTATACCGTTCCGCATTCCTCTAAAGCAACTACAGACTGTACATAATGTTTCCCTTGTTGACAGTGGTAAAAGTTGTGGTATATCCTTACATTATTCAGCTCTGTGTGTATCTCTTTGGCTGGTGCTGCAGTCACAGACCTGCTGAGCACATTGTCTTAAATCCATCTCTGAGTTTGTCACACTCTGGTGCTGCCTCCACAGCTCAATAAAATACCTTTTTCCCCCTGAAATGGCCAGTGATTTGAGTTCAGACCTGTTTAAAGGTCCTATATAACACAAAATTGACTCATGTGAACTTTGTCATGTTGTAATGCTGCTACTTCCTCAAAAATGTACCTGGAGTTGTGTTTTGTTTCATTTACACATGTTTGAGTAACCCTTCATAATCAGTTTGTCCACATCTCCAAAGCTCAAAATGCCCTGTTCCACCTTGTGATGTCATGAAGTGATAGTTTTCATGTTAACAGCTACCTTTTACATTTAGTTTAGTCGGCAATTCCAGGGCTGAAATTACCCAATTGATTCTAGTGAAGTGTATGGAGTTTAAAAACACAGTGGAGCACTTCCTGTATTACCACATGACATTGCAAGGTGGGACAGAGTGTTTAATGCAGGGTTTGCGTGTTAAACATGTGTGAATGAAATAAAACACAACTCTAGGTTTTATAACATAGATTAGAAAATACAGGGCCCTTTAAATGGTACTAGGCATATCTCCACTGCCATGTGCTCTGTCAGTACACTGCATATCTGGCATACTGTCACCTAATTTACATTTCAAAGCTAAAAACATTCACACAAACATACATACAGCCTCCATCTGGTATTTTCTGTGTTGTCTGGTAAAAGTGTTTCAGGCCAAAAGAAAAGATGTTTGCTGGTCTAGTAAAATTAAGTTCATTGTGTTCATTGTATGGGTAAACTTGCTCTTTCTAGTTGAGACAAAGTGATGAAAATATGGTATAATTCGTAGCTTTTAAAATTACTTGTGGTATGAACAGGAAAAAGTGAAGAGGCTGATTATTATGCTGCAGCAGAGGGGATAGGACAGGACTGTGGCAAGATGCATTTATATGTTTGGATGTTTTGAGAGGTGATTGGATGAGAGCCAGCAATCTCAGACTGTGACTGGTGGGCTCTGGACAGCATGGTGACAATAGAACAATGTAGACAATGCATGGACATACACATTGCTCCTGGCCTGATGTGCCTGATGTATGTGTATTATGTGTGTGTGTGCAAGTGTTTGCGTATGTTATTTTACTTTATTCCAGTAGTTTATATTCACTATATCATGTTCATTTTATTCACTATTTTATTATTAGGCCAATCTTCCTTTCTTGCATCCTTCCTTCCTAGTGTCCTTGCCTCCTTATTTCCAATTCCTTCTTTGCATCCTTGCCTCCTTGCTTCTTTGTGTTCTTGTAATCCTTGTGTCCTTGCTTCCTTGTGCTCTTGCATCCATGTGTCCTTGCTTCCAATTCCTTCCTTGCATCCTTCCTTCCTGCAGTGGCAGTGGGTTAACAGGAGTGTCCATGATGAGGAGCAATCTGTCCAGTGTCCTCCTGTCCCTCACTATGACAAATATCTGAGCTTTACAGCTCAGCTTCCTGGTGTTTTTGCTGTTCTTGCGTCCTTGCTTCCAATTCCTTCCTTGCATCCTTCCTTCCTTGTGTCCTTGCATACTTGCTTCCTGGTGTTCTTGCGTCCTTGCTTCCAATTCCTTCCTTACATCTTTCCTTCCTTGTGTCATTGCCTCCTTCCTTCCTTGTGTCCTTGCTTCTTGGCCTCCTTGCATCCTTCCTTGTGTCCTTGCATCCTTCCTTATGTTCTTCCTTGCCTCCTTTCATTCTTGCGTCCTTGCCTCATTGTTTCCTTCCTTGCATCCTTGCTTCCTTGTGTTCTTTCATCCTTGCTTCCTTGTGCCCTTGCCTCCTTGCTTCCTTCCTTGCATCCTTGTGTCCTTGCATCCTTGCCTTCTTATGTCCTTGCCTCTTTGTATCCTTGCTTCCTTGTGTCCTTGCATCCTTGCTGCCTTTCTTCCTTGCGTTTGATGTGGAAAATTATATATCTCTTGTATTGATGAATAATATCAATACAAGGCGAAGGCGAAATGAACAGAACAGATGTGGGACATTTTTAAATGTTTGGAGCAACTTCAAACAGTTTTCACATATACTGATATGCAAGTTCGACATATGTACATCTGTAATGCCCAGAATCTCCTTCCCCAGTTTAGAATGAATACTGCAGTGTGAAAATCTGACTGAGAGTTTCATTTGAACATAATTAAATAAAATATTTAATGCTGTTCAAACTAATATAAGCTGGCCAAAGGAGATACAGACCACAGATGTGGTATATATAAGTAGAATTACAGCAATATAATATTTTAGAGGTATATGAATTTTACAACAGACATACATACAGACATTATACAACAGATATACATACTAGTCGGGGGAACCGTCATTACTGTACAGTCTGGCTGGACAAAGCCGGCAGAGTAGTTAATAATTGTTGGCTGGTTGGTCAGTACCACCATCATTCTTGCATTGTAGAATATGGTCTGAAAGGGAGCTGTTGACATATATTGGTGGTGCTTGGTTGATATTTCCAGGTATTTGCGGGACTGCTAGATGACAGCTCAGTGGTACCATCATAGCAGGGTGTAAGAATGAAGGCTGAACAGGATCTATTGGAGCTGCAGGTTGAGTGTAAGTTGTAGGTGCTGTTGCATTGCCTTTCCTTTTCTTCTGCTCAAAGTTATCTCTGGCAGACCACTCTGGTTCTTGGCCTGGTGCTCTCTCTTAGCCACTTTCGCCTGCTCTTAATATAGGGCTTGTTCTTTGTCTGAGAGCATTTTCCATTTCTCTCGCAATTTTGTTCACCTCTGCCGAATTTCTTATATTAAGTTCCCACATAATAATTTCCCTCTGCTCAGCCTTGTACAGCATGAAGGTTGGATTAGGTAAGGTTAGGAGGTTTCTTGATGTATGACTGTTGCTTGGGCTGTATTACTGGCCGTGCTATTGGTCCCGCTCTCTGGAACAGTCTTCTTCCATTGACTATAACTGGACAAAGATTTGAGAATCTGACCTTTCCTCATGATTTGTGGATTTGCCATTTGGGTAGATGGTCCAGGTGTTTGTTGGCATTGGCTCTCATTTGGTTGAGTGTTCACCAGGTTGTACAGTGCAACTCTCTTTGTTGGACTGGAGTAGACCATTGATGTTGGTGGCTTAGCGTGAAAAGCTTTAGGCAGTTTTGTTCTTGGGGGAGCTTGTTTTGCAGCTGGTCTGGAGTATGGTGGACTGTTCCAAGGAGGATAAAAGTTTTTCCTCAGAGCAGGTCCAACTTGCCAAGATGGCCCTGGTATCGCCGGGGAGACTGATGACTGTGTGCTGTTTGCCACGGGAGAATTTTCAAATGAATTTTGAGCCTTTTGGTTTTCAACAAGTTGGTGTTGCAATGAGTAACTTTGAGTAAGTAAGAGAACTAAGAGTAACTTAGAGAGTAACTGTTGGGACATAACATCTGATTTATAATAAAATAACTCTGAAAAGGACAATTTCATTAAAAAGTTTCTCAAGTAAATGTAAGAACTGCCCACCTGTGTGTGTGTATGTGCCTGTGCGTGTATTTATTTATTTATTTATTTACATATTTTTCATTATTAATTTTATGTAACCTTTAATTAAACAGGAAGGTCCCATTGGCAAGACAAAACATTTCAGGATTGTGTCATTTTGAATCTACTTCACATTTGAAATTGCGTTCAAAATATCGAAACGTTGACCCTAATAAAGAACGTATCTCAATTTTTTCCCTTAATATATTATGTTAAATTTACGGATCTAAAATATTTGCTTTGGACCAACATGAAATAGTGAAAAGGTCACATAATATATACAAAACTTTACATTTTGAGTGCAGTTGTAGTATAGTTGTAGTATTGTTTTACTAATCAGCAGAAAATAAATAAAACCCAGAACATGCACCATAAGTAAAATTCTCCAACAAAGCCTGGCTCAAGATCTGAGATAGTCCCTGAACCTGGACACTGTACATCTTAGTTCACTTCTCCTGACAGGTTGCCCCCAGTGGCACTCAATGAAGGATGGGTAATTAAAATAGTATATCTTACCTTAAAAAACAGGTCTGAAACATGTATTTTTTTTTTATTTAAGGTCAACTTTAAAATTTTAGTGTAATTTAGACACTTTTGTTTTTCACTTTTGAGCTTCTATGAAACCAATGGGAGTCCCTTTATTTATTTATTTATTTATTTATTTATTTATTATCTGTTGTTATTGAAATCTGCCACTCACTCACTGTAGCAACGCATGGATCTCATAGTAATTCCCCTATGTGTGTTCTCATGACTGCTATTTCTACATGAGTGTAAATGGGCTTCGCCTCAGGCCCACGAGGCAGCTCTCACTCTGGATTAAACTGCCTATCACCAGAGAAGACGAGTCTCATTATATCAGCTCTCCGCTAATGACCGCTCACCCTGAGAAAAACAGCTCTCAGAGATGGATACGACCTGGACCAAGACATCCATTTTGCAGCGTTTGGTGTTATTGGCCTGTCCCTTTTGCCTGGTGTGAAGATCAGAGTGAGCAAACGGGCTGTGAATGCATTAGCGTCATCATCATCACAAGATGACAGCGGCGCTTCATATGTCATCATCACGGGACAGCGAGGACACTTCTCCACAAGCCCAGCTATTATTCTCTATTATACACACATTTACACGCACACACACACACACACACACACACACACACACACACACACACACACACACACACACACACACACACACACGAGGAGCACAGCAGCTTGTTGGGTCACGTCAATCGTAGCCAAAATCGAGCAAATTCTCCTGTAGTGTGGGGTGGCTTTAATAATACATTTGATGTGATTCACAATGACGTTATCTGTTCTGATCTGATCAGACGTTTCACCGCTGCTGATCTTGCGGTGATTTTAGCAAATTTGTATAAAGAAAAACAAAAAACCCACCATTTCAATCCAGATTAAAAATGCATTGTAACGTGCCTTACTGACATTTGTACCAGTTAAATATTACCATTTTTTGTAATGCCTTACATTACTGCGTTACAGCAAAAAGCAATGCATTACAGTAATTTGTTACTTTTGTAACGCGTTACTCCTAACACTGTTTACTGATATACTATATCCATCTTAACAGTCCTATATTACATCTCCTAAGCTCAGAATGCTCTGTTCCACCTTGTGATGTCATGTAGTGGTAGCTATCAACTTAACAGCCACGCTTTACCTTTTATTTAGCACAGACTGGCAATTCCATGGCTGAAATCATCCAAATTATTCTAGTGAAGGTGTATGGAGTTTAAAAACACAGTGGAGTGTTTCTTGTATTACAAGATGACATCACAAAGTGGAACAGTGTGTTTTCTTGTTGAGAGAACTCAGCCTAAATATACAGGCTTGGGTATCAAACATGTGTGAATGAAACAAAACACAACTCCTGGGCATGTTTTTGATGTGGAAATATTATAACATAACATAACATAGATTAGAAAATAAAGTAATATGAGCCCTATAAGAAAATATTCATAAACACTATGAATATTATAAAAACAGCAAGTTTTCCATAAATACTTTCCTCTCTTTCCTATTCAGTACCAAACAGCCCTATTCACCCCCACTGAGCTCCTCTCCCCAGGATACCAGAACTGTCATGGAGTCTCGGGGTATTAGTTCCTATTGTCAGACTTCCTTATATTCATAGACTTCAGAATGAAACCTCCAGCTGGGCTCACTTTTTATTCCATTGTCATCACTGCACTCTATACGACCCTTTTGATTGAAATAACTTTTTCTCGAATTATCATTAGACCATATTGTCTTCTAGATCTATTTTTAAAAAAAACTACCATTTTAAAAGTTTAGAATCGGTTTTGACCAGAGTTTCTTGCAGACCATACCAGAGGCTGTGTGGTTAATGTTGTGGAATATAGTGATTTGGTTTGGGCCTGTATCAGTCACGATGTTATCCCCTCTTTGCTGTGACTCAGTAGAAGTTGTGCACGCTGCATTTCCTGATGAGAACAGGCTCCACCACAGCTGCCACAGAGCTGCTCCTCTCCCCCGGGGAACGCTGTGTGCCCTGACCAAGCTGTAGAATCACCACTAGTAAATACATGGCACCTTCAATGGAATTAACCTGGGACTAGATAAGGCCTCTGCTCACTGGAGTGTGTGGGCCCAAGGATGATTGTTTAAAAGCAAAAGCAAGTGCTAAAGTTACCATGGGGACACACAAAAAGTAGACAGAAGTGTTTTGAAAAGAGGGTAAGTGTAATGTGTGGGCACAACTTATACTAGGCTTTTCTATTTTACTTTTTTTATCAAGGATTCTAGTGGAAGAAAACATCTTTCGGAAGCTTAAATATGCACTGCGTAACTTTTCTGGAGATGTAATGCTTTGATTGCAGACAGTATGCATAAACATATATATCACCATGGAGGAAAGCATGCAACACTACCAAGCCAAATTACAAGTCAGATCTGTGTAGTAGAGGAATAATAAGAATGCATTTTTAGGGTACTTTGTAATGAAAAAAGATCTTAATAAATAAGGTGAATATCATACTGTGGAACATTCTAAGTTAAGCATTAACACCTCCATGGAGACAGAAAAGTTACATAGTGCACCTTTTAAGGAAGAAAATGAATGGTGATATATTAATGTTAAGAATTGTTTAGGGGAGAGGTTTTGTTTGAATAAAAGATGTAAAAAAACAAAAAAAACAAAACACTATTGTAAACATTACCTGTTCTTGGATTCAAAGTAAATATGTTCAAGTCAACTCATATTTTCTTTATAACAATTGTAATGTTGATTTATTCCCAAATGTAGTAGTAATAGTGTATTAGTAAAATATCAGTGTGCAATAATTATGATTAATTGTAATTATATGATGTGTCTTCAGTATGAGTATTTATTGTAATCAAATATTTAACAAGTAGCCATGTTACAGTTATTCTTTAAGACTGCACGACCACTAATACACTCAATATAAAAGATTTTGTTATGCAGGTATAAGATTACAGTGTAAGTTTACAATGTTGTTCATGGGTGCCACTTTATTTATTTGTAACACTCAAAAGTTCAGTGAAGGTTGTAACTCTGTGTACTCCTGCACAAAGCTCTGTTGCATCCTGCAGGCCTTTCATCATAAAAAGCCACTTTGTCACAGAATTGAAATTCATGAGTGTTCATTTCTCTGTTATAGAGGATTATAAAAGCTGACTCAAACACTTGACCTGTGGGAGAGAGAATTTACATTTCACTGATGTTTGACTTAATGAGGTATTTTAGAGGTGGATCTAAAAGATATTTTCAGAAGTTTTAGTTGTTGCTCTTGGTAACATGCCACTGTACTTTATGTCCTGTATCTAATTTATAACTAAATGACCCGCCATTACTGCCTTGCAAATTAGCATACAGCAGCAGAAATATAGTGTGGGAGCTTAACCTGTTATACAATTTTTACCAGTTAAAATGCTGAGGCAACGATTGCATATAAAGATTAAGGCCAAGGATTTGGGCACTGGCCGACCTGTGTATTCTACAAAGATACTGGTAATGAAGCAGGGATTTAAGATGAAAGAAAATACTGTATATCTCCAACACTGTGCCCCAGAAGACATATTACGGCAGGCAAAAACAATTCTTCTGCCATTTTAAATTAAAAGTTTGATCAAAATGGTGCCTCTGTTGAGCACTGCATTAAATATTCATGAAAGTAGAAGTTGCCAAAAAAAATTCCCTACACAACCAGTGTCTTTCACATAGCAATCAGCCGGCTCTCACTTTGTTGGACAAGAAGTGAAAAGTTGAACTGCACTTGTTAACAATGATGGATTAGTTTTACTCTGCTGTTTCCAAGACGGTTAAAGTCTGTTTATAATCTATTATCCATGCCTACACCGAGACAGACTGATATACACAAGCCTACCCTTTGTTATTCACAGTGTCTTTTGGCAACTCACAAAATGTAACACAATAACACGCTCCAACTACAGCCTACAGAGCACAGTGGTAACATTTCAAGTAAATAACGGCCCTGTCACAAAGTACAAAAGATCTGAATATAATTGTGATTCCAAAATTCTATACCAAAAGACAGGAGACTGATGTTTTGAGGGGAGATTTCCTAACAAAGTATATCTAAAAAGGCATTAAACCTTACAATAATAAAGTATTATTTAACAACAAGCTGTAACTTGGCCTGGTGGTGTCAACTGTCTCTATGAAGATAAATAAGTTTAATGCTAATGCTATACTGTGGAATATATAGAGCAATAACAGCTCCGTGGAGACAAGCAGAAAAGTTACATCTTACATCTTGCACCTTGACTTTTCCCATAGGCTTTATTTCCTGTTAAAGGTCCTAAATTATGCAAAATTGACTCTTGTGAGCTTTTGGGCATGTTATAATGTTGTTACCTCACCAAAAACCTATCTGAAGTTGTTTTTTGTTTCATTCACATGTTTGTTTAATCCTGCATTATTAGTCTGTCTACATCTCCAAAGCTCAAAATACTCTGTTCCACCTTGTGATGTGATGAAGCAGTAGTTTTCAAGTTAACAGCTACTTTTTACCCTTAGTTCAGTAGAGATGGGAAATTCCAGGGAAGAAATAATCCAAATGATTCTAGTGAAGGTGTAAGGAGTTTAAAAACACAGCGGAGCACTTCCTGTGTTGTCACATGACAAGACAAGGTGGAACAGAGTGTTTTCTGTTTGAGAGTAGAACTTAGCCTAAACATACAGGGTTTGTGTGTTAAACATGTGTGAATGAAACAAAACACAACTCCAGGTATGTTTGTGATAAGGAAACAACATTATAACATAGAACAGAAAATGGCGTAATGTGGGCCCTTTAAAATCTAATTTAATACATGTAACGTAAGCAGTTTTAAGGTTTTTGCAGTGTACACCATGACTGTAGACGTAATAATTTCCTTTATCCTTGACTTTGTGACTTTTCCCAGAACATTTCACCAAAACCTGACCTCTCTTTTCTGACTTATCTTTCTATGAACAACAAATAACACAGAGCACAGACAGCACAATCACAAGTGACTTTACCAAACTCAGTCCTCCACAGGAAAGTTCAGGGATAATGGAGCACTTTGGAGGAGCAGCAGAGGTGGATAATGACGCCTCATCTCCATGCATTAATGAATGTAACCTTTCTATACCAGGAGGAGGCGCACTTACGAGCACTGACACGTAGGAGGTACCAATGAGTTTAGTCATCCACTCAGCAAGGACAATGGAGCACTTTACCATGGTGTGTGTTCTGGGCAGAGGGTGGGTTCAAGTAAGGGGTACGGTAACTTTAAAACATTACTAATTACTTAGTAAATTTAGTGAAATGACAACACATATACTGTTTTGTAACTATAGACTGTAAATATAAATGAACATAGCTAGCCCATTAGCCGCCGTGTTCCAAATAGGGAGTGAGCATGGGGACACTTCTGGCTCCATTGCCAGTTCCTATAACCACTAGTTTTGTGAGCTTCATTTGACTGGAGTCAAATACTGTGGGTGACATCACACACCCTTTGGCCACTTCTTTATACAGCCTATGGTTTTGACCAAAGATCTGATTTCTATCTATTTTTAAGTAATCTGCAATTTACAAAGAATATGTCATAAATATATAAAAGGTGCATTATAAATATATAAAAGGTGCATTATTACCTGCTTGTGCTATTGCTGTGCCTAGAATGTTCCAAAGTATTAAATATGTCTATCTTCAAGGAGACAAGCAATTACTGGTCAGATAGTCTGAGAAGAAGTGACTTTAACAATGAAACACAAGTAAGTGAATACTTGTAAGATAAATAAAGTTTAATACCATACTGGAATATTCAAGGCAAAACAATAACATCTCCTCAGAAACCAGAAAAATTACATTAAAAACATAATCTGAAAGTAAGGTGCAAGAAGTGCTAGTGTTCAAATTATTGTAATACTATCATAAAGTTTCTGTCACATTTGCACCAATGCAAAGTTCTTCAGTACAACTAAAACACAACTTAAAAACTGAAAACTGTACTCTTAATAAGACAGTTCCTTAAAAAAAATACTTAAATCTAACTGAGCACATGAAACTCATCCCCCACATCTTTGAGAAACAGATTAAAAAACTGAGTCTACAACACTGCGCTGTCAGACACGCATGATGCATGAACGTGAAACCCCTGACTAGTTAAAGCATGTTTCTCAAAATGCTGAAATCAAACAAAAGAAAGTGGAAATTAGCTGCAAGGGTGATTATTCTGCACAACCCACCGTGTCCAGGGAATAAAACACCCTGAAATAACATTTTACTATGAGACAATGACCTCTGCCTGCCCTCTCTGATACTGCTCTCATTGAACACACACGCACACGCACACACACACACACACACACACACACACACACACACACACACACACACACTGTAGGCTATATATACTAAACATGGTCTGGTGGTACTGCTGTAGTGCTGAGGTGGGCACATTTGAGCTCTGGGACGAGATCAGCTTCATTGGCACTGATTAGAGCTTTATCCTCCCCCAGCAAACACTCGCCAGCACCTCCCTGCATACCAATGGAGAGGTCCAACAGGGACAGATGAGAGAGAACGAGGAGGCGGGATACTAATATACCAGCGATAATAAAGCGTGAGAGAGACAAGTAGAAAGGAGGAGGGGTCAGGAAGTGTGGTCAAGTCCGCAGGTACACACAGGTGGACGTCATATTATAGCCAAATAAATGTATTGTTACCTAATTAATCATTGAATTAAAGGTGCTGTACCTGATTTTTAGTGTCTTGAAAAACTAGTGCATTTTAAAGCGGTTATTTCTCATGTAACTTATGCATTCCTAGCATCCTAAATGTGTTTATCAACTTTTTCCACACTTTCAGAAGCAAAAGTGGAGTTTTGCTTGCTTGATCAGCCAGTCCTTTCTACATTCTGTTCAAATCCAGAAGGGACTGAAATTGGACCATAGTGCATTAAAAACCTCCATCCAAATTTGAGACGGTCGAACCACAGCTGCTAATTTGTATTTTGTATTTATTTTGACCTCTATTAGCTGGACATCACAATAACAAAATTTGGTAAGCACATTTGGTAATTTAGCTACTGTAATGTTTAAGATTAAGACTGAGCAGGGAAGCTTTGAAAGCACAAGTGTTTTTATGACATCTACAACCATGTTCAAAGATAATAAAGGGGATCATCTTCTAACCATTGCAAGAGTCCTGCCCATCCTACGCACTCCAGCACTGATGTGTTTAGACCAGGACAGTCTTTCATCGATCTCTACTCCGAGAAGCTTGGTCACTTGTACCTGCTCGACATTTCTATCTTTCACCGTAAGGCTTAACGTGGGCTCATCCAACAGCATACATCTAGTTCCAAACACAATACTTTTTGTCTTGTCAATATTTAGAGCTAATTTTAATTAACATTTCTGCCTTTGTGTTTTGTGTTTGATCCATTTTACCTTGAAGTTTATCAATTTTCTCACAAAAAATTGAATTTGAAAATTGAATATTCAGAACAAAGTATATAACTTACTTTATCTGAGATAAGCAATAGCTTGGTGCTGTGATTGTTGATTCTGAGAAAATCCATGGTGTTTCTCTGTCCTCTGTGTTTTTTGTTCTCCTTTTTTTACATGTAAGCATCCATGTTTGCTTTTGACGCGAATGGTGCATGCGTCTCTCTGATTGGTTCATCTGCCTGTCAGTCACGCCCTTTGAAATCAGTGAGACAGGATACGCCTCCAGATCCACTCATCTTTGTAAAGGTTTGTCAAAGTGTGTGCTTCTGGTTGGCCAGGTAAGAGTTTTGCCATTACTGTAATGCTAACAACAACTAGTATGCTGACGGCACACTTTCACAGACAATACACATTAGAATTAGATGCAGACAGCAATCATATTTACACCCTAAGAGTTGATTTAAACACATTTTACTTTAAAAAAAAATCCAGTATAGCCCTTTCAAATTGAGACCATAAATTCATCCAGGCAGTTTGGTCTGGTTAAGGTGCGGTATATTTTATTGATCCGCTGGGGCAGCCTGTCAGGAGCAGTGGGCAGGTGTAGTACAGCGCCCGGGGACACATTTCCAGATCTTGAGCTAGGCTTGGTTAAGACCTTAGCTGGAGAATTAAGTCTATCATAAATGCTTCTGAATCAATCACATCTCAACCCACTCTTATAAATGCATACTCTCTCTCTCTCTCGTTCTTTTCTTCTTTCTTTCTTCCTCCTCACAAACCTTCATCCCATTTTCATTTCAACAGAAATTATCTCTTTGGCACTATCTACCAATGTCTATGGTTAGAGTGTGAATTGATACTTTGCAGCTGATGTCATCAACATTCCCTCGGGGTGTGAAACTAACTGAAAGCACTACTCTGTTTGAAGTTAGACTTAATCTGTTGTTGTTTGAACACAATCTGGCCAGAAAGAGCTCGCTGAACACTTGTATTGATCACAGGCTCCTGAAAATGTAGATAGATAGATAGATATTTTATTTATCCCAACAGAAATTAATGTTCCTTTGAGATACATAAAAATGTGTTAATTTAATCCATTTTGTATTTTTACTTGAGTTTTCAAATAATCTGAAAACTTTGTTTTGGCAGTGTTTGCTAATGTTTGCATTGTGTCTTCATGGTAATTGCTGACCAGTCCATCGGATACATACTGTACATGCACAACACCACCAGGGTGAGGACACTGCAAATGTCACTGTCCCTCATCATATTACTTGAATCTCTGCCTGTCAAGGTCTCTGTACCGTAGTTTATCTATTCAATTAACTTTTCATTTCATTGTTTTTCCAGGTATTTTTGATCTGTAATTTAATAAATGTAAGATAGAATTGTTTAATGTCACACTGTGGAACATTCCAGGCAGAGCAATGACATATTCATAGAAACAAGCAGGAGACGGACCCCCAACCAAAAAGTTGCATAATGTACCTTTAAATAATAACACATAAAAAAGCATAACAAATTCAAGAATAATTTTGTGTCAGATTATTCAAGTTGCAGGAACGTTTTTATTTTAACATTTTAGTATTTATAATTAGCCCAATGATAGTTATATCTGGTGAGAAGAAGCATAGGTAATTCCTCACTGAATTCTAACAGCCTGTCAACATACTATAGCAGTTACACGGTGACTACAAACCCTCCAGGCCCGGCTCGGTACAGTGGATTGTATGGTAAAGGTGTGTGTATTTTTCAAAGGAAAAAGTTGAGGAGCACCTGCCCGCGTTAACATTCACCTCCACATGATTGGGCTTCAAAGATGTCGGCCCAGAGCCCCCAGAATGAGATCGGGTCCAGGGCTGAGCGGAGCTGATAAGACCTGAGGACGATGTGGTGTCAATAGGAGACATATGGGACTCAGCACATGCATGACAAGCACACAGCAGGCCTGCACCATGACAGAGGTAAAGGTGCAGAAGGCCTGTGTTATAAGAGCTCCATGTTTTTAAATCATTCCTAGATTTAATGGTTCATATTACATTATTTTCTGTTGTTTCCTCATCACAAACATACTTGGAGTTATGTTTTGTTTCATTCACACGTTTAAAACACAAACTCTCAAACTGAAAACGCTCTGTTCCACCTCTTGGTGTCATGTGATACAGGAAGTGCTCTACTGTGTTTTTAAACTCTATACATCTTCACTAGAATCATTTGGATAATTTCATCCCTGGAATTGCTAAACTTAAGGCCACCACACACTATAGAATTTTTCAGTCTTAAGCGATTTTTAAACGTGCGATAAAAGGAGCACACCATTCGACACGAGGAGAATCTTAGGAGATTTTAAATCTCCGATCACAAAGACTACAGTGGGATATGGCTGCGGACCACAGGCTACACTTGTAAACGCACCTCATGTCAGCTGTTTCCTGTCTAGAGTAAAATCACTTGCTTTGAGACTCTTAAGTGTTCAAAAGATCAGAGCACTGCACTTTTAGTTTAGATGAAAGTCAAAACTCCGATTCATGCACTGCGTGGATGTAAACAAACACACGTGAGGAACTACTCTCACCGTTTTACTTTTAAAGAACACTTCATATTGGATTCACAGCAGTGTTTTGTGGACTGAGTGACATTATTTGTGGAGGACAAATTGTAATGGATAATGTGGATGAGATGCTGCAGTTTAAATTTAACTTTACGAGAGGTGAGTAATAAAGTCGCCTCATTATTTTCGCTATTTCCTGAGTTGAGTTTTTTATGGTGTGTCTCTGTGTCCATCACTTCGTCTGCCCCTGACGCTCTGTTTTATCGGCTGTTGCCGTGGTGATGTTTGGTGGTTATGATCTGACAGAGCAGCTCAGAGTCACACTGAAACCACACACATGAGGAGCGCAACGGCTTCAAAATCGCACACAAAGACACAAAGTCGGGTCACGCCTCCCTAAACACAGGGAGAGGCAAATTGCAGCCAAAACTGGGCAAATTCTCTTGTAGTGTGGGGTGGTCTTTAGCTGAGCAAAAGGTAAAAGGTAGCTGTTAACATGAAAACTACCACTACATGACATTACAAGGTGGAACAGAGCATTTTGAGTTTTAGAGATGTAGACAGACGAATAATAAAGATTTACTCAAACAGGTGTGGACGAAACAAAACACAACTCCGTGTATGTTTTTGAGGGGGTAACAATATTATAAGGTAGCCCAAGCTTACAGGAATCCATTTTGAGTAATATAGGAGCTTTAAGTGCACGCTACATCATTGGATAGAAATACTGTTAAATGTAAACATAATAAAAATATACTATAACATCTTTAACTTAAAATCATCATCATCAACAACTTACTGTACTTACAACCAGAGATACGTAGCCCAAAAGTAAGAATACTGTCTTTAAAATAATTCAACTCAAGTAGAAGTACAAGTAGTGGTCCAAGCGATTACTACTTTGAGTAAAGGTAACTGAGTAGTATCCACCTCTGCTAAGATCAGGTGCAAGTATCACAGTGTTAAAGTTATAAGTTATTTAATATACAGTTTGCTTGACCATTTGGATCCTCATAACAACCAACACATTTTCTGCCATAACATGAGGCTTGTCTCTGTTTCCTCAGATGGACAGTGTTGCAGTTAATTACAATGAGACTTGCCAGTGTATTTCGAGGATGGAAAAGTCTATTGGAGAAGAACGCACACTGCCAATTCAATCCTCTGAGCTGGCTAAAACAGAATATTTCGTGACCACACCATTTTTGTCTCTTGTTGAAAGGGAAGTTGTCTTGGACAGCTTGGTGCCATATGTGGTGTTCTGGATAAGGACCAAGATCTTTAAGATGGATTAAGATAGTGTTTTATTAAGAATACACAAACTAGAAGCATACATGCTCAGTTTGTGTTTAAAGGGCCCATATTACACTATTTTCTGGTCTTTGTTTCATCATCAGAAACATACCATACCTGGAGTTGTTTTTTTGTTTCAGAGATGACCCTGAACACAGTATTTTTAGCAATTATCAGTTCCTGTAAAAGAATAAATGCATAATACAAGTTAAATGCCATACTGTGGAAAATTCCAGGCCAAACAAAATATCTCTATGGAGACAAACAGGTTACAAGTTGCTCCTTGACAAACATGATAGCTACCACCAATAAGGAAAGCTAGACTGAGACTTATTTGCACACACAGTCTTTGTTATTGTTGACTTGTGTATTTTCTGCATGTCTGTACTTGGTCAAGAACATAAAACTCTGCTATAAATCTACAGCAGTTTTCTCTATACCATCATCATTTTATGTCTAATATAATGTGCTGGGTAACTCCTCATTCGTAATTTATTCCTGTTATTTACGCTATCTTTTATGGCTCTGATTGCTTTTGTAATAAAAGTGCAATCTGGAAGTATTGACGGAGAGATTAAAGGATGATAGCAGACTGTACCGAGCGCATTAATGTAGCCTTCAATACAGGGATGAGAAGAGGGGCTAATGAGCAGGCTAATTGGCTTGAGTTTACACCCTCACCTCCTCTCACAAAGCATTTAGCCACATAATACAAATGCATGCTAACTAACAAGAGGAAGGCGGGTGTGTCATGCTTAAATAAACTCCAATTTGTTTTTGTTATAATACATTTAGTACAATGGTGGCGTGTGTAAACAGTATGATCTGGCTTTACACAGTGCAGCCAAGCAACCCTTAAGATCACATGCAAGGAATGCTGGGAAAAAAAGATTCCAGATGTGGTGAGAGACATGTGATGATGACATGATGATGATGCCAGCTGTAGCATCTACGCTTATAAAACAACATCTGCGGACGGGGGCCACAGACACGCCCCTCTGGAGACGCTGTGGTTTTGTGAAGCATAAAACAAAGCATTTTACCATTGTTGGGATTTGTAGAAACTGTTTTGGAAAATCATAGTTGTATTTTTAATTTAAAAATATATGCTTGACCATCAGCTGTTACTACTAAATAATACTGCATTGCTGTACTGCAAGTATTTGTTGAAAGCCATAATATGTAACTTTTGTTGCCAAGAAATAGACAAAAATAAAAGCATATTTTATCAGTATGGGTTTTTATTGCACTGAAAAACATAGAAAATATTATTCCTTTTGATATAATATTGCACATTATGACATAAAACTTATCACATAGTTTTATATTATGGTTTTAATTGTCATGGAATCATGCAGTTGGCTTTCCACTTTTAGAAAGCTACATACTGTCAAATAAAACAAGTTAATACGACTGACTGAGGTTCAGGAGTAGAACCACACCTCCACCTCCTTTCCCATCTGCCTAACCTGCTAATCCTCCCCCTCCTCACCAGCATACCACACCTCACCTACTCTACCACACCTTTAATTACCCAGGAGCCCATCCCAACAACACTGTCTCTTCTCACTCAACCCCACCCTCCTCAGTGTCTTCTGTTTTGTCTTTTATCTACAAAAGGAGGTCCCAAATCATATGCACTGACCACCTGAGACCGAGTCCCCATCCACAGTGTCTAACCAGGCACTTATTCCACCTTTCATCCATCATTCAGTATCTTCATCACGTATATTGTTATGACCCGGTCCTTCACAGTTAAAGTACTAGGTAAAAAAACATAAAAACATTAAACACTCCACCTTGTGATGTCATGTGGCAATACAGGAAATGCTTCACTGTGTTTTTAAATTCCATACACCTTCACTAGAATCATCTGGATAATTTAAGACATGGAATTGCCAATCTGTACTGAACAAAAAGTAAAGGGTAGCTGTTAACTTGAAAACTTCATGATATCAGAAGGTGGAACAGAGCATTTTGAGCTTTGGGGTGTTGATAGTCTAATAATAAAAGATTACTCAAACGTCTGTGAATGAAACAAAACACAACTCCAGGTATGTTTTTGATCAAGTAACAACATTCTAACATGACTTAAATCTCACAAGAGTCAATTTTGCATAATATAGGACCATTAAGTTTTACTGAGCAAGTTTAACTGTGACCTTACAGCACCACACATATGATCCAATTATGAAGGGGCCTAAAGAGGAACAGGAAGTTTGATGTTTGAGATGTGTAATCTCACCTTGAGCGTCACAGCTTCTCTGTCAGCAGCATGGGCCAATTCTTGTTCTGGAAGACACAGCTCCAGTACTTGTGCTCCACAGTTTGTCCACAACAGAAGCTCTGCGCTGGTCTTTGCTCCCACGCTACTTCCTGGCGAGGAACAACAAACAGACAGATTATTTTCACCACAGGGATCAATATAGTATCCAAAAGTGCTGAGTGTGCTTCTGCTGCTGCTACACTCTTTCCTATTGATATTTGCAGCTGATGGCATCAATGTTCTCTGGGAGTGTGACGCTAACTGAAGGTACTACTCAATCTGAAGCTCTGTGACTCAAGTTAGACTTCATTCTGAGCTTTTGTTACCACAGTCTGACTAGAAAGAGCTCAGTTTGCTGGAACTACAACAGGTGGGATGATTTGTGCTGTTAAAGGTGCACTGTGTAACTTTTCTGGTTTTCTGTCTCCATGGAGATATTACTATTTTGCCTTGATTATTCCACAGTATGGAAATAAACTTGGTAATCATGATGGAGACAGGTTTTTTCAAGTTTTTTCAGGTATTTTTGAGCTATAAAGCACCTGTAATTGAACAAAGGCAAGGCAGATCAGTTTAATGTCCTACTGTGGAACATTAAAGAAATAACATCTCCATGGAAATAATCAAGTAGTGGACCCTTCACCTTAGAAGTTACACAGTGCACCTACAGTCACAAACTAGCTAGCAGTTTAACACTTAAACAGAACTATGAACGTTCCTATTAATCACAGGCTCCTGAAAATTAGTAGTTTAAATCCATTTTTGCATTTCTTTATCTTAAAACTTTTATGCCTGTTTGCTGTGTGTGCATTGTGTCACCACAGTAACTTTGTCGCATCACAGACGCTTCAAAGTGTCTCTTCATAAAATACGCTGTCTCTTTCTCTAAGTGCATTAACATTCAGTATATCTTAATTCACGCTCTGTTTACGCACGTCATTCCAACTGCTCGACAACTGCTTCTCGTGCCTCAAGGGGTTATGAATTAATGGAATGTTATTCCTTGTGTAAAGTTTGCACTGTGTATTTAAAATGGGCTCTGTTCAGTGCTGGAGTTGTGGTTTAGCCAGTGGTGCGTCCAAAATACACTGTAACATAATTAAGAGTGAGGGCAGAGGGTCAAAGCTGTGGATGAAATGTTAGGCAGTTGCTCTTTAAAGATTTACTAATGAATGGAGGAGAATATTTTAAAAGTCCCATATTCTTTTCTATTACAAAATTGACTCATGAGCTTTAAGTCATGTTATAATGTTGTTACCTCATCAAAAACATGCCCAGCGTTGTGTTTCATTTCATTCACATGTGTTTGAGTAACCCTTTATTATTAGTCTTGGTTATTAGTCTCCAAAGCTCAAAATGCTCCGTTCCACCTTGTGATGTCATGAAGATGTAGTTTGAGCTGCTTTTACCTTTAGTTCAGTAGAGACTGGCAATTCCAGGGCTGAAATGATCCAAATGATTCTAGTGAAGATGCATGCAGTTTAAAAGCACGGTGAAGCACTTCCTGTATTACCATGACATGACATCACAAGGTGGAACAGAGTTTTTTCAATTTGAAAGAAGAACACAGTCTAAATATGCAGGGTTTGTGTGTTAAACTTGTGTGAATGAAACAAAACACAACTTAAGGTATATTTGTGATGAGGAAACAACATTATAACAAATCAGAAAATAGCGTAATATGGGCGTCTTAAGTGAGGGACATTTTAATCAGAGTCTCAGCTCGTGATAGCATGAGTCTCTGATAACATCTGAGCTGTAGTTGGTTGAATAATTAACATGACACTTTACAGATACTAGAACTAACTACTGAAGTGTTTAATTGTGACAGTAATTTATTGCTGGCCACATTTTTTACAATAAGATTCACTTCGAAAAAAAAAACAAAAAACTAGTTTCAATATTATCATTTTTCAGGATATTTTTTTCTAGCAATATATTGTACATCAAAATTATGTGACAGGTCTAGCTTTGATCAGTGGTACTGTTCTGTGTTTAAATGTGATACTATAGACACTGGACTACCTTGAAAACACAAAGGCAAATGGCAGGTTCACATTACCACTCTTATGTGATCTCATGTTGTTTTATCAGCCTGGTATGGAGCTATAGTGTTAAGATTTAATTTGTAATTAAGGAATAGAGATGTATAGAAGGCTGTGAAATATTACCCAGTCTAAGCACTTATTCCAGCAGAGACTACACCGCCACTGTACTGTATGTGTGATTACGGTTATGTGGAGTAGAGTCATTTTATGTTTGGAAAATATGCCATAGAATCATCTTTACTGGAGATTGGGTAGATTTACCAACAAACTGTGACCATATTGTGCACAGACAAACCAATTTTTCCCTTCCCCTTCAGTAATTTCCCATCCTCATTTATTTGAAACCGTAACAACTACACAAATCACAAATATTCTATTCTACAAAAACATAAATTCTAACTATAAAATACAAGATGCTCTATGTAGCTTTTTCTGGTGAACCATTTGCCCTCACTTGCTTGTCGTCAGATAGAGATATTAATGATTTGCCTAGAATGTTCCACAGTATTGTATTAGGTCAAGCTACAGGTCAGATTTGTCAAGAGGCAACCGCAGTCATAGCAATGCATGTTTTTCACGGTATTTTTGAGCATTAAAATAGAACTAAAATAGATAAGTTTAATGCTATATGAGGACCATTCAAATCAAAGCAACAACATCTCCATGGCAAAAACCAGGTAGCAGATCCTACACCAGCGACAACGAGCGCCTCAAGCCTTAAGACATTAGCATTTCATACAGTTTATCAATTTTTGTTCTTGCTTGTTTTGTATTTATTGCCCATTCCTCTAGCGTGTGTCAAATTCAAAATGAGGATTGCTGTGGATGCCGATAGAACAAATATACTTGAACTTCTTAAGAGGAGTTGTAATTTCTCGTCTTTTGTTCGTAAACATAATATATATGATCATTATCTTACACTGCAGTACCTTCTGATCCTGTCACCCATGGAAACAACGAGTCAGCTCCTCATCACTAGGCCCAACCATCTGGAGCCCTGTGGTGGGGCTGTAATGATGGACTGTGGAGAATCGACAAAAATACTGGAAATTGAGCTGGGAAAAAAAAAGATGGAAATAAATTCCATCAATTTTAAATTGTGTTTTCCGTCGGAATTATGTTTTCCGTCTTTAGCTTTTTGATGTGGCAGAGTGAAGACCAACACTTAGTTATTTGACAAAAGACTTTTATGCTGAGAATGTTCTTTTAATGGAGAAACATCATAGCAACAAAAGCATGCTGTTAATTTTAAGGTGCTCATTTTAAGGATTTTACTATTTTGATTAGAGCTGTCAATCATTCAAATTTTACATCAAGACTGAGATAACTGGGTCTTAATCGAGAGATGCACTACCACTCCTCAGTAAATGCATGCTGTTTGGAGCAGAGTTCAAACTATAAAGGTAAAAGGTCCTATATTACGTTATTTTCTGATCTGTTATAATGTTGTTTCCTCATCAAAAACATATCTGAAGTTGTGTTTTGATGTTTAACACACAAATCCTGCATATTTAGGCTGAGCTCTTCTCTCAAACTAAAAACACATGTGATAATACAATGTTGTTAAACTCCATACACCTTCATTCAGCCCTGGAATCTCTGTGGATCTCTATATTCGAGCTTCGGAGATGTAGTCATAACAATAAAGGTTTGCTCAACCATGTGTGAATGAAACAACACACAACTCCAGCTGTGTTTTTGATGAGGTAACAACATTATAACATGGCTTAAAGCTCACAATATAGGACCTTTAAAAGTCTGTGTTTATGAAATTTAAGTTGAAAGTTTTTACTTGTTTAAAAAGGGCATGTCATGAAATTGTCATGCCCTAATTTTAGTATCAAAAATGTCCAGTAAAAGTGCTTTCTAGGGTGGAGTCTATTCGTTCATAAACAATCCAGAAATCTATAGGTTGCGTAGTAGCTAGTGTTATTTCCTTTGATAACACCCCTCCCTCAGTATGCTGGCACAAACAAGCTCTAACGCATTGGAGGAGATAGTGATAATAGTTAGCAGCAGATGTAGGGAGCAGGTGGGAGAATTTTACTATTTACACTTGGGACCCTGAGTACAAGGTATAATATATTCAAAAACTGAGAATATGCTACTTCTTCTGCCAGCAACAGTAGTACACTCACATTAAAATGCAATATAGCCCTACCCTAAGCCTTTCTTGTCTGCTACTCTGAGATATACAACGTGTTATCACCGCTCCCTCCTCGCTGCATCGACTTACGCTCGTGTACAGTCTTCCAGCGCTCCAACAACAAATACCATGCCACAGTAACCGCACGCCTATCGCTGCAAGCCAAACTGCCCGGATATAATTGGCTAATACTCTTACCAAGACACAAACCGAGCAGATTTCTATTGGATTTGGTGCTGCTGGAATTCTGGGCGCGGACCAATAGCGGCGCGGAAAGGCGGAGCTCTCCGTGGTGCTTAAAAAGGGGAGATTGTGCAGAGAGAAGTAGTGTAGAAGCGAAGAAGCGGTGCCAAAGTGCGAGACTGAACCTAAAGGGGCTTGTTTGGGAACCGGACAGGGGGAGTGGACTTCCCGCTGTTCTCATGGACCACACGGATGTTTAGGAGTTAGCCACAGGTATAACATTAACGCGGAGATATCTTAGTGTGGGAACCTGGTCTGTGTACTTTTAACTGGGTAAATGATTAACTGAGGTGGTTGCAAAAGGGGGTAGTTTCAGTCCAACTTGCTACACTCTGCTGTATCTCTACTACTCGAGTCTTATACCAGAGTGTTTTGACATTGTTGTTTTCTCCTGTGCGTATTTTGCAGACAGCGCAGTCCATGTCTCTGCCTTGCGGGGTCATTGATGGGAAACCAACTGGACAGGATCACCCACCTCAACTACAGCGAGCTGCCCACGGGGGATCCGTCCGGCCTGGAGAAGGACGAGCTTCGGGTCGGCGTCGCCTACTTCTTCTCTGACGAAGAGGAGGAGGTAGAGGAGCGCACACCGTCCGACTGCGGCTTCAAAGAGCAAGAGGACGGAGAGGAAGAGGACAGAGGGCCCTTCACGGTCAGCGAGGTGGAATACTCCGCGTTCTGCTGCCAGGAATGCATCTTCTCCAAACTGCACGAACACGAGGACTTGAACGTGTACACAGTGAAAAGTTTGCTGACTATGTGCAAACCTGGAGACCTGCTGGAGCTCGTGGGCACGGCTCAGGCTCCGCATTGGGTCATCTACGAGCAGGACGACCGGGTCATTCACCTGCACAAGGGAGAGATCCGCAAAGACAGCCTGCTTGAGCTCAGCAACGGGCGACACGGGAGGATAGTGAACAACCGGTACCGCTACCGGCCGCTTCCCGCTGATTTGGTGATGCAAAACGCGGTAGGTCACGTTGGACTCAGCAGTGAGGACATATGCTGGACCAACTCGGAAAGTTTTGCCGCGTGGTGCCGCTTCGGCAAACGCGAGTTTAAAGCTGGGGGAGAAGCGCACTCCGCGGAGCACCAGTATTTCCTCAAAGTGCACCTGTCCGGCAGCGGCGTGCACACGCTCGTGTTCCGCAGCCTCGAGGACATGATCCGCGAAAGGAGGCGGGTGGACGCCTGTGGGATTCTCAAAGAGCTGTCTTTGGTTAACGGGGACAAGGAGTGATCAGGGATTCCCTTTGATAACCCCCTCTCCCCGCGCACAGCCCTATTAGCTCCATACATATAGGGACCTGTTGGTTTTGACTGCGCCTCGATCCTGTGCCATGCGTCTGGACGCAAAGACGCACTGTGGAATTCCAAAAAAAAAAAAAAAAAAAAAAAGCTGAAGCAGACAACGCCCCTTCTGAATCGTGCAGCGTGGGACACACTCTTTCTATTGTTGCCATAAACATAACCGAGCCACATTCAACAACAGGCAGCCTTTTGTTTCCACCGATGGGATCATTATCATGGATTCTGCTTTGAGTGTACTGTCACTGCGGCACGCACGGTGAGAGCACACTAGAGATAGGATCTAGGAAAGTCTATTTTTTTACTGTTAGCTTTAAGCCCGGGACTGAGCCACATACAAAAGCCACTGAACCATCCCAGCGGACCTCTCTGATGCCTATAAACAAACCATTTGGCTTGTTCTAACCGTTTCTGCCATATCAGAGTGTTGTCATGTCACGATGCTGTCTGTCTGTCATCCTGCCCCTCAGCACTGGATGTATGTGTAAAGTGTATTCATCTTGATTTCAATTTGAGTCTCTTATTTTTGTATTTGAGTTTAGTGGATTTTTCTGGTTTGGAAATAAACAGAGGTTGAAATATGAAAACGAAACGCTTGGCTCCAGCAGGTGTTGTTTAAGCTCTCAGCAGATGGAAGACACCAGCACAAGATCTTTCACTTTCACACGAGCACACATATGAATTATTGATGTTCCAGTGCCTCATGACCTGCCTTTAGCCAAATAGTCTTCATATATCTCGACTGTATTGGAAAGTGGTGAAAAGGGCCATCTGCATCTGTGCCATAAAGACTTTATGAAAAATCTATACGTGATCTGTGAGCTATAGTGTGCTATCAAGTCAATAAAAATATGAAGTATCTGGCCGCAGGCATTTGTGTGGGATTGGCTCATTCAGATGCATAGGCTAAACACGTCTTTCCTTATGCATATTGATTAGTATCTCAAGTATTCCATAGTGCTTTGTGGTATTTTTAGTTGTGATACATTTCAGTGGGACTTGCAAGAGACATTTTCTTGGCTGCAGTTTGAGATCTAGGGTATGAAGTGTACTGCAAAACCAAGAAGCAGGCAGTAGTGCTGTGGAGGTGAGGTGTGGGGCTTTCTCTTGCTGTTATGACTGTGGATAGTGAATTATTGATTGGGTATGGTATCGTATGTGTCTGTGTGCAGAAGATGGCCACTTGATAAATTAATATTGGTAAATGTTTCTTGTTATATGATTGTTAGGCATTTGTTGTCGTTAAGATGGGGTATGCACATTTTTATCAATTCATTGTATTAGAAGTGGTTTGTCTATTGCAGGACAGAAGTAGTGAGAATTTTTGTTGTGGGTCTGTGTAATTGCAGTATAATTCCAGCCACTAGGGTTCAGTAAAGAAACAAATGGAATTGAACATTGTATTTTAGTAGATTAAAAAGTCAATAGGTGGATTGTGGCTATCGACCATATAAATAAAAGGTGCTTTACGTAACTTTTCAGGTGACAGCTACGCCATGTGCTGGTCTCCATGGCGATAGTATTACTTTGCTTGGAATGTTGCCTTGAAACACCTGCATTCATACTGTGAGCGAGAATAGTCTCTTATGTAACGTGCCACCTGCTTGTCTCCATGAACGTCAATACATTTAAAGCAAAACTGGAACATTTCATGAAAAACCTTAAGATTTCCATGAAGACAAATAGGTGGTGTACTCTCCAACAGAAAAGTTACGCAGTGCACCTTTAAACAAGATGTCAGATCAGGGTAACGTTATGGTATCACTGCTCATAGTTTGACATAAATCTTTTTTTTTTTTAATCAAAATACAGTATATACAATATTGAAATGTGCATTGTTGATGTGTGAAGACAACAAGCCAGGTAACGGATTGTATCTGCATTTAGTATTAGCATCTTTTTGTCTTAATAGTCTTCCATTTGCATAATATTTTGGCCGACATCATTTAGCAGTGATTAAATTAGCAGTGTTTATCCCGTGGTGCTTGCTAACACTGGGTCTATTAGCCTTTCATTGTTTTGATGCTGTTGTCTTCATGGCCAGATCTGCCTCATGTTTGGACTTCTAATGTGTTCCTAAAAAAGACGGTGGAGCCAGTGGAGAAACACACAAAGAAATGGTGTTTTTGTCTCCCAGAGCCTCAGAGCCAGAGCAGATGCAGCTAGCAGCAGCATGTGTGGGTCTGGCTCCTTTGTGCTACACAGTTTATGATGTTTTTGCCACAGTCGGCTCCAACTCACATTTTCTGTTGTGTGCTTTAGGGATCCTCAGGCATTGAATTACAGTCTAATAAGCACTTGTAAACATGCTCCAGAGAGGATTTGGTGGAAGCAAAAGATTTTGTATTGTAGCGTCCATATTACGCTATTTTTTGATCTGTTTTAATAATGATTATTCATCACAAACATATCTGGAGTTGTGTTTTGTTTCATTCAAACATGTTTAAAATACAAACACTATATTTAGCTTCTTGGGTTCTTTTTTTAAAGACAATACAGTAACGTGTATTTACCTTGCTGACATGTTTCGGCTGCTAGCTGCAAGCCATCTTCAAAACTGTCAGCGGTGTTGGCGGCTAGCAGCCGAAAAATGTCAACAAGGTAAATACACGTTACTGTATTGTCTTTAAAAAAGAAACCAAGAAGTTAAAGTACATAAGAAGACAAAATGAACATCTTTAGTTTAACTGTATATTTAGGCTGAGGTTTTTCTTTCAAACTGAAAAGACTCTGTTCCACCTTGTGATGTCATGTGGTAACACAGGAAGTGCTCCACTGTGTTTTTAAACTCCACACACCTTCATTAGAATCATTTGGATTTCAGCACTGAGATCGCCAATCCTGAACAAAAGGTACAAGGTAGCCATCAGCCTGAAAACTACCGTTTCATGACATCACAAGGTGGAACAGAGCATTTTGATCTTTGGAGAAGTAGACAGACTAAAAAACCAGGATTACTGAAACATCCATGAATGCAACAAAACACAACCTGAGGTATGTTTTTGATTAGGTAACAACATTATAACATGATTTAAAGCTCACCAGAGTCAATTAAAAATAGTGCATTGCCAAAATTACAGAGACACAGAACAGAATTGGACTACCCCAGTGGTTTTCATCTGCACTGTTGCCTCAATTGTTCTAGCCATGTGAGCTCTTTTGTGATATTTGTTAATTCAAGGCTGCTCCGTATGGAAAAATAAGATTCATGGCAAGTCAAATGCATTTTGTATAAATTATAATAACATAATCTGGTCCCACAAGTTATCAATTTTGATAATAACCTTATAGCCACCAGGACACTAGGCACAAAATGTCAAATTAATATGCACAAAGAAGAGAGGCGATTTGTCTGTCCTCCCAAGATAATAATAATAATGTCCTGGATTAACATAATGCCTTTTCAAGACACTCAAAGTACTTCACAATGCATTATTCATTCACTGCATCCTCGGCGGTGGTAAGATACTTTATAGCCACACCTGCCCTGGGGTAGACTAATGGAAACAAGGCTGCTAATCTGTGCCATCACACATCAGATTAATAGTAGGCAAGGTGGGTGAAGAGTCTTGCTTAAGGGCACAAGAATAGCACTGGTCCAAACCGCTGTTGACCTCAAACCAAACCGAAATACTGATAATATGATTTTATGATAGGATGCAACGTGTAACTAGGAATGTACCCATAATATACTGGTATTGGATATCGGCTTAAATATTCATTCGATATCCTAGTTAATATGAATTGTAATAAGACAATTCACTGGACATAATTGACCCAGAAAATCTCAAATATTTGAACTTTCATTTACACAAAGCTGTTCTGTGGTTACCTGAAGGATAAATAACAGCTAACACATTTGGATCAGTTTTGTCTCATTTTATTTTTGTCTAAAGGAAATAAATGCTGTTCTCAGTCTTTGCATTAGTACTGGCTGATATCTAGTATTGGCAGATCCTTAAAGCTTTAGTATCGGAATCGGAATCAGAACGGAAAAAGCTGGATCGGTGCATCCCTATTTGTAACTATATTTATTTTACCTTCATTTTTAAGAACACATTTTTCGATGACTGTTGCTAACTTCTAATCCAATGACAATGACCCCACAGTTCTTATTTATAGTTGTCCCATTCAAATCCGAACAGCCTTCAACTTCTAATATTTAATTGCTTGATAAAATTCTAATCAATTTCTAACAATTCCCCCCACAACAAATGCTTGTAAAACTATTATCCAAACCTCTCTATTGTTCTACCCACGACTTGCCTAAATGTGATGAATATTCCACCATTTGAGTGCCGTGTGAGCTACCTTGTGCTATGGCCCCAGGTGGGCAATTGAGCGCGTCTGCTCATGTGTGCGTCAGGCGTCCCAGGCGAGCTCTCCAAATCCAGGGTAGTGGGGCAGCCGCTGTTCTCGCCATGTTCGTGCTGTATGACTAACTAATGGCCCACACATCAGGACCAGAGCGATGTGCGTGTGGTGACGTTGTTAGCTGGAGAGGAAGTACCTGCTGTCTGCCATCAGGATGTAAAGAAATGCACCGCCATAGAAATGAACGTGAGGCCGTCCAGTGGCTGTTGACAGCTCGTTTGTGATGTATAGCTCTATACATTGTACTGGCTGTGTGTATTGTGCCATGTAATATTGCATTTAAGTAGTCTTGGTATTGATGGGTTTCTGTTTTCTCTTGTAGGTGCCATTTTGAGAACTTTTGACAGAATATAGAATATAGGATGTTTTGTTTAGATTTGTTAATTGCTATAGTAACAGGGCTAATTTGTCATCACTCTGAATACTGGTTCTTGGATTGGATATAGTCAGTTTACAGTTAATGAAGTCTTATGTTATGACCACCAATAACGTAATTATTCTCCTATATTAAGCTATGTATGCTGCAATGTGGATTTTGGAATTGATTTATTTTTCAAGGACAGTGCCAACACAGCACTGACCTTACAATAAAGAAAGAAATAGCAGTCTTTCTGGGGAATATGTTAACGCACCCCAGTTTTTGTGCAGATGCCATGTGGGTGAAGTGTCTTGTCCAAGGACACAACAACAGTTTCCACTAGAGCGACTGCTACCCCACCATGGCACCTGGGACTGCTAGTGGTCTCCGATCCAAATCCTAACCGGGCTCGGTCTGGCAACATGTAGCTGACAACATTAATCATTCACAAACAGGTGTAGCATGGTATTTGTTCAAGATTTTACTTTTCTGGTGGAGGGTCTGCTACCTGCTTGTCTCCATGAAGATGTAATTGCTTTTACTGGAATGTTGCATGGTATGATTTTAAACATCTTTAAACATCCATCTAGCGTTTATTCATAACATTTGTTTCAATTGCTCTAAAATAGAATAATTCCTTCAGTGAATAGGGGTGACTCTTCACAGATCAGAATTGTAATGTAGTGCAGTGCTTGTCTCCCTCATGATAAATAGGTATAATCTATACTGTGGAATATTCTACACAAAGCAACAACATTTCCATGAAGATGAGCAGGTGGTGGACCCTGCACCAGGGCACCTTTGAATTGAGCTAGCTATTTTGTCAGCTTTCATTGCTGTTGCCTTTTCATTGTTTTTTTTGCTATTCCTATAATCAACCTAGAAACAACTAAAACAGCTTGTATTGTATTTGATTTTAACGGGGTAGCCTATATATTTGAAGTCAATACCCATGGCCAGTTTCTGTGCTTATAGTCGTTAACCAAAACATCTCCTCATGTAAGACACATGACAATCCAATCTGGTTTTCACTCCCTGGAGATTGTCTCTTTGTGCAGTAGTGAAGGCGGTGTTCAGTCCACTCTGGAGCTTGTTCCTTGTGTTTTGCTCATGATGCGCAGGGCTAGCATGCTGCCAGCTAAATCAGCGGTCTCACAGGAGATGTTATGGGGAGGAGGCGGAGGATATCCTGTCAGTATTGTGCCTTTAAGAGCATCTCTGAGGAGGAGGGGGTGTCCCAACTCCCAGTGGAAGTCTTGTTTCTGTTATTTTAAGTATAGTCCTGTTTTTGTTCCACTACAATCGTTCTACAGCTGCTGATCTGAATGAGAGAAAGAGCAGTTTACATGATGTGGGTTTAGGGCTTTTGGCTTGAGTCTCCCACTGTGTTTGAATGTGGAGCTTGACATTTCGATGTGATTATACTGTGCCCACATTATACATTACAATTACATGGTCCGTGTGGTTGATAATCGCAGCCTTTAACCATCTACCTATAGAAGCTGATGGGAAAATAATTACAGAGCAAATAGGTGCTAGCTGTTTATAATGCAACCTTAATCTATCTGGAATCTGGACTCGGTTGTGTAAAGCAAGTCATTTTCATCCCTTTATATAAACATTCAAAGACCACATTGTAGTTACAGCACAACCTTTGCTTTTTTACCATTTTGTTTACTCATACAGTCTATTAAAATAATGAGTACCACTTTATAATAACTCCATCTTAATCTGCCTTAATAAACCATGAATAAATACTTAATTTGTAATGAACAAATCATTTATTAAGAATGATTCAGGCTTAGTGCTTATCTAATACCCTGGACTCAACTCCTAACCACCTAATTAAGTCGATACTAAGCATGAATCGTCTGCTTGTCTCCATGGGAATGATATTGCTGAAATGTTCCATAGTATGGCATTAAACATATGTCTTCATGGACTCAAGCAGGTGACGCTACTAGGTCAAGTTACAGGTCAGATCTGTGCATAAGTGACCTTGCTCTTTGGAAGAATGCATGTTTATCAAGACAATAAAATCCCTTGTAATTGAATAAATGCAACTTTAATGCAATACTGTCAGACAATGCAATAACTTCTCCAAGCATACAAGCAGGTGACGGACCCTCCCCCAAAAGGCTACACAGTGAACCTTTAAAAATAGTATTTGTAAGTATTCTAGTTTAGTTTAAGATTGTCCTCCAACATTTTCCAGAATAAAAGTAATTTTAGAATGTTTTGATACAATTCAGCCTATTTCTCAGTGAGGAGTTTTATCAGTTGGAAACTAAAAGTGGACAGAATTAACTAATTATTGTCTTTCCACAATAGCCAACTATAAAACCATGAACAATAAAGGCTGTTGTAACCATACATTTCCATGGTTGTAACAGGTGAACCAACTGACATGCAAATGAGCTCTCTGCACCTGTTGGCAGTTGAGACAACACGCCCACTTTAAAGACACATCAAGAGACATGAGACACTTTTTCAAAGATAAAGTCGGCAGTGTAGTTGGGTACAGATCACATCATGTATTTTTCCATTGTGGGGACCGTGGTGTAACATTTGACTGGTCTTCAGTGAATTTCGCCTCTGCATTGCCTCAGGAGCTGTTCTCCGCTGCAGCTGCTCTGAAACACGCACACACAAGCACACACACACACAAAGGCACACAAACGCACACACATAAAATACACACTGTGCTAAATGTCAACTTCAAATGTAGAGGTACTGAGACTCAAAAAGAATAACAGGTTAAATAAATAAATGATTAATCTGTATCACTTTAAAGGAGAAGATGCAATGGTTGGGTTTATACCTAAACTTTTTCTCCACCTTCTAAATATTGAACTACTGCTATAAAACTACTCTGTAAAAAGTTCTGATGAAAATCTATAGGTGGGCACAAAAGCTAACCTTCACTACACTTGGATATCACCTGCAGTTGATCCACTTTTTTAAAGCATTTTTTTAAACTTTTTGTAAAGTTTTATAGGGACATATGTCCTCAGCATTTAACCCACCTTATAATATCAAGAACATGGGCGAATATAGTGCAGCCCCCAGTAACACATTTCAGACCAAGTTTAAGACGACACATCTACTATTAGAAAAAGTACTATTCTTTGTGTTGTAAACTACACTCTTGTCTTAAAAAAGTATAGAGATTATATATTTTTCTGGTATAGAAAACATTAACTAGAAATCAGCAGTAAACATTAGCAGTAGTAAAATAGGCATAGTTTAGTCATTTATTTTTATATATACGTAGACTATAATAAAATATTCTGAAGAGTCAAACATTTACTTGAGTACCACTCTGAGGACTACTGAGTCGGTTCCCCCGTCTGTCCGAGTTAGAGCTATATTTTCAGGCTATTTGCTGGAAAACACCAGCGGTCTCCAGTGTTTGCAGCTCCAGTGCTCTCCGTCACGCGGGCTGGAGCGGAGGTTGACTGGCTAAAGCTCCTATATTTCACCTGTCTGTCCACCGCCTGGCCTCTGTGTGTGTTTGTATGTGTGTATATTTGTGTTGTGTGTATGTGTGTGTGTATGTGTGTGCATCTGCTCCTTCTCGCCGTAACGAGCAACATGAGCAATCACCTGGTGGTTTTGGCCCTCTGCAGTCGCACTTTGATTAATAGCTCGAACCCAGGACCACCTCATCTCTCCATCGCCATAGTTTTGACCCGTCTTAAAAAGTCACAATGAAAGGTTACTGTAAATGTCACTGTATGAAGTCAAGCAACAACCACTAAATGCCATTCTCTTAACATTTAGCCATGTTATACTCTTGAGTACTTTTAATAATGCTACTCTTTGTCTCAGATTTCTCCTACATCTTTTAGCAGTGTTGTATAATGCCCTATAAGTGAATTCATCAGCTCTATTTTCCCTCCTTTTGAACTTATACATTTTTCCGTAATCTGGCTCCCATCTTTCCATGCTGCCGTGGCGATAAAACAGGCATGTGGTCATTTGACTGTCAGTGTGCCTTGAGCTGTTAAGGGGATGAGCACTGCAAAGATAACCATATTATTAGCCCTTTAGCATGTTTACCCTTGATTTGTTAGTGTGTCAGTGCAACAGATAAATTTTCAGTTAAAGTCAAAGACAAGACCGCTCTCTCTCTCAAGAAATAAAGACCTGTAATGAACATTATCATATCAGGGAGCATCTCGGCTCTTAGTACAAAGGCATGGATCACAGAGCAGGCTACTGTCTAAAAGTGTGCTTTAATATATGCAAATGTGAAGGCAATAGGTTATACTTCTCACACCAAGTATCAAATAGTAATATTTGGATTCTCATGTGGGCTAATTTAACCCTAAAAGTGGACTCAAAGTAACTTAAATCTGTTCTCACTCACTCACTCACTCTCATCTGTCTACATCATGTGTGAATTGGCCTTGGATAGCCTACTTCAGTGTTTGAACAATGAACAATGAAACACTCAAGTTTACAAGTCTATCTGGTAACACTTAAGTGGTTTTCACACATGTTAATGCGCTCTCTGGACCAACCCCAGTGCACAGAAGATTTAGTTATGTTTACTTTACTTTTGGATGGGCCTTGTTCACGCACAGAGCACATCATTCGCCTCAAATACGCACCATGTCCCACAACAGAGTCCATCTGCTGATCGAAAGGCTTTTTGAGTGACACGCAATAGACATCTAGATATTATTTCACAGCTTCAGTGCTCCCCATACTCTGATCTGGTGTAGTTCGCCTTCTACTGGCAGCAAAGGGGATTGCATGAGGAAAGGTTTGGTTGACATAAACACGCAGAAGTATTCAATGTGATTTGATAACTGAAATTTTGAAAATGAGTTTGCTGATGATTTATGGACTTTAAAACTGCAGCATCTCCTGTCTACAGCATCACAATCCACAATCCTGTGAAATTTCAAACCATATTTGGTGCCTGCTCAGAGGCAAAACATTTTTTGTAGGTGATCGATGAAATCATGACAGGTATGTTTGAACTGCTAAATTAAGTCATCAAAAATGTGTTCATAATAAATTAAGTCTTTGCTCATAGTTTATTAAGGCTAATTAAGGTGTAGTTATTACAAAGTTCAACAGTCTGGTTTAATGAAGCAGTTTATTGCTTATCAAACAGAGAAAGCTCAAACAGTAGTTAGCATCTGTTAGTAAAAGGTCGGTGCCCAGTTCCATGGTAAAACATTTATCATTCAAACAAACTTAAATCGAAACAAACTTCAATTATACAAACTCCTTTTATAGAATGCCTATTTTTTTCAGATTCATTTTAAAATCATTTTTAAACAAAACTGAATATTCAGAGATTGTGGCCCTTTTCACAACACATTTTGGTAACAGCCTTGAATCTCACACTGAGGCCAGAAATAAAATTTAAAAAAGCTTGAATGCTATCCTCTCTGATGTAGTGTGGCCTTCACACATACATTTCAACGCTCTCCATCAAAACCTGTCTGATCCGGTTCTCTTCAGCGCCACACTCACCTCCCTGTGACCCAGGCCAGGCTGCTATTCTCGCCCACCATCACACCACCAGAACACAGACATCTCAGTTTGACACTGGGTTCTTCCTCTGTGTGCGCGCCTCCCAGCTATTGCTTTAAATACTGCGTTCTGTTCGGATAATGTGCATGTCCTTTGCTATATTGAATTTGCGCATGTCAGGAGAAGTCATTGCGAGGGCAGCTGGTAAAGAGCGTTATAAAAATGATGATGTATCTAAGGCTGTTTGAACATAAAGACACTGCATTATGAATTGTTTCCTCTAGTACTGTATAACTAAAAATAATGGGTTGTTTATCCAAACACCAGCAGAGGATGCCTGGATGGCATCCAAGACACATGGAAAAATGGATGGATGAAGATAAAAAGGTGCAGTGGAGTAGATTTGATAGGTTGATTGACAGGTTCATATGGTATTTATGAGAAGTCATAGTGAATACATTAATCAATCAGTATAACTTTATTTATCTCTGAGGGGCAATTTGAGCACAAAACCATAATAAAATAGCTCAGAAAATGTCTCACTGCAGATTAACTATATGTTTAGTTAGGTAGGGTCAGCAGAACCTGTGTCAGGGCATTTGAGGAGAGCAACCATCCTCAGGACAAAACTATGATTGTTAATAATAACCCTAATGTATATTTGTTAATGCAATTGACCTTCTGCCCTACTGCATATTAATTCCGGTTACAATAATGCAATCATGAGAGAGTGCATTTATATGAATGGGTTGTGACAGCAGGTGACAGACTTACTAGATGAATCAAACTTCAGCTTCAGTAAAAAATAAAAACATGAAAAACTGTGTAATAACATGTATTTATTTCTTGGCTGTTTGTGTCTTGTGTATTATTGAACACACTTCCTGGGAACAAAGTCATCCTCACAAGGTCTCTCTCTCTCTGGCTCCCTATGCACTTACGGGCTTCACAGCTCCCCCACTTCTCATGATGCAAGTCCATACGACGCATTGCCTGAATGAAGACAGCCGCACACAGTTAAGAAGTGCTTTTGCTGTCAATATAAGGCTGTAGAGATGTGTAATCACAAACAACATGGCCTTGCATTAGACCAATCATTACATAGTACAGTTAGTACACAATGGAATGCACTCAGAAATGTGAAACTGACAAATAGAAATCAATTTTCTGTTTTAAACAGAAAGGTTCAATTGACTTTAATGTCCTTAACCTATATAGGCAAGGTCATAGGAGTAGTGCTGTAGCTATAGCCATAGTAAACATCAGTAATATAGCTGCAGCAAAGAAAGGTGAGGCATTGAAGTTCTAGCAGCAGGAGGATACTATGCAGTAGTAGTAGTAGTAGTAGTAGTAGTAGTAGTAGTAGTAGTAGTAGTAGTGGTAGCAGTATGAGTAGGTAAAATACTAGTATTATTTGACGTAACAGTATTAAAGTTAAGTATAGCAGAAATTACAGAATTCATAATAATCAATAAGTGATTAATACTTATATATGTATATGTTTTATTAGTAGCAGTAAGCTAAAAGTATTTGAATACTTATATATATTTTTTCTATTTTGTTTACACACCATTCAGCCAATACATTTACATGCATGTATAGAACGTTTTTAAATAGATACAATTTCAATACACTCTATCTCACTGTGGGAGAAGCAACAAAAGACAGAATGGTAGCAGCTCAAAATCTTGGTGCAATTACCAAAAACAAGCTTGAGCAAAATATTATATAATACTCATTTCCCTAGTATAAATGTAGGGATTTGATTGCCTCCTCCCCCTCTGCTAATACCACCCCAGCTCTCAATATTCATAACTTCTCTCCAAATGAGCCCAATGTACCAGACTGAGGAAAGACACATAATCAGAGGCTAATGTAACATGAAACCGAGCAGAAAATTGTGAAGAGAAAGAGAACGGAATGAAATAAAATACAACCCTCTGATGGTGTGTGTCCTTATATCAGCAGAATCACACTAATGTCCCTGTAATCACACCTTTAAGCACATACTGATGAAAAACACACAAAGAGCCCTGCATAATGAAAAGACCACGTAACGTATAAATGTGTTTGTGTGTGTGTGCGTGTGTGTGTGTGTGTGTGTGTGTGTGTGTGCATGCATGTGTGTGACTGGTTGTTCAAACTGCTAAATAATGTATACACAATAAGAAAGATCATATTAGAGCAGGGGTCTCAAACTTGTGGCCCGGGGGCCAATTGCGGCCCGCGGGACGATAGTTTGTGGCCCCCGCCTTAATATGAAAGTTTAATGTTAGTGCGGCCCGCGAGTTTGACATGTATGGCACTTTACAGTGTTGTGTGCAGAGCTGAACGAACCTACCAACCACGGTGGGGTGTATGGCTCTCGGGGGCGGGACATCGGCCAGGCTTGATGCAAGCAGAGAAACATTTCTTAATGAGTGAAAATTACAGCAGCACTGTCATGGAGTGTTTTCTTCCGTGCCTAGCTGGCTGCCTCGTTTCTATTGGGCACACGCGGACATTCGTTTACATTGGGCACACGCGGACATTCGTTCCAGCGCGCTACGTTCACAACACAAAAAAAAAAAAAAGTTCTTTTAAGTTGCTGCCCAGTGGGACATTATACGCATATAAATGTATATAAATATATATTCCCGCACCTGTCTATAAGCCACAGGTGTCTACGTTCTCAAGAAGTTTTCAAGTTCGGAGCATCTGCTTGTATTGCCTCTGAAAGCTTTTATCGTCTTTTTGCAATGAGTCAGTTCATCACGCTGCCATCGCCAGCGTCTCACCATCGACTCATCGATGCCGCGCTCACGTGCAGCAGCTCTGTTTCCTTCTTCGACAGACAGATCAGTTGCCTTTAACTTCAATGCTGCATCATATGCATTTCTTTGTGTGTTTTCCATGAGGAGGGTGTGTGCACGAAGCACAAAATAACTGTTCAAAACAAAGTCAAACGAGCATCTTCCTCAGCACATCATCTCTTCACCTGTCTGTCTCGCTCTTGAGCCCCGTCACTTGGCGCTCTACTGCGCATGTCTTCTGCAGAAAGAGCCGCTGTCCTGTCTGGGATCATGTCAATGTCTGGTAGGATTTCAGCAGATTTCAGGCTCTACTTGGGGCCGGGGTTAGTTGTATCGATCATGTATGAGCGGATGTCCAGCTACTGAAGTTTGAGACGTTTCTTCTCGTCATTTACGCACTCATCTGCATTTACCGCATACGGGTCATTAAGACGTATCCACCTCATTAATGTTCATTTAGCATCAGAACTTATTTCATCGCATGGCGATAAACTGTTTTAGTGCGCGGACAACAGCGCTCGCCAGAGTTGTAACTTCATGTTCACCGCGCAGACTGCGGCGCTTTCTGCGCTCAGGCTGCGCGCGCATCCACTGTGTTTATAAACGAATAATCCGTCCATATATGAGCCGCATCGTTGTATAAAGTAGCGGCTTATAGTCCTGCAATTCCGGTATATTTATACACACGTTGCGAGAGGAAGTGCTGCCAGGTCTCTAGCAGCAAGGAGAAGGCAAGAGAAGCCATGTTCAAAAGAACAGTTCATGTTCCATTCATGTTGAGGACAATTCATGTTCAGAAGAAGGTTAAAGGTTAAAGAACTGTAAATACAGACCTTTGAATCTGAATACAGCAGATATAGAAGACTGAAGAAACCACATATAGTCACTGACTAGAGAAATCTAATTATTATTATTATTTTCATTATCATTATTATTATATGTATTTATTACTGACTGATTGATTTATTTTCTTATTAATTCTTAATTTGTTTAGTTATTTTCATTGTATTTTGTGTTAAAAAAATTAAAATAAAGAGATGTGAGAAGATTGGAAATTTTTTTAACAAAGCTTTTCTTGTGGAAAACCTGATGCGGCCCAGCCTCACCCACACTCTGCCTCCAGCGGCCCCCCGGTGAATTGAGTTTGAGACCCCTGTATTAGAGTGTCACAGTGATGTGGACTTTGCATAATGGTTTAATACTCACTTATAGTATTGCAATATTAGGACTATATTAGGAAAAAAGTAATCTGTACATTTTTAACACATGTCTTTAAAGGTGCATTATGTGAAGTTGCTTTGCCTGGAATGTTCCGCAATATGGCATTAAACTTCTCTTTCTGGCATTTCTTATGTTACAGTTGTTGTGATTGCTGTGAGCAGGGTTGCTTCTCCACGGATTTGACCTGTAAGTTGCAGTGGTGATCTCATCCTTATTGTCATGGAGATGGATAAATTTGATGCCATGCTGTGGAATATTTCAGTCAAAGCAGCATCATCTCCATGGAGACAAGCTAGTTGCACACCCTCCAGAAGGAAAAGTAAGAAAATGTTATATATTATAACTGGGCTACTGCGCAATATTCCACAAAGACCTTTCTGATTGAAAACTTTTGCTATGTACTGATGAAAGTAAAGCATTGTTACAAACAGAAGGATGTCCCGAAGGTGAAATAATAAGATGATTTGAACTTTTCCTACACTTTATTGGGAGCTCTCCACTGCATTTGTCCATGTATCCAAAAAAGCATTTTAACTTTTCAATCACATAATGGAGTCCAGCAATTGAATGATAAGAATCAATACAGTGATTTAGTACAGCAATGCTTTTGCTGTTTCCTGCAACATAAAAACTTTTTACTTAGATTAAATCAACTTATACAAAGTTAAATATCAATTGTAGGGCCTGGTATCATCATTCATTTATGTAGTTTTACATCATCCAAAATAAGATCTCTCGTAGCTAACTCCGCTGCTAATAAAATAATCTATCCATATAGGTCTATAGTAACTTTGTTTTTCATTTATAACCTGAGACAAACTATGCTACATAATGATTAGTATGTACACACAACCTAGCATACTGTTCTACATTTGTGCAGAATCTGAGGCTGCTCTGAGCCAGAGCTATTATTCAGACAAAAGCTGTTTCTCCATCGGCCTGTTCTTGACCTTGGAGGAAGCCCGTAAATGGACACAAAAAGGGGAGTAGCATGAAATGTTGCTGCCCGCTGAGGAATGGGTCAGAAGTTAAACGATAAGGTTTGAGGAGACAAAACCGCACGCCACTATTACGTGTCACCACATGGGGTCTGTGCGGGCTTACCCACGTTCTATTTGTGTGCTGTCATTAAGCGCTGATGGCCTGGCTGGAATAGACTCCACAGGGAGGAGGATATAGATCTGAGTTCACTGAGGGGGATGATAGGGACACTATATTCAGAATGGCCACTGTGACCTGTCCTTCACCTTTGGGCTGACAGCGCTGGACACTTTCAGTGATGGAATGTATTTAAGGTGTGCAGTGTAAAACCTGTGCTGGACTTTTTGAGTAATGTGTGTTTATAGCAGCTTGTCAAAGTCACAATAAAAAATGACTCACACAAGAACATAAATAAAGTAGATTTGAACAGCCTCCGAGCTAACAGCCGTCTGTACATGATAAATGCATGTCTGCATACATGATCTGTACACACTGGAGTCTTTCAGTGGAACATCATGTTATTTGATGATGAAATTAAAAAATTCTAAAATTAAACTAATCACTGTTCCCTTCTTTGCACCAGATGTGCTTAAGTATTGTCAAGTTGGTAGTTCAGATCCAAGTTCTCAAAGTGTGTTGTAAAGTTCACAGTGGCAGAGTGGCTAGCTCCCACACATGGGTTTGATGGAGTGGAGCAGGGACATGCGACAGGCCAAATTATGAAACTAAATAGTGAAATTGTGGACTGTCAGGATTGTGTGTGTCATTCATGGTTCACCATTGTCCAGGATGTAGACTGCCTCAGACTCACAGTTACTGACCTCTCCCTCACTTCTGATAAAGAGTCTATTCAGTGCATGTCCCCATTAGCTTTAACTAATGTCACCCACAACAAAAGTAAAAAGATCAACATAACCTAAATACCTGAGTGGCTTCTTTTTATTTTAAACACAGGTTAAAAACAAATGGCCAGAGGTTTGCATTGCAGCCATCTGGCAATAGCAGCTCCTTTATAGCACCAGACACAATGTATAGGTTTCCAGTGGGACAGCAGCCAGCCAGGCCTTCAGAGCGTGTGCTGGAGCAGAGATAAAGCCAGCTGTGATGCCCGCAGAGGACGGAGCAGTGAAATATTGATGAGGGAATGTGTGGCGCAAAAATAGAAAGCTGTGCATTTCTAACCAAGGGCAAAGGACAAAGAACATTTAAAAAAGTGACTCAGCTAAAAATCATATAAAAATAAAAACAGTCCCTTGTCCAAAAGTTCTTATATTTTTGTTGCTTTAATATCAGAATTCATTTTACTGTGAAACATCAGCACGAGGTCAAATAATGTACAATAAAAAAGCACTTTCACCGTCCTTGGTCCTCCATAGTGACTCCATAGGTGGAGTTAATATGATTAACTTAGATTCAGGAGCTGGAACACACCTCAACCTCCTTGCCAGCCAACCACAGCTCATCTCGACCACACCTTCAATTACCCAGAAGCCCTATTTATACGTCTATCCCGACATCAACATCTGCGTCAGCTCTCTCGACCCCCTCCCACCTTGTGTCTCTCGTCCATCCTTAAGCCTGAAGACATCATCTTTAAGGAGGGGGGGGTCCAAATCAGCTGGGTGACCATTTTGGATTGGAGATGGAGCCCCCACTCTGAGTCTCCCCCCAGCCATCTCATTTATCCACCGTCAATAAATATCTTTATCGTATTCCATTGTTGTGGCTTGGTTCTTGCTAGTGAATAAATAAAAGTTACTGGAAACAGATCTACCTCCCAACTCTTTCTGCATTTGTTTACTTAATCCAAACACTCAAGTGGCCTTTAAATAAGCATTAGGCACAATTTAAACGTAAATGCCAGTGAAATGTAATCAGTTTTGCTTGTATTATTGTTTCATTTTTCCACCTTCAATACTGGAGAGTAATTAATTTGTTTGCAACAGTCTAGCACTGATAAAGTCCCCTAGCTGTAATTTAGATACCAGTGGAGGCTCAGAGGACTGTTAGGAGAGCAGTAATATCAGGCCCCTCTTGACCACTCCACTGACCTTTACATCCAGCCACTGCATATAATGTGTTTTTACTGTGCTGTTCTGTTTTATAGTGACGGGATTTTTATAGACAGCTTTACTGAAAAGGCTTTCTCAGAACACTTTCTAGCATTGGCATTAGCTGTGGTCAGAGCATTCATTCATCAATTAAAGGTCAGCGGTTCAGTCCCTGCTGCTGTTATGCCCTTTCGCAAGACACTTTGCTCACTTCACCATTGCATTAAGTAGTGGTAAGTAATGAGTGAGAGAGAGAGAGAGAGAGATTTTATTGATCCCGAGGGAAAATCAAGTTTTGCTGCAGCAACATTTCCACTGCGCTTTTCAGTTGCCTTTGTGTCTCTGTCAAAGGTCTCAGTGCAGTTTTACAGGAGGACTGGTCAGGTAGGGTCAGCAGATCCTGGGTCTGGGCAGTTTGAGGAGAGGAAGAGCCAAAGGCTGCACTTCTGAGTTGGTTAAAATTTCATGATATGATGTTAAAAACTGAGCTAAAAAGACAGAACGTTTCAATAGCTGCTCAGTGTGAGAGACAGGTAGCCACAAAAGCAGCCAGTGGAATGTGTGAATAAATGATAACTACAGTGTAAAGCTTTGAGACACTAGACAAGGTTGTACAGCATACACAAGGCAGCTATAATTGCTATCTTTAATTTAAACAAACAAGTAATTAACTAGTGTAAACTATCACCAAAACATTACAACAGTGTTCGCTGCAGATAGGAACTGACTCTGACAAATCATGTGCTCAAACAGACAAGCCCCCCCCCCCCATATGCCTCTGCTGCAAAGAAATTCATAGAGGAGAGAATTAAACACCGAAATGTTGAATGAAATAAAACTCCCTGAACCTCTTTCTTAAAAACTGTTCTGAAATGACCCATACTTTTGTTAAATTCAGATATTCTTTCTCCTTTCCGAACCAGCCAACCAATTAAGCCATAAAAAAGAAATCTTGACAACTGAGGTCGATTTAATATTTAACCTTATTTTACACAAGACCATATCTAAGATTCCTTTTACACTTTTGAATTCATGGATAATATTACTCAACTTCCCTGCTAGAGCTTTAACTGTAACCAAGTGCAGTTAATAGTAGACAGCCCTTAGATAATGTTCCATAGACTTCTAACTTGCACTGTTTCTCTTAGCTTTTAAAGGTCCTGTGTTACATTAAATGGTTTCTTATGAGCTTTAAGCCATGTTATAATGTTGTTTAATGTGTTTTGTTTCATTCACATATGTTTGAGTAATCCTTTATAATTTCTGTCTACATTTCCAAAGCTCAAAATGCTCTTGTGATGTCATGTAATGTAATTTTCAAACAGCTACCTTTACCCCCTGGGCTGAAATCATCAAAAATTTTCTAGTGAGGGTGTATGGAGTTTAAAAACACAGTGGAGCACTTCCTGTATTACCACATGAATTCAGAGTTTGTTAAACATGTATGAATGAAACAAAACACAACTCCAGGTATGTTTGTGAGGAAACAACATTATAACATAGATTAGAAAATAGCGTTATGTGCCCTTTAAATGCAAGCCCACACAGACCTGTGGACAACTGCAGGACAAAACAATAACTCACCACAACACATATACACACATATTATCAACAGACGGCAATTCCCATTCCTCACCCAGACCTGGCCAATCGAACTTGATTGCCTGTACAAATGACTGAGTGTTACTGATTCCTCTTACAGAAGAATCAAGGAGGTAGGAGGTAGGAAAGGAGACGAGGAAATACAAACACAAACATCCACACGGTCACAGAGGACCAATTAAAGGCTTGATTTGCAGGATCTTCCCGGGCTCATTTACAAGTCTGCGAGGCTGCCAACCACATTACCTCTGCAATCTGGACATAACACCACAGGAATTCTCTGTTAGGCCAATAAAGTCATCATTGGACAAATTTTGCATTTTATTGCTTCACTTTTTAGACAATTCACTTTTTGTGCAATCGCGGTGACCTGTCTGGGACCTCTCTCTACTGTGACACCATCTTGTTTGTCCAGTCAAAATTGGGTTGAGATAAGCCAGGTATGGGACAAATAGCTGCAAAAATAAATGGAAGTAGTGGCCCTGTACCCAAAGTATTCGAGCAAAATCTGTCTTGCCCCTATACACATATTGATACTTTGCAGTGATGTCACGCTGGGAGTATTTTACATGTATTTGTGTCTGATGGAATGTGACACATTGCATACATTAGCAAACACTGCCAAAAAAGTTTAAGTGAAAGTGACTGAAAAATGTTAGGTAGCTTCTGGCTGTAATTGTATTTGAGAGAGTTGTTCAAGAGCACAAGTCAGTTCTTTATGGTTAGATTCTGTTAAAATAAAGCACAGATTAAAGTCTCAGACAGAGCAGAGCCTATAGTTAGCATGACACCTCTGGGGAATGTTGACGACATCAGCTACAAAGTATCAATAAGCACCTCTTGAGGTTGTAATATCAGCATCTAACTATTAAGTGTTTTATTGTCCAATAATCAGGAAGTGCACTGTTAGAATGCTAGTTGTTGTTAGGATTAATGTGAGGACAAAACTCCACTCTGGCCTTTGAAATGTATGAAAACTGTTTATAAACTCACTTAATTGAGGTGAATAATTAGGATGTAGGGTATGGATACGTGAGGAATGACTTTGGACCACTGCAATAAAATGAACTTTGTTTTTCACATTTTAAAGAGTCAAAATTAGGTTCAATGCCTTAAATTGGTATTGAACTTACAGTAAAAAGGAGTGCATTGTTCCTTTTTACACATATGAGCTATTAGCTAGACTGAATCTACATGTTTTCTGCTGCTTTTTTGTGTATCTTACTATAAGAACAATATAATTACACCAATTCTTAAATTCTTAAAACCTCAAATATATAAGAATAAGCTAATGCCCACATTTTATAAGTCACTTTATTTCAGTTTCAGTCATTCATGCAATTGCGTGAAAACGCAGTGAGCCACCTAATTCATCATCTTTGTATTTAAATGGGTTTTTGATGGCAGTATAATTTTACTACAGTTATTATGACTGAGCTATAGCATAGTAGAGGAGATGAGGTCAGGGATGTAGATTTAAATGAATTAAAGAAAGCTAATTTTTTACTGTCCTGAAAGCACCATCCTGTTGCAACATTAATGCTAGTATAAGGTTATCTGGTGTATATGCCCCATGAACTTTTCATATATGGGTTTGTAGGACTTTTTTTTACACTGAAAATAAATAATGAATAGGTTTACATAACACACACTTTTCAATATTTTGTCCATAAATCTATTCCTAGTCCAAATTCACCCCTATGACTGCTAGCCTCATGCACTTCATTTGACTGGAGCTGAAAACTATGGGTGATGTCACACTTTAGTCCTTAGTCCACTTTTTAATACAGTCTCTGGTTCCAGAGTATGACATTATTTTATTAATTGCATGTGTTTTTTAATGGCTTAAAAAATACATTTACAAACATGCATTCTTACTATGAGTGGGGTCACCTCTCCACAGATTGGACCTGTAACTTGGCCTGATGGCGTTATCTGCTTGTCTCTATAGATACGTTAAAATACCATGCACTGGACCATTCCTGGAAAAGCACAGTACAAAATAAACTCTTCAATGGAGCCTTACCTTTATACAGTATGTCTAGTCTTTTTTTTCTGCAGCTAATGAGCACTAGAGTCTCTCCATACCTAGCCTACATCTACTTATAGTTTTTCACACTATCATTCACTCAGAGCAATATCCCCTTTTTCAGACACTTTTCAACATCAAACCTGCGAGTCAGGCGCATGTGTTGGGTCCCAGAATGATGGGTTACCTTGGCAACGTGGGCCCTTTTGCACATTCTCTGTAGCACTGTGGGAAACATTAGGAACAGAGACGCTGGAGGACTGACAGGCGAGCAGACAGTTAAACCAGGCCAGGAGTGTATAAGGGAGAGAGAGAGTGAGAAAGTGGGTCCCAATTAGTGCACAAGACCCAAGACAAGTTCTGCATGGTCACTGATGCAATGTAGTCGCATGTGGAGGAAAACAACAGAACTGAAGATGGGAAGGAAATGAAGCAATGCTATATAGTCTATGTATATGGGCAGAGGTACTTTACTATAGGACAATGCATACCCAGTTTAAATATAGTTTACCAAAGAGATATGGGAGGTATGGGACAAACAGCTGCAATCTGTCTCGTTCCTGTACAAATATAAGCAGATTTTGGTCAAAATAAATTAGCTGTGTAATAAAGTTTTATTGTTTGACAATCATAAGGAAGTGCATTGTTAGCATGCTAGTTGTTGTTAGCAGTAACGTGATTGTAAAACTTCACTCTGGCCTTAGAAATGTATAAAAAGCACTTGTTGGGAATGGATAAGTGAGGAATAACTTTGGACCACTACAGTAAAATTACCTTGTTCTGTTTTTCACCTATTTAAATATAGTTTACCATGAAATACACACTGAAAATATACGACACAAAAACTACAAAAAAGGGCATTCACTAGGAGAGTAAGTAGGACATATAGTCTTCTAAGAATGGATTACATAAACATCAGAACTCTAGTTAAGTTATTTTTGAGCACATAATCATACTTTATTGATACTGATACTTTACACTGACATCATGCTGGGGGTGTTCTAACATTCTACCATTAGAGATGCATATAGCAGTTACCATGGTCACACACTGACAAAAAAGTTTTAAGATCATCTAATTTTATGTGTGAGAGACGCACAAATCAGCCCACCTAATGAAGTTCCAACTAAGTCAGCTCTTTCTCTTAGTAATTTGAGTAAAAGAGCTTCTAGGCCTAAAAGAGTTGTACTTTCAGTTAGTTTCACAAAAATTTTAATTGTTTTATTTATACAAAAATAACCAATCGGTCCATTTTACCTGAATTATTTCCTGACAGTATTTGCTCTGCTGTATATGTCAACAAACTAAATTTTCAGGTCCAGGAACTGAGCAGAGCAGATTAACAGGAAACAATCTATGGTTGGATAAATGCTGGTCTTATCAGAGTAAAACCATGCTGTTTACATTAGCTACTGATGCTGAATGATGGTTGAGTACATATATATCAATTTGTCATTGAAAAGTGATCAACAGTGTAATGGTAAAGGTCTATCTGACATTGTGTCCATAAGCAATCCTTCTAATGTGCAAAGATGGTTATAGAGTTCCACAGGGTTCAGTACTTGGACCCATTGACTTCATAGTATTCACACTACGAGGTTATAATGATCCTTTTCTCATGTTTCTTATTAGAATAAAATGAAATGATTCTGAATCCTGGATCTTGTGACATTTCAGCAGCAAACAAATAAAAACATTTTGGTGACAAAATGTAGTTTAGTGAGTAAATTGTAAAATTGTCACCATCTCTGGAGAACAGCATAAAAAAGTGAAATAAACAAATTCTTCGCTTCAGTCAGTCATGCTTTGTGTGTACCGTCTGTGTACTCTGTGAAGCCCTCTCACACATTAGCTGAAAGCCCAGTGGAGCCCAGTCTACTGCAGCTCTATGGCCCTGTATAAATCAGACTCCCTCCACAGACCCACCTGGCAAACAACTGATAGCAAAAGGAAAAGGAGCGGGGCAAAAGCAACAATAGATGAGCTGTAATGGAACAACAGATACAAGGAGAGAGTGGAGCGGAGGAAAGGCCAGCATTAGGCCAAACTGATAAAACACTGTGTATGGCAGGGAGCAGGGGCCATGTTACAGGAGCTGACAACTCAATTTCACAATACTTAGTGCAGATGTAGAAAACAAAAGAAACACAGCACAGATCACTGCAATGACTATTATATTCAATCTTCTATGCTCACTTAAGACTAGTGTTGTCTTACTGCATATATTGTTTCCTTTGTGTAGTAATATCAACTTTAATCTCACAATTAGTTTTTAAATTTTCTAATAAAGTAAAATAAAATAAATATAACAAAATAGGCAGATACCACCCACCTTGAGGCATGAAGTTTTCACAAAATTTTCTAAAACTTGTATACACAGAGAGGGACTAAAGTAAAGCAGATGACTGACTTAATGATTTACTCCAAAATACAGAGTGAGATCATAGACTGTATAAAGAAGTGGACTAAGGGAGTGGGAGTGTTCGGCTCCAGTCAAATGAGGCTCAAGATACTAGCATTGATAGAAATTTGGAGCCAGGTCCATATTAGGAACAGGAATTAATTTACATACAAAACAGTGAAATAAAAACACCAGGATCATGTAAAGTAGGTTAAAACAAACACTGGCCAAAATGACAAGGCTCATTGCAGCAGTTACAGAGAAAGGGGCAACAATTTTCCGATGTAAAGTCGATGGAGCTGACAGGACCCCCATGAACACTTCCTATTTGGAACGCAGCATGTCCATTTATATATACTAGTACAGTCTATGGGTGAGATCCATGATTACACGCACAGGCTAAAATGTAGCATTTCTAAGGAGAAGATAAAGAATTAACAAGGTTTGTTTCAAAAATCTGCAATAACATCAGTCTCATGTGTCCCTGGTTCTGCCTACACAGCAGACATACAGAGCAGCCTTAGCTCATGTTCTGCACAATCCCACTCCCAAATGGTCCCTGTTCATTACCACAGCCCCATCACATCCATCTGTTTTTACACAGGTCACTCCTCTGTCTGCCTCCAGCTACCACTGTACATCATGTTTTACACTGACCTGATGGGAATGCTGCGTCGGCGCTTCTGCTCGCTAGTCAAACAATTACTTCCTCCTACTAATTTAAACTGGATGCCATTCCTCCTTTGAAATCATGTGCAGCCACCTGACTAAGACGTGTACATTGAGTGCATACCTGACACAGAGACTTGAGAGAGCTAACTGTATAATTAAACGCCGACAGACTTGATACAGGATGCCAGGCTGCAGCTGTTAAATGGCCGTCTTATCTGCTCCCGTGTGACAAACTGTCAGGGGCTCTTCTCCTTTGGTACATAATGGGACGGCACCGGGCCAATGACAACACAATGATAGGTAATTGTGAGCAGGAGGAGGTGCACACGAGGAAGTGTCAGCATCGACAGGGAGTCACATACAGACACATGAAATGCAAAGAGGAACAAGCTGGATTAGGAAGATGAGCAGGCGGCAAAGAACTGTCCAAGGATGCTTATTACAAGTTTATATAAGTAATAATTAAGTTGAGATTTAAGGTCCTATGTTAAACTGAGTCTTTTGAGCTTTTATCCATGTTATAACATTGTTTCCTCATCAAAAACATACCCGGAGTTGTGTTTTGTTTCAGTCACACATTTTGAGTAACCTCCAAAGCTCAAAATAATCTGACCCACCTTGTGATGTCATGAAGTGGTAGTTTTCAAGTTAACAGCTACCCTTTACCTTGGTATATGAAGAGGGTGTATGGAGTTTAAAAACACAGTAGAGCACTACTCTGGTCTTTGAATGTGAGGAGTAATTACAACAAATTTTGTGCACCACCCTGTACTTAAAGGTGCACTATATAACTTTTCTAGTGGAGTCCTCCTCCTGCTTGTCACAATGGGGGTGTTATTGCTTCATCCAGAATGTTCCACAGAATGGCATTAATCTGATCTATCTCTAAGCAGCTCACAGTAATATATATAGACTATACCATACCAGATAGTTACATAATGCAACTTTAACAGTATTCCTAAAACATTCCAACAAACATGTTCATTTAAGTTACTGTTTTGTTCGAATTGTCTCACTAAAAGGATTGTGGATAAGGTCCTTCCACAATGGGGTTTGACACAGAATCAATAGACTCACTGACAGAGTGCAAACAAGGTGAAGGGTTTTTGTTTTGGTTTTTTTTAGACACTCGTACAAATGTCAGATTTTGGAGAAATTACACTCTGGACATTTTTGGTGCATTGATAATTGACATTATCCATGTATCCATGGCAACAGATGTCACACACTCACTCAACTTGACATAGGTAATGAGAATAATAATGCTGACAAATACAGCAAGTTTGTTCAGATTCAGTTTTGGGGACAATCGTGATCGACTGTGAGCTAGAGACATTTGTCACAGTGAGAGACAGGAGGATACTGGACAAACTGCTCTCCATCATGGACACTCCTGCTCCCCCACTGCACCAGACTATAGAGGGACAGAGGAGATAATACTCCCTACAACAACTCCCCCACTGCACCACACTATAGAGGGACAGAGGAGCTCATTCTCCAACAGGCTCCTACAGCTCCGCTCAAACAGTGAGAGATACAGGACTACATTTATACCATACTCCATACAACTGTACAACAACTCACCCTTATGTAACAGATAATACTCCCTACAACTGTACAACAACACAATCTTAAGTAACGGATAACCTATGCCCTGTCAATCAGCATATTATTTGCACTGTCCTTCTTGTCTCTTGTATAAAGTTCTGATTTTATAGTTTATTTTATAGTTTATTACTTATTTTTCTATTTTATTTTGACTTGTACATAAACATTTATTTTTTATAATTATGTCTCATTTGACACCTGTCCCTTCACATCTTTTTTTTGCTATACCATCTATTTTTGTTACTCTCTGTTATATATTATATTGTGATATGTGAGCTGCTGTATCCAAATAATTTCCCTTGTAGATCAATAAAGTTTGTCTAAGTCTAAGTCTAATTTTTCTATCCACTTTTTACAAGTCCGACTTTGAAATGGTCAGTGTGACTTCAATTACTGTTTGACATTAAAATTCAACATTGACTTGTGTCTCAGGGCTAAAGAAAATCCTTTGCCCTTCTTATGATGCAATACTTTAACTCATCTAATTTGTTTTAGAAGAAAAAATTACATCACCAACTTTATTATTAACATTTTCACATGGCGGAACAGTTCCACTGGCTGTGGAAAAACTAGCACAAGAATTATATCTATATTTGAAATCTTGACTTGAAGATATTTTAGTAAACCATCTAAATCTTTGCATTTACTGTTCCCCAACTTTAATAATGTTTTTTTTAACTACTTGTGGCCTTTTTCTGTTGTCATCTGAACGTGCCCAAACCACCACACATGCATTTGAACGTGTTTGCGACAGGAGAGACCTCAGATGATTATTCACATGAGTCAATTACAAGCTACAAATGAGTGTTTAATTTGTCTCCTGTATTATCACATTATGGATTGGGAGCATGTGTCAGGTGCCCCAGTGAATGTCAGCCAAAAAAAAAACAAAAAACAACAAACTCCATCATGGAAGAATTTGAAATGCAAAGAAAATGGAAAGAAGCCTCACACGGGCCCCCCTCTAATAACAGTTAATAGGAAGAGGGTCCAATTCTGGGCCTTTAAAACCCTGGGGCCTGGGACAACAGACCCATTTATCACTCTAATCATAACTTATGAGTTATGTAAGAAAGAATGTGGCTGTCAAGGCTTTCATACCAAACAATTTAAATAAAAAGATAATAATAATAATTCATCAAATGTAGTGCATTTTGGACACTCAAAAATCCTATAGAAGATGGTCAATTTGTAAATAAACATAAAATCAAATCAGACTCACTTAATAACTCAACATATTTGGCTAAGCTCAGTACAAATCTGAAACTGTAGATTAAAGGTCTTATATTATGCAAACTTGACCCTTTTCGCTTTTCATCATGTTATAATGTTCTTGCCTCCTCAAAAACATACCTGGAGTTGTGTTTTGTTTCATTCACACATGTTTGAATAACCCTTTATTATTAGTCTGTCTACATCTCCAAAGCTCAAAATTGTGACTTCATGGAATTGTAGTTTTCTAGAACTGAAATTATACAAATGATTCTAGTGAAGGTGTATGGAGTTTCCTGTATTATGAGAGAAGAACTCAGCTTAAATATGCAGGGTTTGTGTGTTAAACATGTGTGAATGAAACAAAACACAACTCCAGGTATGTTTGTGATGAGGAAACAACATTATAACATAGATCAGAAAATAGCGTAATATGGGCCTTTTAAACTTCAGAAACTCCACAGAAGTCCACACAAATAGCAGATATTTGATATAAAATGTCAGTTGACTCTTACAGTGCAGAGACAGGCCATTAGAGCAGCTGACAGTGTTTTAATATTCCATCTCCTCACACCTTTGGAAATGTCATGGCTTTGTTTGGGCCTGCTCTGATGGAAAGGTACTGCTTGATTATAGTCATTATCCCTTCAACCCCAAACCTGAGAATACATTCACTTAGGACTGTTCGATACACACAAAAAGCTCAGCAATATTTCATAATCACATCTTTAAGGTTTAAACTTTTATGGTGAACCAGTTTCAAGCTTTTTATTTTCATATATTTTTCATAGATACAGGGTTGGTGGTGTGGCGTGCTACAGGATTGGATTTTTGCACATGTTGTTGTTAAAGCAATGCTATGTAACTTTCTGGCACATCACCTCACATCACTCCCTTTTCTCATGGGGGGTTGGGCAACTGCTTGTCGCTATAGAGATGTTACAGCTTAGCTAAAAATGTTCCACAAAATGGCATCAAAATGATTTATCACCATTGGAGACAAGTTACTGGTCAGACCTGTGGAGAGACAACCCCACTCACAGTAAGAATGCATGTTTTTCAAGGTATTCTGGGCTATAAAAATACTTGTAATGGAATAAATGCAAGATAGATTATTTTAATGCCAAGCAACAACATCTCTGTGGAGACAAGGAGGTGGGTGCACTCTCTACCAGGAAAGTTAGTAGTGTACCTTTAAAACCACTCTTCCAAACATTCTCCATGATATACAAGATTAATCTTATACTGTGGAAAATTGTAGCCAAAGAAACATTTCCATGGAGACAAGCGAGAAGAGGCCCTCCTCCAGGTCAAATAAGAGTCAGGTCTCTGTAGACGCAAACCTGTCCACAGTAAGGAGCCATGTTTTTTTTATGTTTTTCAGAGCAATAAAAACATCCAAAATAGAAAAAACAAAAAACTAATTATGCTTTTATTTTAATCTGCTTTTTGGCTAAAAAATAGCACAATGGGGTTTTAATCAAAATATGAGTTAGGGGGCACTTTGAGAATTATAAAAAGCTCAAGTGGTAACAGACTGTATATATAAATGGACATAGTTACCCACTAGCCACGGCTTTCCAAATAGGAAGTGTTGAGGGAGGCACTTCCGGCTCCTTTGACTCTTTTTCCAATTGACTTTACATTGAGATATTGTCTCTCCTCTCTCTGTAACTGCTGCAGTGAGCCTTGTCATTTTGGTCTTAAAATGTTCATATTAACCCACTCTACGTGATTCTGGTGTTTTTATTTCAACACTTTGTCCATTAATAAATTCCTGTTCCTAATATGGACCTGGCTCCAAACTTGCCCCTATAACATCGTGAGTTTCATTTGACTGGAGTCGAACATTAAGAAAATAATAGGGCTATAGTTTTATATTTTTGTAATTTTTCCTATCAGTACATTTTGACACTATCTTTTGTAGAGCAATAACCAAAAATTCCTACAACTTTTAAGGCCTAGTTTTCTCCTATGTGTACTATAAGAGCAGTTTTATTACAGTGACCCTAGCCCTTGTTGTATAGCACAGAAATGCGTTTGTAAACCAGAGATTAAAGGTTGCACTTGAGCGAGGCCCAATGCTTTGTGTTCTCAGAGAGGAGAGTGCTGATATGGTGTCCTCTCTATTAGTCCTCATAAATCCCCCTTTGCTGCTCCAACTGACAACAAAATTGCTATTTACTTTCATTTCTGCTCCTAATTTTACCCAATGAGAACAATGATTTGATGAAGTACCCGTCAAATTGTTTATGCACTCAGTTACTATGATGATGAATGGCACGAGCAAATTGATAGAAAGCTTTTGCATTATCGTGTCCAGTGCAGAGAGGCAGAGGCTGTATTCCCCGGTAATGCGTGCTGGTAAACAGGAGATGTGAGCTGGAGTTTTCCTGGGTCTATATGCAGCAGGGACATTGGTCATTCATTACTGAGAGCTGTTCATTAACTGTGGGAGTGCTGGAGAATACCGACTTTGCAAAGTGTTTGGATTAGGGGACAAAAGGAACCACAGATGTTGGAGCAAAGACAAGCTAAGAAGATGCATTAGTCTGAAAAACAACAAGGAAACTTAATTGGACAGGATTGCCAAAACCTAGTCAGTCAGTTTGGGCTTCTGAAATAATCCCCTCTCAGTGTTTCACTCAGTCTTATTTAAAGTGCGTATGGCATATTTTTATGATTCTCTCATTTTGACTTAATTTGTTGGGATTATAACTATTGTAAATAAAAATAATAGTTTTACATCAATCAAGAAGCGGCTTATGAAGAAAATATGAAAAATATGTTGAAAATTACAGGAAGTAGACATCACGCTAGGGAGAGTTCTATCCAAAGGTTAAGCACAATTTACACATGGGAAACACAATTTTTTATGAACCTTTAAACATGATTTCAGCAAAATAAAGGTGTTTATTTGTATTTAGCAGATAATATTTTCTGTGTACATTAGAGGAGTTTTGTAATGGAATTCCCTAGAGTCACAATTTCCAACCAGGAAAGATTTTAAACCTAAAAAATGACCAAAATGGAAAAATTAGTGTGAATGTTCTTGCAAAAAGTATAAATATAATGATCTTAACTTTGTTTTAGTAAAATGAGTAATCTAACCTATCATAGGCACTATTGTCAGATCACAAGGATGTGTTAGAAAATCCATGTTTATAAGTCTTAAGGCGATGGTGAATAGAAATGTGTGTATATCTTATAATAAGTTTATAGTTCTTAGACACTCAAAGTTACTCAAGTTACCCAAGGACTCAACTGGAGTACTGAACCATGAACAACAAGGCTCGATGCTTTACCACCTGAGACACTTGTAATGTAACGGACCATGAGCCCCTCCAACCATCACCAACACTCACACTACTTTCATACTAGTCAAGGGAGGTGAAGTGTCTTGCCTGAGGACACAGCTTCAGTTCCTACTATAGCCATTGCTTCTACACTGTGGCACCCAGTGGTCATTCAAGTCCAAAGCCACCTTTGCTTAGTTTCAGAGATCTGACGAGACCAGGCAATGACAAGCGTGTATGGCCTCAGGTGCTGTAGCCTCAATCTTATGATCTACCCTAAATGTTTATATATCACTGAATCTCCATAAACAGGTGTTGGTTCCTGTCTGAAGTGTCTCTTCTCTGAACAGATTACAGTTGAAAGTGTCAGTGCCATGCTTCCACTGGACTTATCCACACAAGAAACTACACTTCTCTGTCCTGATCTGCTCATGTTTGAATCATGTCCAGTTAACACTCTTTGATCCCCGAGGAAACCAACCACGACCTCAGCCAATCAGAATCTTTGTCTCTGTGTGAGTACATTGACATCTGAGCCTCAATACTTTTCAAATATGAACCTGAATTCATTTGTGGGGTGATTCTGCAACTGAATGTGCTCACGTAAAGGAACAACAAACAACACAGTAAAGCTTGAACATTTAAACATTTTTGTCTTCATCTTGTTCTACCTTATTAGAAAACTAAATCTTTTTTTTTTAATGGATAAATTCCACTTATTCATCCACCAAAGAAAAAAACAGCGCATTTCACCAATACCTCACCTTTTTGTCTGAACAAGGAGTCTAGCCAGCCTGTATTCAATAGGTCAATTTTAAATACATTTTACAGCTATTTATTTATTGAATTTTAGAATTGTAAAAACAAAAGCAAAGCAATCAGAAAGCACCTTCATGTTCTGGGATGACTGCAGTGTGTTGTTCTGATTCAAGCTGTTGTCGGAAATCCATTCTTGGCCACTGAGAACTGGAACGCGAGAAGCCACACAACATTTAACCTTGAAAAACCCAAGCAGATACAAAAGCACTGCATCTCAATGGCCTATGGGTGAGAGACTGTAAGGAGTACCAAGATGGAGGATTATTATTGTGTATGTTCAAACATGAGGAGAAAAAGGAAAATCCATGTAAAGGCCCCATGTGTTTTTTAATGGTCCTACGTTAAGCAAAATTGACTCTTGAGAGTTAAGCCATGTTATAGTAATGTTGTTACCTCATCAAAAACATACCCAGAGTTGTGTTTTGTTTCATTCACACGTTTAAATTATCCTGTATTATTAGGCGGTCTGCATCCGCAAAGCTCAAAATGCTCTGTTCTACCTTGTGATGTCATGAAGTGGTAGTTTTCAAGTTAACAGTTACCTTTTACCTTCTGTTCAGTAGAGATTGGCAATTCCAGGGCTGAAATGATCCAAACGATTCTAGCCAAGTTGTATGGAGTTTAAAAACACAATGGAGCACTTCCTCTATTACCACATGCCATCACAAGGTGGAAAATAGTGTTTTCTGTTTGAGAGAAGCCTAAATATGCAGGGTTTGTGTGAAGGAAACAAATGTTTTTTGATGAGGAAACAACATGCCATAGATCAGAAAATAGCATAATATGAGCCCTTTAAATATTATTGGCCTATGGAATGTTGTGATATCATCTGAAAACCAGCAATTCTATGTCAGGAGATCTTCTTCTATGTCAGGCATGAGATACTGTCCCATCCAGCAGCTGATATACAGATGAAGTCACCAACATCTCTGGCACCAGGGCACACACCACATGAGCTGTCAGTCAGGGTGAGGAGCAGAGGACGAGGCAGACACTGTGCCTATGACAACCTCACTGCCCCAGACTCCCATAGACACAAACACACATGATCAGTGAGCCAGAGAGGTCACGGGGTCAAACAGGGCGAGGCCATGACCCCAACAGAAGTGACAAGGGGGGCGAGGCGCATGTGTAATTGTAGGGGAATGATACGTGCACATGTGAGGAGCGCATGGGAGTAGAACATACAGTATGAAACAGAGGGCAGAAACAGGTGAGCTGTCACACATGTATAAAAGAAAGACTATGGTTTTGTGAGCTATAACACTGAAAGCACCTAAATTACACCATTTAGGACAAAGAAAGAATTGATTTACCGACAAAATGGTGAAATAAAACACCAGGCTCATGTAGAGCGGGTCAAACATTTCCATTACAGTCTATGCAACCTGAGCCATTCAGACTGTGTATTCCCTCACTGGTCCAGGAGTGGTTCAAAGCAGAGACACTTTCAACACCAGTCCTCTGAGCCATTGTTGACCAGTAACCTGCTGCAATCATTAATGTAGTACTAGCACATTTAGCAGCAATAACAGTGTGACCCAACAGAATAAGCTGTTGTAAAAGTACAGTTTGCCAAAATGGGAAACTTGAGTTAGCAAAGTTAGCCTTCTGGCACATCTTTCACCTCCCATCATCTGTATGTAACACCTTTATTAGGAGACTGCTAAAATAGAATTACACTGGTTTCCACACAGAAAAAGACTGAATATTGAGCAAGCTGGACAAAGTCAAACTATTCAAAACTGCTTTCACACTTGGCTGAGGAGCTGAAATTGGAGCTCTGAAAAGATAAAAAGCAGCAGAGTGTAATGGAAAGCGTTTAGGGCCTGAACCATGACTAAAGTTGGGGACAGAGATGTGAGTGTGGCAGATGAAAGCCTGTACCAGGATCGCTCTAATGATAGAACTCCTGAACCACACTGTATTATGGACTACAATTTACACCCTGTGCTTCCTGGTCATGACACAAAACTGTACTTATGTTGGTTAAACTTTGGAATACGACTCAAAAAGAAAGTATGAAAAGTGCTCTATGTTCCTACTGCCTGTATGGATCAGATGTTATTGCTTTGCCTGTAATGTTCCATAGTATGACATTAAAGTTATCTATCTTGAATTTATTTTAAGGTTAATTGTGTAACTTTTCGAGTAGAGAGTCAGCCACCTGCTTGTCTCCATGGAGATGGTATTACTTTATTGTAAATGTTTCACAGTGTGACATTAAACTTACTACCATTCATTCAATTATGTGTGTTTTTATTGCTCAAAGAACATGCACACCTACAGTTAACGGGCCATCATCTGTACAGACCTGACCAGTATCTTTGTCTGGTGGCATAGATAGTTAAGTTTAATGTCATACTGTGAAACATTCCAAGCAAAGCAATTACATCGTCATGGAAACAAAAATGTAGGCGGACACTCCATCAGAAAAGTTACAAAATGCACCTTTAAGTAGAGGTGTTTTTCATGTAAAAGAAATACATTCATGGCCTCTGCTGTTCTTTATTCATGGAGAAAAATAACATTAATGCCATACTGTGAAAAAGTCTAGGCAAAACAATATCCACGAAGACAAGAATGTGGGGGACCATATACAAGAAAAGTTATATATAGTGCACCTATGATGATATTACAGTGTTGTGATACTAGTCAAACCTAGACAAACTACAGTATGTTAAGATCAAACATGTGTTGAAAACTCCAATAAAGACCAATTAAATGTAGCTGAGGTAAATGAACCCTCACAAATTCTTATTGCTATATCTTGATATTTGTGTGAAAAGCACAGAATGGAGTAAAACCCACAACTTCCTTGTTCAGAGTCAGGAGCACTACACACTATGCCACCATGCACTACTCTGACTTGAATACTTGGGCAACTTTGGCGTAGAATACATTTAACTTAAGGAGTGTATTGCTTTAAAAGACAGAGAGAGTAGGTTTGAGATCAGACTACTTTTCATTATTTTTACAGTTTCAATAGTTTCCAGTTCCAATTTCTTCTCAGACAAGCAACCCATTTTGTTCTCACTTTCTCTCTCAGTCTCTCTCTCACACACACACACACGCACACACACACACACACACACACACGCACACACACACACACACACACACACGGAACAGTTTTATTTTCTTAATTAGCCTAAAGCCCTGATGTCTGCTCCTCTCTGTTGGGTGCCAGTGCTGGTGTTACTTAACATCTCAGCTCACTGCCCCTGTCTCCCTCTCTCTTTTTCTCTCCTCCGCACACATAAACCCCTCGCTCGCCCTACTCTTACACATGGGCCTTTTTTTTATTTCTCACCCTCCCACTCTGCTCAGATGGGTTCTGTTCTCTTTTAAATATAAGTGTGCTATGGACCAGTGGCAAAACTTTGATAGAAATGGAAAAGTAAGATAGATTGTTTTCAGATTTGCATGTTTAAAGCCAAATGCCCTCTTTCGTGTGCAGCTTCAAATAAAAGTATATTAAAATGAGATACAACTTGAATAACAACTTTTGTTGCAAGATTCTAATATGGCATAGTGACCATACGGTTTGTGCTCTCACCTGATATCTGGAAGGTGCTAGGTTTTATTACTGCGCAGGGCTACTTTGCCTGCATACGCTTTTTACAGGTCTATAAAAGTCTAGCCATAATATTGGAGTACAAACCCTCCATCTCAGATACACAATGTGTATGTGTGCATGATGATAAATAAAGCACATTACCTTAGTTAAAAAAGTTGGAATGAAATTCAAAATAAGAAGCAAAAACAGTCAAAGATATGTCAAATAAAGACACACATATACAGATTTGTAGAATGATATAAAAGTAAATCAAATATATCTAAATATAAATAAAAGAAGTGATGGTGAATATAGTATAATAATGATAACATATTTCATAATAATAATAATAATAATAATAATAATAATAATAATAATAATAATAATAATAATAATAATAATAATAATAATAATAATGCACCAGTCTTATATAGTACTTCTCCAGATGCTCAAAGTTACTTTATAATTTGGTCGGCCCCCTTCAGCCAGCACTAACTTTCAACTAATTTTTTTGTTTTTGCCACTGCTGTCCCACTGTGACACCTGGTATTCCCAGATTCCCACATCTAATGAGATCAGGCTTTGACCAGCCAGTATGTTCACAATGGTCACAATTCACATGCTAGTGTTTGGATGATGCAAGAAGACCCTCCTGCCCTACAACAAACACATAAAATAAGTAATCCTTACAGCATGCTGATCTGTACAGAGACATAAGAGCACATGTTTTAAGAGCACAGGCACAAACAGAAGACTTTTATCATCACTGTGTCTTGGGTAAGCCTCCACCAGTTCATCTAAGGCCTTTCTTGTTTATCCTTTTGAACAAAGTACAATCCCAGTGTTCATTTTGTTTACCCACAAACCACTTTAAATGTAGCGAGGCGGGTGCGGAGTTCTGAAAGCTAACACACAGATATTTTTCTATTCTATTGCACAGAATTAGTCAACCATGAATATTGTTTAAGATAATGAAGAAAAGTAGACATACAGAAATTGGACAAATGGTTTTATAATGGTATAAATTAACTAATTAAGGACTCAGAGTTTGCTGGCACGCACAGGCTTCAAAGCCTGAAAAACATGTCATCCAGACTGGGAGATGTTTCTGGTGAACGCTGCCTGAAAGTTCCAGCTGCATTCTTAATTAGTATATAATTAGTTTCTAACATTCCCATGTCCCAGCCAAATTGGAAATGTACAAATATTTTACTCACCCTTCCTACAAGTACAGTTTTGTGTGGACAGACACTCACTCTGATTTCTTATTTACTTAAAGGTGTGCTGTGCAACTTTTTGGTGCAGGGTGAGCCAAATTCTTGACACCATACATAAACACCGTCAAATGTATCTACTTAATTGGAGATTTTTAGCTTAATTCATGCTTAATTCAATAAATGCAAAAGAGATTACTTTAATGCAATATTGTAGATTCAAAGCAATAACATATTTGTAGAGACAAGCAGGCAGAGGGCGTAGTGCACATGTAACATTTTTAGCTTTCAAAAAATGATCAAATTATTCTCCAGCAATGATGATAATGATCCACGGGTATCATAGCTTATAACTATAGCAGACACAATAAGTCTTATTTAATCTGAATTTACTCTGGACTTAAATTTCCAAACACCTGTCTTGGTTGTCTCTGTGGACTTGCAAAAATCCGACCTATTTGTTCTTACTGCTAATCCCATGTCCACTCAATGACGACATTATATTTTGGTCTTTTGTGCGCACACAGCTACAGTACGTTTTTGACCAGAGCCCTAATACAAAGCGTTGTCAGAGTGTTGCCATGGTAACGGCAGTCCTCACGGCTCACTACAAGGCCATAGGACACCTGGGGAAGGAGAGAGCTAGTCCAGTGTGTGTACGGTTTCAAGAAAGAGCCTGTCAGTATTTTGTAATGCATGTGCACTCTTATTGGGCTGCTCATTTTCTATTTGTAGTTTTATTTTAGAACCTTTTGTATTTCCTATCTTCCTCCTATCTCTTGTTATAACTGTTGCTGTCAGCCAATCACAATTTACTACCTTTACGTCTCAACCAATCACCTTGCAAGCCATTCACTGTATTTTCTATCATTATTCTATTATATGCTTCAGGCTTCTTTGCCCCAGTTCGTTCGTAGTAGCAAAATCATCAGTCTCATCAACCTCCCCATCGTCGTACATTTACCGCCACCGTGTTTTTCCATAACAAATACAGCCTACTCTTTATACCTTGCATTGCTGACATCTAATTAACACCAGACTGTCTCTTATGACAATTTCCTGCCAGTGACACTCCGTCTCTCTCCTCCCTCTTTTTCCCGTTGCCATGGTTACAGATGATGCTCGGCTCTGTGCTTGGGTAGAGCTTTTACTGTTACACACCTGATTCCTGTTGTCTCCACAATTATCACCAACAATTTGTCATTATGTTCCAAAAAGTTTCAGAAAGTAGTAGTTTCTTTCTTAAACAACGTTAAGTGCATCTAGACACAAAGACTAGAGATGGTAAAAGCTGTGGTTTGTGATGTTTTACACAGTATTGAGGATCTTTTTGTATCAAAAGTAGATACTCATCTGAGCAGGTATCAAAAAAAAAAAAAAAGAAAGAAAGAAAGAAATCACAGAAATTAACATTTCCTGAATAGCTTTAGAATAATCTTGAGCTGTATCAGAACAAATATAAGACCACATAGGCAAGTATGTACCACTATGGAACCTTCTTGGACGATTAATGATTTACATAGATAATTTAATGTTGAAAATCACATTGTACAGTCTGAAGAAAGCGTTTTTATTATCATTGTTGTATTGGACTCAGTATTGAGTATTGAATCTATTTCTACAAATCAAAAATGAGTTTGCACACTATTCGCAAGTGCTGACTGACTTATTTGAGGAGAAACTGCACTGAAAACCTTTAAGAACATATTCTTCAATTACAAAATCATGTTATTAGAGGCTCAAGTGTGGTACATAATGCTGTTGTGTCCATGAGCAAGACATTTCACTCTCCATCTTGGTTAAACGTATGGTCATTGTAAATTAATAATGATTTTGAAATATTGGTGGATGAGTGGTGAATGAATGTAACTTTTTTATAGAATAAACATGGTTCTGTTCTCTGACCCCTCACATAATTATGGCTTCCAGCTTCCTATTATTAGCACCATTTAATATTTTCTTTTGAATTGATACCTGCAGCAACAGTGCTGCTTTTTCATCATTCTGAATAGGAGAACAATAAAGCAAGTACTTTTTAAAAATACTTAATCAATATAGTAAATAATGCATCTCAATTTCAAAAGAGACATTTGATGCATTGCCATGTTATTTTCTTGTGTGTCTGACACAAATCCCCCTGGAGACAGCTGCAGTAACAGAGGAACAGAGCAGCTCAAGTGGGCTGTTCATGAACCTAGGAGCAGCGTGTCATAATTTGCCAGGTGTAGCTCATGTTGTTTTCATTCATTCGGATACAAGAGGCAAGTAGGCTCACAAAAACATATTTACACTGTAGCCTACATAAATACTGTAGCCTTCACAAATGGACATTAGTTAGTTAGACGTTTGTTGAAATTTTGCTTTAAATATGCACTTTTGAACATTTTTTAACTAGAGGAAGGTCAGTCATTTGCTTATCTCCATTGAGATATTATTATTTTGCCTGGAATGTTCCAGAGGTTAAACTTACCTACCTTCATGCAGATAATACCAGGTTACAGATCAGATCATTGAAGGTATTTCTGAGTAATAAAACACACTTAATTTAAACCATGCAAAATAAGTGAGTTTAATGTCGTTCTGCGGAACATTTCAGCCAAAGCAATAACATCTCAGCATTAGATCCAGACCCAGCAAAAAAAAAAAGAAAAGTTACACAATGCACTTTTAAATCATTGGAGAATTGAATTGCATGAATATTTTAAATGTTGTCTTGCATCATAGATTTCTTTTTATAAGAAAAGGCTTTACCTTTAAAGCTTCAAACAGAGAAATCCATACAGCTGAGTGTGTTTATGTTTTATGTAATAGCCAGACCAGATATCAGAGTACACTTAATCAATAACTGCTTTGCCTAGTCAGAACCATCATTTGAAAAGCTGAACATTTTGCTTATAGAATGAGTAAGTGTTGTGGCTTCACCAAACAGAGGAACAGGGCAAAAGAACCGTCAGTGTTAATTTAGCCCACTGAGCTGAGCAGATTCACTTGAATGGACGTTGATTGCAGAGGAAGCTATGCTACCACACAAACACTGGGTAAAGAGGAAATCTGCTAACAAAGACTATAAAGACAATGATGCTGCGCGTGGGTGGAGAGCACAGGTACCACTCTGTATTTCAACTCCAACTGATGGAACTTTTCTATTCGGAGTTTAAGTCTTACCAGTCTTCCTCCCTCTCTTCATCGTAGTCCATGTACAATTCTGAAAAAGAAAAACACAGGATCCCCTCTTCCCTGTTGTGAATATTGATCGTGTAAAAGTGCATCTCTCGTGTGTGGACTTCAGAAATTCTGCTTCCTGGAATGTCCACCCACATATTGGCAAATTCAATAGCTTTACACAAATTTTCTAACTTCCGTTTTGTTTTATTTTGTTTTGTTTTTTCAGTTTTGTAAGTAATTGGGTACTTGCACTAAATTGAATGCCCAGGCTAAAACTGTACTGAATTTACACAGTCCTGTTGTAAGTTTTGTACGGTGCCTGTCTTGAAAATACTTCCCGGTTTAACTATGGGGAAAATACTAGCACAGTGCAATTTAGCGTTTCTACCTAGAGTTTTGTTTTTGTTTTTTTAGTTTAGTTTATCATCATTAAATAGAAGAACAGTCATTTTCAGATTGTGTTCACAGTTTACATTTGGATGATGTCATATTTTCGGCCTGATTTGCTGTCTCCAAACTGAAAATCAAAATCTGCAAATGTTCATCCTCCAGTCACTCGTTTGTTACTTGCCACATTAATCTTATGGCCTAAACTGATTTTTGACTTTTGTTAATTTATGCAGACAGAGAATAATTTATAAGCCATAAACCAGGTCAATAAATCCGTTCTCTGACAGTTGCACATTTTTCATCTGTCCTGCAATTTCAAACTATTCTACAGTATTGTGATGTTACATGAAAGCAAACTATTGACACTTTGCAGCTCATGCTGGGGGTGTTCTACATGTACCTCTAATGGTGGAATGTTCAGCAGTTACCATAGTGACACAATGCACACTTTATTAAAAACAGACGAAAAAAGTTTAAAGCTGATCCGAAAAGTCAAGAAAAAATGCACATTTTCAGGAGCCTGTGATTAATAAGAGCGTTCATGGTCAGAGTGACTAACTGAAAAAAAAAAAAATGTTGGCTAATGCTAACTAATGCTAGCTAATTTGATTTGTGAGAGACTTGTTTAACAGCGCAAATCATCTCACCTTTTGTAGTTCCAACTAAAGTCTGAAGTTCTTCTGGTCAGACTGTATTAAAATAAAGCTCAAATTAAAGTCTAACTTGAGTAACAGAGCTTCAGATAGAGCAGTGCCTCCAGTTAGCTTCACACCCACAGGAAATGTTGATGACATCAGCTGCAAAGTATCAGTTGTGCAACTTGACTTATTTGCACCAAAAATCTTAAAGAGTAGACAGTCTATGCAACATCAGTCATCACCGGTGTTACCTAAAGCCATTGATCTGTGCATAAGTCATGTTCTTGTTGCACTGTAAAGGAGCCATTTTGTACTTAGCACACAGAGTACAGCAGTGTGCTATAGTGTAATGATGTATTATTGAAGGTTGGACCCGACAGAACACTGAGGAGATGAGGGATTGAATGTGTCCAAAGCAAATCATCACATCAGTTTGGAGAAATCACATGTCATCTCTGTGCGTGTGATCGACCTCATTCTGCCATGTCACATTTATACGGCTTTTAACTTCAAATCTGATCTTGTTCCATGAAGTTTATCGAGACTTCAGATGAATTTTCTATTAGCAGAAGTTATGAGAAGAACAAGATTTTGCAGAATGTCTCACAAACTTGTTTCTCTTTGGTTCAGTTGGAATGTTGGTTAAAAATTCTCGGCCTTGGGTGGTGGAAAGAGATGAATGAATTCAACAAAACCAAACAAAACTTTCTAACTTTGATTATTGGCAATGCATATCTTCCCCTATGCATTACTTTGATTGTGTGACAGAAAAGTAAATTGTAACTGCAATAAATTGTAAAAGAAATGGTTGATCCACTAAAGACATGGCCTGTGCATCAATTCATCTACTCTCAGAATTTTTTGGATCTTGCACATAAACTACAGTGTGTATAGAGAAGTAAACTGCATCTTATGGAAAAGGCAGATTAAAGTGTCAAATCACTTCAGCTAACTTATTACATACACTATTCTTTCAGCTCTTGTCCATATAAATCCTTATAATCTTAAATAATAATAATAATAATAATAATAATAATAATAATAATAATAATAATAATAATAATAATAATAATATAAAAAAGTCAACTACTTTTTAAACAGTTTGCAGTAGTCCAAATGTAATCCTCACTTTTCTAACACATTGAGAACATCCTAATTATTAACCTCGCTGAGTTTTATAAGAGCATTTTACAACTTTGAGACACCAGAGCAGAGTAATGCAGTATTCTTTAATGACCAGGTTCAGGGCATCAAAAATGCCATCAATTCCACAACACAAAAAACAAGCATGCAGCCACAGAGACACTTAGAGCTGAGTCACTTTGCACCTGTAACTGACAAAACTTTATTAGAGATCGTTTGAGTTCGTCTACATGTTGCCTCGATGTGTTACCCACTAGATTTCTAAAGTCTGTCCTCAACAGTTTGTTTTCACCACTCGCTCACATAGTTAACATGTCACTTTAATCTAGAACATTCCCAAGAGCTTTGAAAACTGCCGTCATTAACCCTCTCCTAAAGAAGAGCAGTCTTGATGCCACAGTACTGAACATATTTTTTGGCAAAGTCCTTGAAAAAGCTGTTTACCAACAGCTTACTAACTTTCTCCAAATGAACAGCTCCATTGATGTTTTCCAGTCAGGTTTTAGAGCCCACCACAGCACCGAGACTGCTCTTATCAAGGTGACAAATGACATCCGCCTGAGTACTGATGCAGGCAAAGTTTCAGTGTTGATCCTGTTCGATCTGAGTGCTGCTTTTGATACTGTCAATCATGGGATCCTTTAATAGAGACTAAAGGACTGGGTGGGCATCTCTGGTACTGCACTAAACTGGTTTAAGTCCTATCTAGAAGACAGGAAGTATTTTACTGAAATTGGAAACTGTGTCTCACATGGCCCTGACCTGTCAGGCACCCCAGGGGTCGATCCTGGGCCCCCGTTTGTTCAATTCCTACATGCTGCTGTTAGGCCAGTTAATACGCAGCAGACGACACTCAGATCTCTGTCTCATTGGGACCAGGGGACTATGCACCAGTGGACTCACTCTGCCACTGCATCTAACAGGTCAGTGTGTGGATGCAAAACAACTTTCTCTAGCTAAACTCAGACAAGACAGAAATTATAGTCTTTGGCCCACAGAAACAAAGAGAAAGTGTCAGCAGTCTTCTCCAGTCTCTCTCTCTCTAAAACCTTCAAATCAGGCTAGAAATCTAGGGGTAATAATGAAATTTAAAAACCACATCAAATCAATAACATTTGCAGCCTTTTACCATCTAAAAAACATAGAAAAAATCAAAGATATACTGTCTAAAGCAGACTTGGAGAGACTTATCCATGAGTTTGTCTCCAGTAGGTTAGACTACTGTAATGGCCTGCTCACTGGCCTCTCCAAACCAGCTGTGAGACAGCAGCAGTACATCCAGAACGCTGTAGCTCAGGACCTGACTTGAACCAAGAAGTACAAGCACATGGGTCCTGTGTACAAGTCTCTGCACTGCCCCCTGTGGCTCAGAGAATAGACTTTAAAGCGGCTCTGCTTGTGTACAAGTCTCTCCATGGCCTAGCACCAAAGTACATCTCTGACATGTTAGTGCCATATGAACCATCTCACACTTTGAGGACCTTAGGGACGCGCCTCCTGCTGGTGCCCAGAGTCAGGAATAAACACGGAGAGTCAGAGTTTCAGATTCACGCGGCTAAAACCTGGAACAGTCTTCCTGAACATGTGAGACAGGCCTCTACTTTGACTCTGTTTAAATCCAGGCTCAAAACGGGTCTGTTTAGCTGTGCATATGACTGAAAGGTTTTCATTCTGCACTCTTCTCTCTCATTTAATGTCTCTCTCTTTTTAATTTTATGATGATTATATATGTTTTGATTTGTTTGTATTGCGATTGTATTTCTTATTCTGTAAAGCACATTGAATTACTTTGGGTACAAATTGTGCTATACAAATAAACTTGCCTTGCCTTGCAATGGTAATGTAACTAGCATACTAACAGCACACTTCCTGGTTCACAGATGATAAAATCCTTTATAATTTGATGCAGACACTACAGCAGTCTCATTTTTACAATATATCTGTGTTGGAGACAGGCCTGTAGCTCCTTTAATGTACTAAAAGACTAAAAGACTACAGCCCAAATAATGAGATATTGATTCCTCCTGTTATATACATATATATGTTCTAACTCTTTTGTATATTCTCCTTTACTACATGTATGCAACAGTGCCTGCAGAGGATTAAGGTGGTAGGCCACAGAAAGCAAGATAAACAGCCTTTTATGGAGATTTCCCAGGATTCCTTGTGTTGACAGGAGTGGATGTGTGAGTTTGTGAGAGATTTCCTTGAATGCAAACATGATTTCCTGCGCACTCTCTTTCATGTTTTGTTGTCTTTCTCACGACTCCTCCGAGACCCTGGTTAAACACTGAGGGTGTGAGCCATTACACCCCAGTCTGGAGGCTCTTCTCTGGGGAGGTTCAGATCTTAAGCTCCCCTCTTTCACCTTCTGGTTATAGAATAGCTTATGTATGTCAGTTCTATTCTAAGTCATGTATGTCATTTGTGGTTAGGCTTTTGGCTGCGATTTGCTTCTCCCCGAGTTTGGGGAGGATGACCTGACTTTGTGTCTTAATGTTTGAAGCGGCTGCACTCCTCGTGTGTGTGTGTGTGTGTGTGTGGGTGTGTGTGTGTGTGTGTGTGTGTGTGTGTGTGTGTGTGTGTGTGTGTGTGTGTGGTGTCAGTGTGACTCTGAGCTGCGCTGTCAGATCATAACCACTAAACATCTGCAACGCTACGGTAACAGCCAATAAAACAAAGCATCAGGGGCAGAGGAATGACAGACACAGAGGTACAACATACTGTGCAAACTCAGTAAACAGCGAAAATAATGAGGCGACTTTATTACTTACCTTTTCAAAAGTTATAAATTTAAACTGAAGCATCTCATCCACATTATCCATAGAATTTATCCTCTGTAAATAATGACACCCAGTCCACAAAACAGCGTTATTAATCCAGTTTGAGGCGTTCTTTAAAAATAAAAAGGCGAGAGTAGTTCCTCACGTGTGTCTGTTTACATCCACACAGCACAGACCGGGGTAAAGGTGCAGATTAGAGATAGTGACTCTAATTCCTATGAACTTTACTGCCAAATTTCTGTGCATTAAAAATCATGTATCTGAAGTATTGCACAACTTTTCACAAATAATAATAACACAGTTTTGACTTGTATCTAACCTAGAAGTGCAGTGCTCTGATCTTTTGAACACTTAAGAGTCTCAAAGCGAGTGGTTTTACTCTAGACAGGAAACATCTGACGCGAGCTGCGCTCACAACTGTGTATTCTATGGTCCGCAGCCATATCCCGCTGCAGTCTTTGCGATCAGAGATTTTAAATCTCATCAGATTCTCCTTGTGTCTGTGGTGAGTGCTTTTTGTCGCACGTTTAAAAATCATTTAAAACTGACAAATCCTGTAGTGTGTGGCGGCCTTAATATGTGCTATAATAAAATCTATAGGCAATAAAATATGTAGCATTAAAAGTGTGTTGTGTAATTATTTGGATTGAATTTTTGCCAACTACTTGTCTCCATGGAGATGTTATTGCTTTTCCTGGAATGGTCCACAGTATGACATTAAACTTGTGTATCTCTATGGAAACAGTGCAGGTGATGCCAGTTGGCCAAGTTACAGGTTAAATCTGTGGAGAGAACGCCGCTCATAGTAAGAATGCATAATTTCCATGGTATTTTTTTAGCATCCAAAAGAACTGTAATTTAATAAATGCAAGTTTAATGCCATACTGTGGAAAATTGCAAGAAAAGCAACATGTTCATGCAGATAAACAGTAGGTGGAAAAGTTACATTATGTAGTGTGTCTTTAAGCAACCTTATAGCTAGTTAAAAGTATAATTTTTTTCTATTCAGCATTGTTTTTCAGTCAAGGCGAAAGCTAATGCATCTATATTGTCACAGCAACAATAGAAGTTAAACAAAAATGCTGAATTACAATGAGGCGATAAATTTTTTTAGGAAGAAAGGCAAGGAGGTGATAAGTGAATGTTTACATGTGGTGGATTTGGTCTTGTATAGCACCACATCTGTGGGTTTATTTTGTTGTTGTTTCTTTTTGTTTACTAAAGCACATCAGCAGGAGGAGACTACTACAACACTATCTGAATGAATGCTGTTTTTGTACACGTGCTAAAGAAAATACTACACACAGGACACCAAGGCTCAGGCATTATACAAGGACACAGTGCAAGACTAAACAGCAAATCAATGTATAGGGAAAGAGCATGCATTTTAGATCTTAAGAACTAGCAGACTACACAAAACAGCTGTTATCCCTGGCAAACTGCTAATTCATTTAAAGCGGCATTACCCAATGTTCATATGGCACATCAGTAATATTCACATGAATGCCTTTTAGTGTGCACAGCTTCAGAACAGCTTTTCAGATGGAGAAGTGCCATAGGGACGGACACCAATGTGTAGTCAATGCGAGTGCTGCAAACGGCTCCTATTTCTAGGTTGCAATTGCTAAACTAAAAATACTACAAACTACTACTTTGTATGCAGTCAAGTACCCCAGCTTTAACTTCTACTTCACTCAGCAAAACACAGAGGTTAACTATGTTTTAAGGAAATGAGTAGTGTAACTCAGCCTTGCAAGGCAAGATGGATTCTAGCGATATTTGAGAGTTCAGAAATGTACAAAAATCCATCTTGGCACGCGCTGGTGCGATAGGGCTCGACAGGTGGTGGGCGACCAATCACAGAGAAACGCCCAAATGAACCAAAACAAACCAACAGGCGCACTCCAGCTTACATTAGCATCAATACAGACTCTTTTGTTATGAAAAACATGCAGAAGCCAAGTACTTTGTGCATCTCTGGACAGGGAAGATGTCTGTGCTTTTCTCTCAACTGGATTTAAGTTAAATTTTTCGTCTTGTTCCGCTGTTGACGCTTCGACTAATCAGATTCAAATAATCAGCATGTTTTCTGATCACTTTCAGCGAGAGCCATCCCAGGTTGTTACTGTGTAGAACTCAATTAAGAGTGACACATATATCAATTTGGTGTGAGCCAGGTTTAGTTTAACCTGTCATATGAACTTTAAGCTCCGTAGATGGTGCAAAGAATTATGTGCTCTATAATACATACATTACAATACAGCTTCTTAAGTTGTTTTGTTGCCCCACCTACACCTCATGCAATTACAACAAATGTCTTAATATCAAAATACACCATATTTTCAACTAAATAAAAGTCTATGTGCACAGTGAGTTTCTCTAGCGGCAGCCTTGGTTATTTTTAAGGTCTTCTTTCCCTCTCTATAAATAGGGTGGCATCAGTCAGATACTTGTGGGACAAATGAGCTCTCATATTCCGGCACACAGCAGCTTAAAAGGAAGTAAGTATAACCAGAAGCCCATGTTATTTCTGACAAAGTGGTCTTCACTGATATGTGCGCTCTGCTTTTGTTCCAGCACATGGCCCACAGGATTAACCCCTGGCTGAAGAATATGTAAGAAAAGCTCTGGGACAGGAATGCTAAATGAAGGTGAGAGTCAATAAAAATGTAATTATATGTCAGTTTATTAGGAACGGCTGGAACAAGATGAAAAGAGAGTGAGATGGCTGAGAGGCACAGAGAATGAAGCTTTTGAATTTTCAGTTGGAAATGTCAACACCAACTTCTTTTTTTTTTTTTTTTAATTTGTAGAAGTGATGGAATTGGCTCTGTGCACAACCACACCTGGAAACTACACTGTTAGCATCACTACTTCCTGTCCAGCTGTATATCTATGTTTTTTTTTTTTTTTGCTTTGAGTCATGCAAAGATTAACAAATGTTTAAAGATAAAGCACTGGACAGCGAGATGTGAGTGGATGTCAATATGTGGATGACAACATGTTGACTTCACCTGTGGACACTTCTGTTTTTAGAAAGCTCAAGGTTTGTGTGAATGTTAACGGTAATGTCTCACAAACACTTGGCACGATGTATTCATGTGCATCATTTTTGGGCACGTGGACAGCTCTAGAACAGCCTTTTTCAGATGGTAAAGTGAAGCAGGGGGTGTACTGTCAACACTCTATCAATCCTAGCAATACTTACCAGTTTTTCTTCCAGTTTGTGATTGATAAAACATTTTTATTAGCAGCAAACACGATGCAGCAATCTAATTTTGTCACTGAGTACTGCATTTATAGTATACACCTAGACTGTATGTTATGCAATGCTGTGTAATGACATGTACTTTCATTGTATCTTGATATGGTAAAGAATCAATTAATCATAAAGTGTCACCAAAAGTATCATGTTGTTATATTTGAAGTTGCAGTAAAATATTGTGTACTTTCTGTGTCCCTAATAAAGATGAATAAAATGATAATATAATTAGCGTGCACTCAGACTGATCCCAGAAGTTAATGGGGTCAGCTCAATAATAAAGATTGAGCAGGACTCGAGCGCAAAGCTAATCCACTCAATCTTCAGTGTCCTTTGTCCGGCAGTACTTTTGAAAATCTCCTTATCTGTCTTCAGGCCTTTCTTAAACTTCCCAAAACAAATAAAAATAGTCTAACTTTGAAATTGTATTCTGTTTTGTATTGTATTCTGCTTTCTACCTGTGAAAAAACAATGACTGCTGAAGAAAAAAACAAAGATTTCAGCATGACCCAGAGACTTCTTAGCTTCTTGCGTTTACATAAAGACAATTAAAATTCAATAAATGCTAAAATAACTTCAGGTATGGATCAAAATAAAGATATTGACAAATAAGTAGGTCACTCTGCTTTACTGGTCTGAAGTGAGGAATGAACAAATATGACTTTTTCAAACGCCATTTTTGACCATTCAGAACATATAATATTTAAGTTTTAATTGCAATGGAAATGGTTCAAATATTTTTACCACTCCAAACCACCAAAGGGTATGAGCTCACAGAAAAGGTCAGTGGAATTATTGCGGTTTTTAGATAATTAAATTAGGCTGATATTTTGATTAGAGGAGTCTCAACAGACAAACAAACAGAAGGCCTCAACACAATGATGTGCAATTACGTTTAGTATTAACATAAAATGAACTCTTTCTATGCTTCTTCATTCATCTTCATTATGTTGGATTTGATAGGACTTTTCTGTATTTACTCCCAAACAAAGCTGTCTGCTCCAGGGAACATCCTTTCCAATACTCACTGACAAACAACACAAACGTTTTTTTTTTTTTTCCATCTTGCCCTCAAACTATATTTTTACAAGTAATATATTTTCTCTGTTTGCAGTTATTAGCATAAACAGAGGCACAAGCCGTCAGTGTTTTCAATGGCAGCACATCCAGGACCCTCAGAGGAGAAACAGAATCTGATCAGATACTTTGAACAGACTGGAAAACAAACAACAGTGCAGCTTAGGCAAACTCATGGAGGATATGTGAGCCAGAGAGCAGCAGTTATCTCCAGACAAACAAGGTCCTTATGGAGGAAATGTATAAGGGACATTTATAACAGTGAGACTAAGTCAAATCAGCTCCAATGCCATCAAGGTTTAAAGGTGCATTGTGTAACTTTTCTGGTGGAGAGTCTGTCACTTGCTTGTTTCTATGGAGCTGTCATTGCTCTGCCTGGAATGTTTTGTAACATGACACTAAATAGCCCTACTTTACATTTATTCAATTACAGGTGGTTTTATAGCTCAAAAATACCTAGAAAAACAAGCATTCTGACTGTGAGCGGGGTCGCCTCTCCACAGATCTGACCTGTAACCTGGTCTGGTTTGGTCTCCATGAAGATAGAAAGATTTAATACAATACTGTGAAACATTCCAGACAAAGCATTAACATTTCCATGGAGAAAAGCATTTGGCGGACCCTCCACCAGAAAATTTACACAATGCACCTTGAACTGTAGCAGATATACAGTGTTTTATGTTGACTTTTAATACATATTTAATACTTTGACAACTCTTGACTAAAAGGTTGAGCTAAACATTGCTCCATAAATGTTTAATGTTTCTAAATGAAAAAAGAAGTATATGCAATGGCAACACTAAGTATATTAGGATCCACTCACATTAGCCTCACAAAACCATGCCCGAACACAGAAAGCTCCTAAAGCTTGCCATGTTTATCTGTGGCTGGAGGAGGAGGGCCAAAGTACAACATGGCAGCCTCACTACATCAGTCTGCCCTGGAACAACTGTGGGGAGAATAGCATACTTACCATGACTAAGTATGGAGTGAATGAATAATGACCACAGCGATTTGAGAGACTTCATCAAACCCGTATTATTGCATTTTAAATTCTATTATATTATCATTGCCATATCTCCCACCATACAGCTCATATGGACACAATGCGAAACAAACCACTCCCTTGATGTCATGATTTATGACTGTTTATTAGAGATTTCCCATGTTCCAAACTCTAAGCTGTATTTCAAAAGTCCAACTAAGCATGCTCTTTGTGTTTTTGTCATCACCATTACCCCAGCGTGAAGTGATGTGGTCTCTGTAGTCACATGCCTGTAACACAGTTGGGGGCTATTTTTTTTTTTTTAAAGAGAGAATTAATTAGCCACTATTAGGGTGAAACCTATACAAAACAATAGGAAAGAGGCCGGATCGTGCAAAGACCAAACCTGTCACGCACCAACAGGCAAATGTGCACGTATGCTTCCAGGCCACTGCAATTACTACAAAACAAGCAGTACATGCACCGCAATGAGGGGGAGGATCTCAGGATAACAGATGTGGGTGTATTAGAGGTATCCGGCATTGCTTTAGCTGGGAGGCAGACAGCTGTTGTTGACATGTTCACCAACCAAACCCAATTACAGCGCACAGGCTGACGGCTGCTTCATTGCTGTTCACGCTCAACACAAAAGTGGACTAATTTTTCCCAGTTTTACTTTACTTATTATTATTTGGTTGACAATGTACCAGAAGGGTGAGAAAAATAACAGCTAACAATTTAATGGTCAGATTGTGATGTAGTGAAGATTTTACACAGGTCTGTACAGGGAATAGAGGTTTAATCAAACTTGTTACAGCGGCCTCTGTCCACAACTATGGGTTTGAGGTGGAGACTGCAAAGGTCATAGGTCTCAGGACAGACAAATACTGATGTAGTTTGTTGACATAACACAGGGCAACATGTCATCTCTACACAAGTGTTTGACTGACAAGAAGAAAGTAGTTTTTATTATTACATCTTCAATACAAGGAATTTGGTCCAATTTAGAATTACATATGGCATAACAGAAACTGACCATCATAAGATAACATTCAAGATAACAGTGGGCACAGGTTTAAGTGATGACAGTTAACAGGTCATTAAAAATATGCTAAAATGTCTGGGGAATATGGCTTTACCATGGTGTGAGAAACCGGCAGAATTTACTTCAAAAATGTATTCAGTATTTGCATATATTGCAGTATACTTTGCTCAAAGCCTATCCTAAATACTTAATTTGCAGCACTGCAACAGGACAGAAAAGCCAACATTTTGTTCATCCAAAATAACAAAAATAATTATCCAAGATTTATTATTAAAGGTGAACTATGTAACTTTTCTGGTGGTGGATCTGCCATCTGCTTATTTCCATGGAGACTTTATTGCGTTACCTGGAATGTTCTGCAGTATGGCATAAAACCTATCTCTGGGGCAAGTTCCAGATTAGATATGTGGGGACTGTGGCAATAACACCACCTGTAATAAATTCGAGGTGGATGGGTTTAATGTGATAATGTGGAGCATTCAGGGCATAATGAAATCTCCATGCAAACAAACATGCGGTGGATCCCCCAATAGAAAGGTTACACAGTGCAACTTTAATATAAATAAGTAAATGGACCAAAACCATATCCCCTTTTGTAACACAGCCTTAGTTCCTCCTGATCACACTGAGAGCCTGTGTGCAGCTGTTCTTGTGTCAG